>CM019712.1:22612270-22674770 GCA_009760885.1 Achatina immaculata
CTTCTTGTTTTCTTTCTTTCTTTCTTGCTTTCTTTCTTTGGTATCTCTTAGATTCTTTCTTTCTTTTTTTTTTTGTATCTCTTAATTTCCTTCTTGTTTTCTTTCTTTCTTTCTTGCTTTCTTTCTTTGGTATATCTTGGCTTCTTTCTTTTTTTTTGTATCTCTTAGTTATCTTCTTTTGTTCTTTCTTTCTTTCTTTTGTATCTTTCTTTCGTTCTTTCTTTTGTATCTCTTGGTTTCTTGCTTTCTTTCTCTTGTATCTCTTAGTTTCTTTCTTTCTTTCGTTTGTATCTTTTAGTTTTCTTCTTGTGTTCTTTCTTTCTTGCTTGCTTTCTTTCTTTGGTATCTCTTAGATTCTTTCTTGCTTTTTTTTTGTATCTCTTAATTTCCTTCTTGTTTTCTTTCTTTCTTTCTTCTTTCTTTCTTTGGTATCTCTTAGATTCTTTCTTTCTTTTTTTTTTTGTATCTCTTAATTTCCTTCTTGTTTTCTTTCTTTCTTTCTTGCTTTCTTTCTTTGGTATATCTTGGCTTCTTTCTTTTTTTTTGTATCTCTTAGTTATCTTCTTTTGTTCTTTCTTTCTTTCTTTTGTATCTTTCTTTCGTTCTTTCTTTTGTATCTCTTGGTTTCTTGCTTTCTTTCTCTTGTATCTCTTAGTTTCTTTCTTTTTTTCTCTTGTATCTTTCTTTCGTTCTTTCTCTTGTATCTCTTAGTTTCTTTTTTTTTCGTTCTTGCTGTCCTTTCTGTCTTTCTTTGATTTGTTGGCTGAGAACAGTTTCCTGTCTCGTGTTGGTGCTCAATGTCTGTACGTATTTATTTACTTTATAAGTGATACATTTTACTGTTTTCTTGCTGATAACTGTTGCTTTATTTTTTGGCTGCATCAGGATCAATTTTAGATCTTCTTCTTCTTCTTCTTCTGTTTCGTCTTCTTCTTCTTCTTCTTCTTTTTCTATTTTGTCTTCTTCTCCTTCTTCTTCTTCTTCTTCTTCTCCTTCTCCTTCTTCTTCTTCTTCTTCTTCTTCTGTTTCGTCTTCTTCTTCTTCTGTTTCATCTTCTTCTTTTTCTTCTGTTTCGTCTTCTTCTTCTTCTGTTTCATCTTCTTCTTTTTCTTCTGTTTCGTCTTCTTCTTCTTCTTTTTCTGTTTCGTCTTCTTCTTTCTTCTTCTTCTTCTTCTTCTTCTTCTTCTCCTTCTTCTTCTTCATTGAGTTGATGATTTCTGTTTCGGCAAACAAAGATTGAATATTTTTTTCCCTCTTCAAAACAGCACAGTAATATTTCTGCTAGTGGCTTCCTCGGCATCAATAATTTTTTTTTTTAATTACAAATAGCAAATGGTGAGAGTAGGGCATTGGGCTGTAGGGCGGTTCTCAAAATGTAGTCAAAGAACCAAAAAATAAAAAAAAACTAAATTCCATATATCAGTGCCAGACCAGTTTATTCACTCACCAGTTACCAAACACACTGTCACTTATCACTTCAACTGTCACCTTATGAAATGTATATGATGCAGGTCTCCGAGTTTTAGCCTAAATACTCACATATAGCAACAGCTTGTACATCTGATACACATTGCTAGTGGCCGCCATGCACCTCTCTCAGTCTCTCTCCAATCTCTGACGTCATACTTCCGCCAGTCGTTCATAGTCACTCCACACGTTGAACTAACGAGGTGTAGAGAGGGAGGGAGGGAGAGAGAGGGGGAGTGAGAGAGGGGGAGAGAGGGAGAGTGAGAGAGGGGGAGAGAGGGGGAGAGAGAGAGGGAAGGAGAGAGAAAGGGAGAGAGAGGGAGGGAGAGAGAGGGAGGGAGAGACAGGGAGAGAGAGACAGGGAGAGAGAAAGGGAGAGAGAGGCACAGAGAGAGGGAGAGAGAGGTGGAGAGTGAGAGAGGTGGAGAGAGAGGGAGAGAGAAAGGGAGAGAGAGAGGGAGAGAGAGGGAGAGAGAAAGGGAGAGAGAGGGAGAGAGAGGGGAGGGAGAGAGAGAGGGAGGGAGAGAGAGAGGGAGAGAGAGATGGAGGGGGAGAGAGAGAGGGAGTGAGAGAGAGAGAGAGAACTTCAACATCCGAGGCGAACGGTTGGCTAAACACGAGGCCTCACATCCCAGAGAGAGAGAGAGAAAGAGAGAGAGAAAGAGAGAGAGACTAATCGTCGGTTCCCAAAGAGACTGACTGATAGTAGAACCCTGTACTCAGATACGATGACCACCGCCCAGTCAGCAGCCACCAACTGGGCAAGCTCTCAAAGCACGAAACATCCACCCCCCAGAGATATCTACGTTCAAAAACTGATATAAGTCTTCCCTTCTAGTGCTCGGTGCAGCGAGTAACCCAGATATCATCTTATCATCGTATCATCTTATCATCTTGTATCTCTCTGGCAGTCGGGCAGCCCGATCTGTTGAAGGAGTATGAAGGAGTGACGGAAGTGGACATAATCTTGACTGGCAATGCCTTCACCTTCGTGACCAAGTTCGAGAACAAGGGGTCACTGTCGGATACCCTCCGGGTGGGAGAAGCTGATGAGGTGACCACGCCTACAGGTGTGAAGATGGTGGTAAGAGGTCCTTTTCTTATGGAGGAAGGGGGGGGGGTGAGATGATGGTATGAAAAATGGGGGAAGAGATGGTTGACGCAGAAATAGTGAAAAGATTCTTCTTCTTCTTCATTCAGTTACATATGCTCAGCTGTCTACACAAAAGAAACAGGTCACCTCCATGAATTCCACCTTCAGCAAGAGCTGTTCGAGTATTCTCTGCAGCTTTCCATCCTTGCTGGGCTCATGTGGGCAAATCTGAACAACTGTCTCTATAGAGCTATGGTTTACTGGATGTCTCTCTCTCTCTCTCTCTCTCTCTCTCTCTCTCCCTCTCTGAACCTTAAGTGCCCAGGGCACATAGGGCTTCCGCAAGAGTTTTCCACAAATGCCTGTCCTTTGCCTTTTTTTCTTTTCCCATGTGGTCTTGCTTATCCATTCCTATTTTCTCCTTTTCTGATATCCCAGCACCTCTTTTGCTGTTTCCTGTAGTGTTTTATTGAACTCTAGTATGTTTACGAAGAATTAGAAAAATATTTTGGCCAAACACCATAAGAAATAACATCTTATTAGCAGAAATGCAGATGAAGCCACTGACAACAATTATTGAGGAAAGACGCTGGCGATGGTTGGGACATGTGCTCCGAATGACTGACAACTCACTACCAAAATAGCACTAAGATGGACACCAAAGGGGAACAGAAGTAAGGGTAGACCAAAAGAGACATGGAGAAGAACAACAGAAAGGATGTTGAGCAATAGAGGGCTCACCTGGGCAAGAGCAGAAAAAAAGGCGAAGGACAGGCATTTGAGGAAAACACTTGCGGAAGCCCCATGTGCCCTGTGCACTTAAGGTTCAGAGAGAGAGAGAGAGAGTATGGACATTTCTGCTTCGTCTTGTAGGACACTGAAGCGGTTCTTAAGTACTATTGAGAATTCATTTCTTGTTTGCTGGTCTTTCAGTTTTCTTGTATCAAAACGTATCTTTCTGTGTTCTCCGATTTTGGCCTTCCTTAATTTTAGTTTTATTTTTGCTACCAGAAGGTTGTGATCACTTCCTACATCTGCTCCTTTCCTTGCTCGCACATCTTGTAGTGACCGTTTCCACTTGTTGTTTATTAGTATGTGATCGATTTGGTTTTCTGTGGTTTTATCTAGTGACCTCCATGTCACCTTATGGATGTTTTTGTGTTGGAAAATTGTCCCTCCGATGGTCATCATGTTTTCTTCACAGAAACTATAGTCTTTCTCCATTTTCATTTATTTCTCCGATTCCTTCTCTTCCCATGATTCTTCTTCTATCTTCGTTTCCTTCAACTACTGGATGTCTGGAGTCTGTTTATTGTAGCTTCAGGGAGAGCTATGGTTTACTGGATGTTGTCTGGAGCCTGTTTATTGTAGCTTCAGGGAGAGCTATGGTTTACTGGATGTTGTCTGGAGCCTGTTTATTGTAGCTTCAGGGAGAGCTATGGTTTACTGGATGTTATCTGGAGTCTGTTTAATGTAGCTTCAGAGAGAGCTATGGTTTACTGGATGTCGTCTGGAATCTGTTTATTGTAGCTTCAGAGAGCTATGGATTACTGTTGCCTTTTTTAAACAGACCACCTACACTTTCTGTGTCTCGGATTATACCACAGAAGTATAAGAATGTAGCCAAGTGGTAAGTGAGCCATCCTCTCATGGAGAAGCTGGGTGGAACAAAACCGATTGTTTATAAATAGGTACCTGACTTCTTCTGGCGCAGGGGGGAATGACAGGTGACCACCTAACTTTCAAGTTTGCTGATAGGTCAAGGAAAATGTACATCTTCTTCTTCTGTCTCGCTGGAACAGCGAGCTGGTATTCTCTGTGGCATGTGCGGTGAAGACGTTGAGACACAGCAAGATACGGACCTGGGAGCGGGTCACGGTGGCCTTTTCTCAGTCCCTGCTTGGAGCTGAAAAGTAACGGGTGTGCAGTACTTCTTTAGCAGGCTCCACCGCCATGGGGAGTATGGCGATCCCTGCACCGTTAGAGCCAGGCTGGGCCTATTACTGGGGTACCAATGGAGAGGTGGGACAGGGTCATAGTTAGCTATGGTTAGCCAACCCAGATGGTTGCATGCCCGTATAATAGACCAACCTTGACTCTAGCATGTCAGCTATGGTTGGCCAATCCTGATTCTAGCATGTCAGCTACGGTTAACCAACCCTGACTCTAGCATGTCAGCTATATTTGGCCAATCCTGACTCTAGCATGTCAGCTATGGTTAACCAACCCTGACTCTAGCATGTCAGCTATGATTGGCCAATCCTGACTCTAGCATGTCAGCTATGGTTAACCAACCCTGACTCTAGCAGGTCAGCTATATTTGGCCAATCCTGACTCTAGCACGTCAGCTACTGTTAGCCAACGTGACTAGCATATCAGCTATGGTTGGCTAACCCTGACTCTAGCATGTCAGCTATTGTTAGCCAACCCTGACTCTAGCATGTCAGCTATTGTTAGCCAACCCTGACTCTACCATGTCAGCTATTGTTAGCCAACCCTGACTCTAGCGCGTCAGCTATTGTTAGCCAACCGTGACTAGCATATCAACTAAGGTTGGCCAACCCTGACTCTACCATGTCAGCTATTGTTAGCCAACCGTGACTAGCATATCAGCTATGGTTGGCCAACCCTGACTCTAGCATGTCAGCTATTGTTAGCCAACCGTGACTAGCATATCAACTAAGGTTGGCCAACCCTGACTCTAGCATGTCAGCTATTGTTAGCCAACCATAACTAGCATATCAACTAAGGTTGGCCAACCCTGACTCTATCATGTCAGCTATTGTTAGCCAACCGTGACTAGCATATCAACTAAGGTTGGCCAACCCTGACTCTAGCATGTCAGCTATGTGTCAGTGATTAACATGGCGGACAAGATCGTCACGACAACTGAAGAAGCTATATTTAGCAAACACGTGACTCTTCTATGTTTATACATTTCTTTTATTTTATTTTAATTTAATTGCTCTATCTTGTCTTCTGTGCTGGTGTCCACTCCCTCTATGGTTCGCTCACGCTGACGGATCAGTCTAAGAACAGAATAGAGGGGGATCGATTCATCTCGGATATGTATATTGGGGACAACTTGTTGGTGAACTGTGTCCGGTATATCAAAGATGGCGAGCTGTACCAGGTATGGTTTCACTGTACCAATTGTGCTTGTGTGTACCAGATGAAACTGTTGTTACAAAGCTGTTATTTTCTTTCGGTCTTTCTTTTGTCTCTCTTAGTTTCTTTCCTTCGTTCTTTCTTTCTTGCTGTCTTTCTGTCCTTCTTTCTTTGATTTACTGTTTCTTTCTCTGTTTCTTTCTTTCTTCTTTTCTAGCTGTCTTCTGTCTTACTTTCTTTCTTTGATTTAGCGTCTCTCTCTCTCTCTCTGTCTTTCTTTCTTTCTTTCTTTGATTTGTTGTTTCTTTCTTATTTTCTTTTTTTTTCTTAATTTCTTTCTTTGTTCTTTACACTTGTTTCTGTCTCTCAAACTTTCTTTCTATCTTCTTCTTCTTTCTGTACTACTACTTCTTCTTCTTCTTCTTCTTCCCTCTCTCTCTCTCTCTCTCTCTCTCTCTCTCTCTCTGAAGTTACGACTACGTGTTCTGAGATCCAAATCCTGTTATGATCAACCAGCAGAAGTACCGTATCGGATGGGGAGTAGGTTACTATGACTGGCTTCAAGCCTATGAGTCATCCAGGAACCTGAAGAAGGGTCTATCTCCAGACCTGGCAACAACTCCCAGCAACTTCTCAAAGTCCTGGCAAGCTGATCAGGTTTGGAGACCGGCAGTAACTAGTTGCCAGGAGCATCATGAAGAGGTGGGATAGAGTTTTTCCCCCAGGGTCTAACGAAAACCCAAAGCCTTTACAACATTAATCTTTGCTAGCTTTCCTTTAACAAAGTCACTGCCCAAATCTTTTCATCGCAATTATAATTCAGTTATTGGCCTTGGTACAATCACTGCTCGCATTACTTCCCTTCGTATTTCCACCCAACACATGGGAACCGAGAGGCAATATTTGTTTCCATTTTCTTTCTGATCCGCAGGAATTTACCGCCAATGGAAAGACAATGTCCTTCAAGGCTACACGCATTTGATTCTTCGTATATTCAGTCACTTAGAAATTCTAAATTCATTTGAAAAGAAACATTTTCTGAGCCAAAATTTAACCATTTTGTTGTCAGCTTCTTCAACGCTGCTATACTTCCAAAACGTGGATAAGAAATGAAGTTAATTTGCGACTAATATTGTTTTCATTTGATATAGTTTGTTTCTGCTTCGAGTAAGTAAATCTGTGCAGAGATTGACAGTGATTGTATGAATGGTGGATAGACTTTGACTCGGTTTAAAATACTTTTGTAAATGAGTTCGTAGTTCTTATTTGAATGACCAGTTATATGTTTGAGAAGTAACGTTAGTTTTCTATCTTATGTGAAGTCAAATATTCCTTGAATAAATTGTTGTTGTTTCAAAAAATGATGGTATATTATTTCTTCTTGTTTTCTTCTTCTTCGTTCCCTTTCTTCTTCTTCTTTTCTAGCTGTCTTCTGTCTTACTTTCTTTCTTTGATTTAGCGTCTCTCTCTCTCTCTGTCTTTCTTTCTTTCTTTCTTTGATTTGTTGTTTCTTTCTTATTTTCTTTTTTTTTCTTAATTTCTTTCTTTGTTCTTTACACTTGTTTCTGTCTCTCAAACTTTCTTTCTATCTTCTTCTTCTTTCTGTACTACTACTTCTTCTCTTCTTCTTCTTCCCTCTCTCTCTCTCTCTCTCTCTCTCTCTCTCTCTCTCTGAAGTTACGACTACGTGTTCTGAGATCCAAATCCTGTTATGATCAACCAGCAGAAGTACCGTATCGGATGGGGAGTAGGTTACTATGACTGGCTTCAAGCCTATGAGTCATCCAGGAACCTGAAGAAGGGTCTATCTCCAGACCTGGCAACAACTCCCAGCAACTTCTCAAAGTCCTGGCAAGCTGATCAGGTTTGGAGACCGGCAGTAACTAGTTGCCAGGAGCATCATGAAGAGGTGGGATAGAGTTTTTCCCCCAGGGTCTAACGAAAACCCAAAGCCTTTACAACATTAATCTTTGCTAGCTTTCCTTTAACAAAGTCACTGCCCAAATCTTTTCATCGCAATTATAATTCAGTTATTGGCCTTGGTACAATCACTGCTCGCATTACTTCCCTTCGTATTTCCACCCAACACATGGGAACCGAGAGGCAATATTTGTTTCCATTTTCTTTCTGATCCGCAGGAATTTACCGCCAATGGAAAGACAATGTCCTTCAAGGCTACACGCATTTGATTCTTCGTATATTCAGTCACTTAGAAATTCTAAATTCATTTGAAAAGAAACATTTTCTGAGCCAAAATTTAACCATTTTGTTGTCAGCTTCTTCAACGCTGCTATACTTCCAAAACGTGGATAAGAAATGAAGTTAATTTGCGACTAATATTGTTTTCATTTGATATAGTTTGTTTCTGCTTCGAGTAAGTAAATCTGTGCAGAGATTGACAGTGATTGTATGAATGGTGGATAGACTTTGACTCGGTTTAAAATACTTTTGTAAATGAGTTCGTAGTTCTTATTTGAATGACCAGTTATATGTTTGAGAAGTAACGTTAGTTTTCTATCTTATGTGAAGTCAAATATTCCTTGAATAAATTGTTGTTGTTTCAAAAAATGATGGTATATTATTTCTTCTTGTTTTCTTCTTCTTCGTTCCCTTTCTTCTTCTTCTTCTTCTTCTTCTTCTTCTTCGTTCCTTTTCTTCTCCTCTTGTTCAGAGTAATAGCAGTAACAGCAAGAGCCAGAGTAACAGCAGTAACAGCAAGAGCCAGAGTAATAGCAGTAACAGCAAGAGCCAGAGTAACAACAGTAACAGCAAGAGCCAGAGTAATAGCAGTAACAGCAAGAGCCAGAGTAACAACAGTAACAGCAAGAGCCAGAGTAATAGCAGTAACAGCAAGAGCCAGAGTAATAGCAGTAACAGCAAGAGCCAGAGTAACAGCAGTAACAGCAAGAGCCAGAGTAACAGCAGTAACAGCAAGAGCCAGAGTGACAGCAGTAACAGCAAGAGCCAGAGTAACAGCAGTAATAGAAAGAGCTGCAGTAACAAGAAGAACCACAGTAACAACAACAGCCATAGTAACAGCAAGATCTGCAATAAGAACAAGAGCAGCAATAACATCAATAACAACAGTAACATCATGGGCCACAGTAACAAATAGAGCCATAGTAACACCAAAACCCACAATAACAACAAAAGCCATAGTAATAACAAGACACACAGTAACAACAAGACACACAGCAAAAAAGAGCCATAGTAAGACACACAGTAAAAAAGAGCCATAGTAACAACAAGACACACAGTTAAAAAAGAGCCATAGTAACAACAAGACACACAGTAAAAGAAAGAGCCATAGTAACAACAAGACACACAGTAAAAGAAAGAGCCATAGTAACAACAAGACACACAGTAAAAGAAACAGCCATAGTAACAACAAGACACACAGTAAAAAAGAGCCATAGTAACAACAAGACACACAGTAAAAAAGAGCCATAGTAACAACAAGACACACAGTAAAAGAAAGAGCCATAGTAACAACAAGACACACAGTTGAAAAAGAGCCATAGTAACAACAAGACACACAGTAAAAAAAAGCCATAGTAACAACAAGACACACAGTAAAAAAGAGCCATAGTAACAACAAGACACACAGAAAAAAAAGAGCCATAGTAACAACAAGACACACAGAAAAAAAAGCCATAGTAACAACAAGACCCACATTAACAACAAGACCCACAATAACAACAAGAGCCATAGTAACAACATGAGCCGTAGTAACAACAAGACCAACAATAACAACAAGAGCCATAGTAACAACAAGACCCAGAGTAACAACAAGACCCACACTAAGAACAAGACCCACAGCAAGAACAAGACACACAGTAACAACAAGACCTACAGTAAGAACAAGATCCACAGTAACAACAAGACCCACAGTAAGAACAAGACACACAGTAAGAACAAGACACAGAGTAGCAACAAGACCCACAGTAACAACAAGACCCACAGTAAGAACAAGACCCACAGTAACAACAAGACCCACAGTAAGAACAAGAGCCACAGTAACAACAAGACCCACAGTAAGAACAAGAGCCACAGTAACAACAAGACCCACAGTAACAACAAGACCCACAGTAAGAACAAGAGCCACAGTAACAACAAGACCCACAGTAACAACAAGACCCACAGTAACAACAAGACCCACAGTAACAACAAGACCCACAGTAACAACAAGACCCACAGTAACAACAAGACCCACAGTAACAACAAGACCCACAGTAACAACAAGACCCACAGTAACAACAAGACCCACAGTAACAACAAGACCCATAGTAAGAACAAGAGCCACAGTAACAACAAGAGCCACAGTAACAGCTTGCACACTTTTCTTTGTAAAGTCCGCACTCCTTGCCCTTGCGTTTTTTTTCCTTTGTTCTTTTTTGCCCCTAGAATTTTGGTTCTAGTTTGGCGAAGGAAAATAAATTTAGCTTGCCAAAAGTCAAACCGGATTATCAGAGCAGTTCTGTTAATTACAATCTCGCCCCATTAGCCAGGGACAGCCAAACTGACTGAACGCGCAGGCCAAATATTTAGGGCCAGCCTGGCAGCGCGCTATACGACCAGCGACTGTTGTTCAGAGACGCGGTTTCATTTTGTTCACTTCCTTGTCTTTGTAGGGTTGGATGCTTCGTAAGAAGTTTATAGTTTTTAAATATTTACTTATCTTTTTTTCTTCACTTATTTTCTCTGGTTGTCTCCCTCTTCGCGTTGTTTCTGTTACTTCTGTTACTTGTGTCACTGTTATTACTAAATAACCATACTGCAAGAACTTAGTACTGAAGAAGGCTGGCTAGTAAAGAGGATTAAACAGAGAACATTTAAATATTTTGGACACATTAAACGTCATTATAATCTAGAGAAGACCGTCTTGGAAGGGTACATAATAAGAAAAGGAAAGAGAGAAAGACCAAGGTGAAGATGGCTGCAAGATATCGTTGATGATCTACAAATGGATGCATCAGCAGCAGGGCATCTTGCTCACAACCGAGAGGCCTATAGGAGAACTGTTTGGGAGGCAAAGTTCCGCAAGGGACATGCAGATGACTGACTGACTGACTGACTAACTGGGATTTGTAGCAAGAATGAATGGCAGATATATTCCCAGGCAGGCTTTGTATGGCGGACTTAACGGTAAGATGGAGGCCACGTGATAGACCTAACCTGAGATTCCAAAAAAAAAAAAATATTTGTAAGTGATCAATGCGAGATTTTTCTATCAGCAACAATGCTCACAATCATGTGATGAGAAAACGAGGAATGAACTTTAACTAAGAAGGAAACTAGCGCAAGAAAACTAGACCTGACAAACATAAATATTTCTTGCTGCTGCTGTGGCCAGCTATACAGAGTCAACATTGGTAGAGTCAGCCATGAGAGGCACTGCCCACCAAGATAATACTTGGCAACACCCACAACACCTGATATCTGCCCGCTTCAAATCCGTCTCTTTAGGCTAAAAGTGCTGATATACTTTCCTGCCGCCACTAAATGTACGCCCGAAGAGACCCCAGCAACATCTCTAAAACAGCCGTGAGACGGACACCCGAGGGGAAAAGAAAGAGAGGACGACCAAAGGCTACCTGGAAGAGAATTGTACCTGGAAGAGAATTGTACCTGGAAGAGAATTGTACCTGGAAGAGAATTGTACAGGTGGAAATGAGCAGCATTCAACACAGCTGGGGCACATTACAAAGACTGGCCGCAGACCGTGGGAGATGGAGAGAATTTGCTGCCACCCGGGGCACTGGCCGTTCGCTTCTTAGTCGACAGAAACCAAGGATGTGCGTGGGCGGACTAAATCTTCTACAGTTTATATTACTTCCCTACTAACACTATTACTACTATTTATACTACGACATAGCTACAATTTTACTACTGTCTCTACTACTCCTGCTGCTACTGCTACTACTGCTACTACAATTGCTGCTCCTACTGCTGCAGTTCTGCCAGTATTACTACTACTTTTCCTTCTACTACTAGTACTACTTTAAAAAAAGAAATATTTTTTACATACAGGTAGCATGTGTGTAAGAAGTCGAAGTAGAAAATTTGAAGTTTCAACTCCACAGCTCAGCAGAAGCTGTTATAAAAATCTGAGAATCCTCAACAGCAAAGCTACGGAAGAAGTCCAGATAACTGGCCTTTGACAAAGTTAGTCTTGCTACAGAACGCAGCTCTTGCTGAGCCCCACATTTCCTTCTTGCTGCGGTCGGTAAAGCAGGCACTGTAGTTTCCCTTTGATTATAAGAGGTACATAATAACTGGAGGGAAAAAAAAAACTAGTTAAAATGGATCACAAACTCTAGGGAGTGGCTCTTAAAGGTAAGATAAGTAAAAGTTTCTCTTTCATGTTGCAGAGGCATCTAAGGTATATTTTTCTTGGCGCGTGGTCGGACTAGAGGGCCATGTGGTCAAAATCAGACCTAGCCGCTTCCCTTTCTACGACTCCACAAGAGAGCCAGGTACCTATTTTTACAGATGAGTGACCCTAGGATTCGAACCTTAGACTTCTCCAAAAGAGATAAAAGTACTAAATTCTTCACTATTGAATGTGTGATATTGCCTGGAACAGAACAATCTTTTCTGGTAACTAAATCACAGAAAATATCTGCTCCCGTCAAGCACTGCTTCCAGTAGTAATGTAAGGGCAAAGAACGGACGAGCCAAACGAGGGAGAATGAATGATGGGAAATATGACGTCATAGGCTGGAGAGAGAGAAAGAGACTGAATGATTGATTGATTGATTGATTGATCTTTATTTCAAAAGGGTTAAGAATTGACATTCCGTCTGACATTCTGCCCTTTATCATACATCTTTCACTCTATTCCAGACATTCTACAAATATGCTGTTCATGTAACAAACATAACTAACATTGAAGCTGAGAGACATAAAATAAAATATAACATTTACGTTTCGCTCTTATACATTCACTCAGTACAGAAGTAACTACATAAAATACTATCTACTGAACAAAAATTTCAGGACTATTCAGAATAAACAATTAACTGTATTCGGTGTCTGTAAGAGCAGTCTAAAATAACTTTTAAGTTTTATAATTCATGGAGGCATATAGTCGACATCAAATAGATATGGGGAAAGCTTGTAGTTGTAGGAAGGAGTATAATTTATATTTTTTGTACAGGGTGAGAGGGTATTCCAAAGATGAGCATCCAGAGAGAGAGAGAGAGAGAGAGAGAGAGAGAGAGAGTGGCAGGCGGCCATTAATATTTTTATGTCGATTGGACAAACTGCGGTCAGTCCAGTGAGATAAGCTATTTGTTATGGAATTTCTCTAGAAAGTTGGTGACAACACATGCTGAAGATTGATGAGCAAAGCACGACTGACCAATGTGGAGATTGGCAGGGAGGCCTGTGCAACAAGACTTGTGGGAGTAGAGATGGCGACAGGTAGTCCAAGATATGACGTGAAGGACGTGTTTTCAGTCGTGGGTACTGGTACTCGAAGGCCCGCACCATACACAGTTTAGGTTTAACTGACTACTGAAGGTGAGCAAGAATTATTTGCCGTGTGAGTTCTCTGGGGCCAGTCAGGAGAACCTGAGAAGACTGATGGAGCGAGTGACATTGTGTTCATATGAATGTTGTGTTCCATCCATCCATCCATCCATCCATCCATCCATCCATCCATCCATCCATCCGTCCATCCATCCATCCATCCATCCATCCAACCATCCATCCATCCATCCATCCATCTATCCATCCATCCAACCATCCATCCAACCATCCATCCAACCATCCATCCATCCATCCATCCATCCATCCATCCATCTATCCATCCATCCATCCATCCATCCAACCATCCATCCAACCATCCATCCATCCATCCATGCCTTCTTTACTCCTATCCAAAGCATGTGCGGTAAGGGCTGTCCAGTTATTGCTGTACTTGGCTGCTTCTTCTAATCCGTCTCCTGGTCTAATTATCCTTTTTCCGATCTCTGTTTCAAGACTTCTAGGTCTTTCTTGTTTTCCTCTTACCCAGGGGATTCCAGGTGAGAGCCTGTCTTGTTATGTTAGTGGTGGGCTTTCCAGGTATATGTCCTATCCGTCCCCAGCGTCTTTCCAGTATCACTGCTTTCACTGTGGGTTGGTTGGTTTGTTTTTTGCCATAGCTCTTCGTTGCTGATGTTATCTGGCCATTTAATCTGAAGGATCTTTCTTAGGAAGGTGTTAAGAAAGGTCTGCAGGGTCTGCAGAGATTGTGTTAGATAATGAATAGAAATAAATGAATTTAATATTGAACTGAGGAGTCATGTTTTATATCCGTGCTGCGTGTGTATACCCTGTTTTCTTACAGTAATGGGCATATGTAGGTCATGTGATGAGAAGAAACAGTCGGAGAATCCCAAAACAAGCTATCAAGTGGAACACAAGAGGCCAAAGAAAAAGACGTCGACCACGTGAAACTCTAAAGAGGACGTTGTTAAAAGAGGCCAAATTAGTAGGCATAAAATCTGGTGATGGGGTTGAAGAGCTCGCCCAAAATAAAAGAACTTGGCGAACTACCATGCCAGCCCTATGTGACGTTTAGCGACGCATTAAGGATGTAAGATGTAAGATGTAAGATGTAAGAATGTAAGACACTGAGAGTGACAAAACGGAGTCATACATAGAATATGTCTGGTAGTTGTTTCCCTGTTACTGTCGGCTAGAAGATATCTCTGGCCGAACAGAACATATCCAAAAAACCGAGAACGTTTGTCTGTCCCTTGTGTTCTAGAGAACGTGTGCAAACTGAGAACATTTGTCTGTCCTTTGTGTTCTAGAGAACATGTGCAAACTGAGAACATTTGTCTGTCCCTTGTGTTCTGGAGAACATATGCAAACTGAGAACATTTGTCTGCCCCTTGTGTTCTAGAGAACATGTCCAAACTGAGAACATTTGTTTGTCCCTTGTCCAAAACTGAGAACGGGTGTCTGTCCCTTGTGTTCTAGAGAACATGTCCAAAACTGAGAACGGGTGTCTGTCCCTTGTGTTCTAGAGAACATGTCCAAAACTGAGAACGGGTGTCTGTCCCTTGTGTTCTAGAGAACATGTCCAAAACTGAGAACGGGTGTCTGTCCCTTGTGTTCTAGAGAACATGTCCAAAACTGAGAACGGGTGTCTGTCCCTTGTGTTCTAGAACCGGCAGAGATTCTTTCGGACCATCTGCAACAACGGAAAACTGCAGGCACTAAGATGACAACGGCGACAAAGCAAAATTTGCAGAATTTATCACATTTTGTCCCACTTCTGTCGTTTCCCCGAGACCCTTACACATTTTCAGTTCACGGGGCTAAACTGATTTAAATCGACCAGGAGAACTGAAAGCAACCAGCCAGGTCTGGGGGGCGAAAGTGTCCAGGAGAGAGAACAATTTCCTAGCCAAACAAAGAAAGCATTCGTCTGCCAGTTTGAATGACTGACTTCTTCTGTCTCCCGTTCTGGCAAGTCAGAACAGCGGAACAATAGCGGAGGGCTACAAATTTGTAAAAATGAGTGCAGTTCACGGGCCAGTCATTCCCAGCGTGTACCAGCACGTGCTGTGGCAATCAGGAGATTAGGTTTCTAAAACTGACTTGTTATGTAAATTAATTCTTCTGGTGTCAGAATTTTTACAAGTCAAGACATTCTTTTACTGTCTCGAAGACGTTAACCAATATCTTATCTATCTATCTATCTATCTATCTATCTATCTATCTATCTATCTATCTATCTATCTATCTATCTATCTATCTATCTATCTATATGTGTGTGTCTGTCCGTTCTTCTATCTCTCTGTCTGTTTATCTGTATGTCTGTCCATTTATTTTGCTACTTAGAGGAACTTTATAGCTTTATCTCCCTAAATGTCTAATCGTTATGAACATTTCCTCCTATAAATCTATTTATGCATCTGTACTAATATCATTACAACTGCTGCTTCTACTAGTACTACTACTACTAATACTGTCATTACAACTATTACTACTAATAGCACCAGTAGTAGTATTGCTACTACTCCCCTCTCACTTTTATACCCGTGTTAATTAGCCAATAAAAGGACTGCCCCGGCGACGAAGTCTAGAGGTCGCAATAATGAGCGCTCTTTCATGCGCATACAGGCACCGGCGATTGTTTTACTGTGGAACTCGCCCCTGAGTTGCCTGGACATGATGCGGTTCTTACTGGGGCCCGATGGGATGAGCCCGCTAAACAAAACACTCTCTGATTGGATGAGATTTCCCGCCTTCCACCATAATCAAAAGTTACTGCCCTTGGATAGAGACGGCAGAGATAGAGACACATGGGTGGGGGGGGGGGGGGGGACAATATGAAGAGAAATAAATATACGGCAGAGATAGTGAGAAATAGTGGGGGAACAATACTAACAGAAATAGATATACGGCAGAGATAGTGAGAAATAGTGGGGGAACAATACTAACAGAAATAGATATACGGCAGAGATAGTGAGATATAGTGGCGGGGGGGGGGGGACAATATTAACAGAAATAGATATACGGCAGAGATAGTGAAAAATAGTGGGGGGGGGACGATATTAACAGAAATAGATATACGGCAGTGATAGGGACAAACGGTGGGGGAATATTATTAGGAGAAGTAGATATGACACATTAGAAAATGAAAAGAGAAAGAAAACTAGCGAGAAGGAAAAGAAGAAATATAAGCACAAAAAAAAACAAAACAAAGAGACACAGAAAGAAAATTACTGATACTTAGAAATATACAAATTAAGGGGTGTGATATTTAGAAATATACAAATTAAGGGGTGTGATATTTAGAAATATACAAATTAATGGGTGAGATACTTATAAATATACAAATTAATGGGTGAGATACTTATAAATATACAAATTAAGGGGTGAGATATTTAGAAATATACTAATTAAGGGGTGAGATACTATTACTATACTATTGGTTTACCCTTTTCCACCAAACAAACTTGGAGACACACAAGACAAGAAGAACTAGAGGAAGATAGAAACACATGGTTTGAGGTATCCCGGCTTGCTCAAGACGAGATTGGCTGGAGAATCTTTGTTGATGTCTTATGCTCCACTGGGAGTACAGAAAACTGGTGATGATGATTGTGACCAAACAAACATAGATAGAAAGGTAGAAAGAAGTAAAAGTTAAAGAAGGGATGGAAAAAGAAAAACCCAATGAACTGGGTTCGTAGAAATGTAAAGTTAAAAGTGACAAAACCAATATTTCGGCAATATGTCTTTATTGATGGCGATGAAAATAACTAAGCAACAAATTAAAAAAAACACTTCGTTGAGAGACATACTTTTGCTCTGGACGTGGAGCAAGTAATCTGCAGCCTTACATTATACATCTCAGTCATGAGTATACATCTCAATCATGGTTATACATCTCAATAGCATGGTTATACATTTCAATAGTGGAACAAACTTTTCTGTCACACTTACATTATACACCTGAATCATGGAACAAACTTTACTGTCATACTTACATTATACACCTGAATCATGGAACAAACTTTACTGTCATACTTACATTATACACCTGAATCATGGAACAAACTTTACTGTCATACTTACATTATACACCTGAATCATGGAACAAACTTTACTGTCATACTTACATTATACACCTGAATCATGGAACAAACTTTACTGTCATACTTACATTATACGCCTGAATCATGGAACAAACTTTACTGTCATACTTACATTATACGCCTGAATCATGGAACAAACTTTACTGTCATACTTACATTATACGCCTGAATCATGGAACAAACTTTACTGTCATACTTACATTATACATCTCCGATCCTTCCCGAGTTATCAGTTGTTGGTATCTTTCCAGGAAACATGTGACTGAACATATTTTGACGAAGTAAACATTCTGTAAGGACATTGCTTTTTATGCATATGCGCGCGCGTATGTGTGTGCGTTTGCGTGTGTGGGTATGTATATGTGATTAGGTTCTGGTCGTGCATTGGAGAAAGTGATTTACAAAAAAAAAAAAAAAACTCTAACATTGTCTTCACTGGCTAGGAAAATAGGACTTGAAATTAACAAGGGAAAAAAAATGAAACTTCTCATTAATCAAGAAGGAAAAATATACGTAGAAGGAATAGCTGTTGAAGAAGTAAACCAATTTGTATACCTTGGCGGCTACATAGACCAGGATGGTGAACCAGAAAGGAAGTTAGAATTGCAAAAGCAGCATTGACCTTCAAGAATCTTGAGAACGTATGATACTCAAAAGTTATAAGCACAAAAACCAAGCAAAGATTACTCAATTCAGATGTAATATCCACCCTCATTTATGAATGTGAAAGCTGGAAAACAACTAGAGGACTCTTTTGGAAACAAATGCCTAAGGAAAATACTTGGTATAAAGTGGAATGAATTCAAGAACAACTTAGAGATAAGGCAAATGAGCAAACAACAATCAGTCTCATGGGTGTTCAGAAAAATAAGATGGACATATGTCGGTCATGTGATGAGAAGAAACAATCTGAGAATCCCCAAACAAGCTATCAAGTGGAACACAGCAGGCCAAAGAAAAAAAGGTCGACCAAGTGAAGCTCTAAAGAGGACATTGTTATAAGATGCCAAATTAGTAGGCATAAAATCCTTTGATGAGATTGAAAAGCTCACAGGAAAACTTGGGAAACTAACATGCGAGCCCTATGTGACGTTTAACGGCACGGGAAGGATGTAAGTTGTAAGACTGCGGATGAGATTAATTTTAGAAAGATTTCAAGAGCCGCGGATGGGGGGGGGGGGGGGGGGGGGGGGGGAATTCTTGTGATAAAGGATGGAAATGCTGGAAACTCTCAAATGCGACTACTTCTCCAATATATTCTTCTTCTTTTTCTTCTTCTTCTTCTTCTCCTCCTCCACTTCCTCCTTCTGTCTCCTTGGAACTACGAGCCGGATGCGGTGAAGGTGTTGAAGCACAACATCGTGTCGGATTGGGAGCTGGTAACGCCTACTTTTTTTTTCAATCGGTGACCAGAGTTTAAAATCAGTGGCACTGCAATACTTCTTTAGCAGATTCCACGACCACGCGGACCATTTCGATCGCTGCTACATTAGCAGCTCAGGTCTGCTGTTACAGGAGATGCTAGCGGAAGGGTGGGATAGGGTCTTGATCAGCTGTAAGTTCGCTGACCCTGATGCTGGAATCTCAGCTGTGGACCCGTGACTACGAAACCGGACATTTCTCCTCTGTGTTTCAGTGGTAGGAAATAGGTAAATGAAATGATAGTTACAAACTGTGCCACCGCCTACTTACTTCAGTATGGTATACCACAGAATCATATTTTGCATATTTTTAAAACTGTGTAACTGAAAGTCTCGAAGACTCTTTCGGCCATCGCTGTTCTTCTATCTTGGGCTGATCATCGTCTCCCAAGGATATTCATGGACTAGGATCAGGCGTCGTTTATGTATGTTTCTGTATGCCTGTATGTGTTTGTGTTTGTTTGTGTGTGTTCGTGTACGTTTGTGTGTGTTTGTGTGCGTCTGTGTGTGTTTATGTATGTTTGTATATGTTTGTGTTTGTTTGTGAATGTTTGTATGTGTTTGTGTAAGTTTGTATATGTGTTTCTGTGTGTTTCTGTATGTTTGTGCATGCGTGTGTGTTCGTATATGTTTGTGTCTGTGCTTGTGTATGTTTGTGTATGTTGTGTGTGTTTGTGTATGTTTGTGTGTGTTTGTGTATGTTTGTATATGTTACTACAGAGGATCGTCATCATCATAATCGTTTTCACTGCTGCCATCATCATTATCATCATTATTATCATTATTATCGTCATAGTCACCATTTCACTGTGGGATACCAGGGAATGAGAAATTTGACCTTATAGCCAAAGAGGGCACTGAAATGGAGCAACCAGACATACCAGTCACCTATAATCAGAAGAAAAGCATGATAAAAACCTACAGGAAGCCACAAACACCACCACATGATGACTATCACATGCTAAACAGAAAGGAACAAGTCACCATCTTCCGTCTCCGAACAGGACACAGCCGACTCCGAAGTCATATGTATACAAAGTTTAAGGTTGGTACTACTAATCTATGTACATGCGCCCAGGTGCCCCAAACCGTGGAAAATATCCTCCAAAACTGCACCAACTATGAGACACTGAGAAGTAATTACTGACCCAGTGAAACCACCAAAGAAGATAAGCTCTACCGTTCCATAAATGAATTACAAAAAAAAAAAAAAGCAGTGGAATGTATCCAAGAGACAGGACAGCAGACATAGACGGACAATGGGTACAAAGAAGAAGAAAAAAGAAGTCTTAGTCGCCATCATAATCCATCACTTTGTAGGAATATTCCGAAGTGAATCTTCCCATTGTAATCTACCATTCTATCACAACGCACTTAGCCGGACTGACCCCTATCACTGTTATGATATTTTGTCTCAAACTGACCTCTATCAGTGTTTTAATATTTTGTCTCAAACTGATCCCTATCAGTGTTTTAATATTTTGTCTCACACTGATCCCTATCAGTGTTTTAATGTCTCAAACTGATCCCTATCAGTGTTTTAATATTTTGTCTCAAACTGACCACTATCAGTGTTTTAATATTTTGTCTCAAACTGACCACTATCAGTGTTTTGATATTTTGTCTCAAACTGATCCCTATCAGTGTTTTAATATTTTGTCTCGAACTGATCCCTATCAGTGTTTTGATATTTTGTCTCCAACTGACACTTATCATTGTTTTGATATTTTATCTAAAAAATCTCTTTACTTTTCATCTTTTCTCGCCAGTATTATTTTCATTTTGTTGTTACTTCAGTGGATATAGCAAAAACGTAATTTGTTACTTCTTATATTCGCCTCCAGTTTCGTACAGTAACCTTTCCTGGATGAAAATAACAACACAAACTACGTACATTTTCAGAATTTGAAAAAACAGAATAACTTTGCTGTAGACGGACTTATTCCTCTTCAATTTTAACGAAAAATGGAAGTCGAGTTTCATCGCATGAAACAGGACGCCCCGTCTGAGAAAAGACCAACAGTGAACTCTCAATCTACGAACCGCTCTACAAATACACCCAGACCGAAACGATGAAAAGAGACAGTTATCTTGGAGTCAGAATTGGAAGCAAATGTCCAGGGTTTGCCATAGGTCAAGTCTTGATCACATCTGGCGAGGGTCGCAGGCTGGAGAGTTGGTATTTTGGTGTGAAATCAAACATTGACTCACTCTTAACAGTTCAGTCAAACAGAGGACAAGGGAGAGAGTGAGTAGAGAATATTGTCCTCGTTTTGATGCCAGGGCCAGAGTTCTGTGTGCTGGCAAAATCGACACGAAGAAGGATAGCTAGAAGGTATCATATTTGCAAAATGAAATCTTGCCACCATTAAGAGATTCTGAAAGATAATGGCAAGCATGGTGCTAAAAATAGGAGCAGGCAACCTTCTTCTACTCAGTGGCCGTGGGCCATGTATTTAAGAAGTTGGCAGGTCACACTAAGGGCAGTAATAATAAACATAAATAATAACTATCTATAAGACAATCTTCATACCAACTTTGTGCTACCAATACCAGGCATGGACGATGGCAGCAAAAGATAAAAGGAAAATTACAACTGAAATGAGATTCTTGAGAAGAATTCTTGGAATATCAAGAATGGACAGAATCAGAAATGATGTCATTAGAAATAAAGTAGGAGTTGAACTCGTTCTGAACTATATTAAAAAACAGCAAATAAAATGGTTCGGTCATGTATCACGTCTACCAACAGACCGTGTACCACAGAGAGCAATGTGTACCACACAAAGGCAGAGGAAGTTTGCCCATGCAAACGATGGACCGATGGTATAGCAGAGTCCCTGAACATCTCAATGTACGAAACCAACAGGCGAGCCACTGGGAGACAGTTGTACTTCACCTCTACACCTAACAGTAAATGAGGAAGGACAAGACATCATCATCAGGTGCCATGCCGACTGGCGTTGGCTATTATGCTTCTACAGAGTACACGATCTTTCATGTAGGCCATCAGCTCACTTGGTGATCTCCTCTCACACCATCCCGTCAGACTGTCCAGTATAATTTCTCTTGGTCTTCCTCTTGATATTCTTCCTTCTATTTTTCCTGTTGTTATAATATTTTCAATGCAAGGACAAGACAAGACAAGACAATAACATTTATTTCATTTATCTCCTGTAAAGAAGTGTCCTACGGTACATTCCAGCAACTTCTTCCAGTCATCTCTCTCTTTCTCTCTCTCTTTCTCTCTCTCTCTCTCTCTCTCCCTCTCTCAAGGTCCCTGACGATAGCGGTATAATGTCCTTCCACTACCCTCGATCCCTTATGCATCTCAACAGGCTTGTCACTGAGCATTTCCTGTGCCAGGTTGTCAAACCATCAAACAATTCATCTCTCTGTCTACCTCTACCTCTTCTACCTTCGATCTTCCCTGTTGCCATTAGATGCTCTAGCCCGCCTCTCCTCCAAACATGCCCCACAAATCTGGATCGCCACTTTCTTTATCTTTGTTACAATTTTCCCAGTTTCTTGTTTCCCTTTTCAGAACTTCCCCGTTCGATTTTCTGCCTGTCCATGGTATTTTCAGCATTCCTCTTAAGAACCACATTTCAGCTGATTCCAGTCTTCGTTGTATCTACTTACATTTCAAGCATAGAATTCATAGAACAGGGTCGGTTCAGTGTAAAACTGTAGTACTCTTCGGGAACGTACCAAAGAAAGAAATGGCTTAACTTGTGGGCAAAAGGGAGTCCTGGGTGAGCCCTGCTCAAACACATGAACATACATAACCTGCATAACGAATCATAAAAATTAAGAAGAGAAAACTAAAGCACCATTTTCAGGCAACGAGCAAAACATATCACTCTAAACAAAACCCATAAAAGAAACCTAAACAAAATCAAGAACAAGTACATAACAAATTGCAGGCACTGTGATAATAAGGTTCAAAACAGTAGAAAAGTTAATACTAATATGCTGCAGACTAGATGAACTGCCAGTTAAACAGCTTACAAGGCACCCTACAATTAAACAGCTTACAAGGCACCCTACAATTAAACAGCTTACAAGGCACCCTACAATTAAACAGCTTCCAAGGCACCCTACAATTAAACAGCTTTCAAGACACTCTACAATTAAACAGCTTCCAAGGCACCCTACAATTAAACAGCTTCCAAGGCACCCTACAATTAAACAGCTTCCAAGGCACCCTACAATTAAACAGCTTCCAAGGCACCCTACAATTAAACAGCTTCCAAGACACGCTATACTTAAACAGCTTTCAAGACACTCTACAATTGAACAACTTCCACGACATCCTACAGCTACCAAGCTTCCAAGACACTCTATACTTAAACAGCTTCCAAGATACCCTACAGTTCAAAACTGTCAATATTCCAAGGCTGAACAACTACGCATACAAAGGTCAGCCAAGTTCTTCATGGCATCAGCTACCAAAAGCTTCCACTCTCAGAAGCAAGGACATCTGTGCTAATAGGTTATAATTTGCTATCATCACTTTACCCTGTGCTGAGAGGTTATAATTTGCTATTATAACTTTACCCTGTGCTAACAGGTTATAATCTGCCATCATCACTTTACACTGTGCTAACAGGTTATAATCTGCCATCATTACATTACCCTGTGCTAAGAGGTTATAGTTTGCTTTTAATTGTCGTTTCCCGTTACATGATTTCTCTTCCTCCATTTGCTAAATATGTATTTCTGCACGTGTGATATGTCTTGCTTTATGTTATAATTATCTTTTCAATATGACATTTGTCTATCTCCTGATATCAGTCAGTCAGTCATGTGTATGTCCCTTTCGGAACTTTTCCTCCCTAGCAGCTGTCTTGTAGGCCTCTAGATTGTAAGCAAGATGCCCTGCTGCTGATGCATCATCAGTACATTATTCGTTATGTAATAAAGCGATTCCAACCTTTTTGCTAGTTTATGCATTTTGCTGCTGATGCATCCATTTGCAGATTATCAACGATATCTGGCAGCCATCTCCGCCTTGGTCTTCCTCTCTTTCTTTTTCCTATTACATATCCTTCCAAGACGGTCTTCTCTAAATTCTCATGACGTTTAATGTGTCCAAAATATTTAAGTTTTCTCTTTACTAGCTAGCCTTCTTCAATATTATGTTTTGTAGTATGGATATATTTGTTCTTCTTTATGTCCGTATTTGTCTTCACTGGCTAATAAAAGAAGACTTGAAATTAACAAGGATAGAAGA
This sequence comes from Achatina immaculata, assembly GCA_009760885.1. Lineage (NCBI taxonomy): Eukaryota > Metazoa > Mollusca > Gastropoda > Stylommatophora > Achatinidae > Lissachatina > Lissachatina immaculata. The sequence continues at coordinate 22,636,199 of CM019712.1, forward strand.
AAAATAAGGAAACTTGTTATTAACCAAGAAGGAAAAATATACGTAGATGGAACAGCTGTTGAAGAAGTAAACCAATTTGCATACCTTTGCGGCTACATAGACCAGGATGGTGACACCAGAAAGGAAGTTAGAATTGCAAAAGCAGCACTGACCTTCAAGATAGCATATTGCATTCAAAAGTTATAAGCACAAAAACCAAGTTAAGATTATTCAGTTCAAATGTAATATCCACTCTCATTTATGCATGCGGACGCTGGAAACAACTAAAGAAATAGACAAGAAATTAGACTCTTTTGAAAACAAATGCCTATGGAAAATACTCAGTACAGAGTGGAATGAATTCAAGAACAACGCAGAGATAAGAGTGATAAGCAAACAACAAACTGTCTCATGGGTGATCAGAAAAAGAAGATGAACATTTATCGGTCATGTGATGAGAAGAAACAGTCAGAAAATTCCAAAAGAAACTATCAAGTGGAACACAACAGGCCGAAGAAAAAGAGGTCGACCACGTGAAACTCTAAAGAGAACATTGTTAAAAGAGGCCAGATTAGTAGGCATAAAATCTCTTGATGACGTTTAAAAGCTCGCTGAAAACAGGAAAACTTGACGAACTACCATGCGAGTCTTATGCGAGTTTAACGGCCCGGGAAGGATGTAAGATGTAAGTAAGATATTTGAAGGACTCTTCTATAGCATTTACATTCAAAGGCGTTTATGTGTTTCTCACCTGTTTTATTAAGTGTTGATGCATATATATTTCTGTGCATATTATTTGTCCCTTTGTACTCTTTTTTCTTTCTCCCCTTGTACCATTTCCATTTTGTGAGTGTCTTTCTCTAATACCTTTCTCTTTATAGCGGATATTTATTCTTCCATATGTTATATGTTATATGGCTTACTTTCTTTGTTATTATCTTTCCATAAGTGCCAGGCATCTTTTTCTCCGCATATTATGTTTTTTGCACATGTTCATATTTCTTTACACGATATATAAAATTATATTTCTGTACATGATATATAAAAATATATTTCTTCACATGACATATAAAAATATTTTTCTTTATATGATAGACAATATTTTTCTTTACATGATATACAATAATATCTTTCTTTACATGATATACAAAAATATCTTTCTTTACATGATATACAATAACATCTTTCTTTACACGAATACAAAAATATCTTTCTTTACATGATATACAAATTTGCATGATATACAAAACTTTCTTTCTTTACATGATATACAAATATCTTTCTTTACACGATATACACTAATTTCTTTCTCTACATTATATACAATAATATATTTCAGTATATCTATCTTTATCATTGTACCGGACGGAAATGTGGACGAAATACTCACAGTTTGCTAAAGAACGCAGATATCTATAACAGCCATTTCGAAACCTTTTTTACAACCAAAGATCATATCTCCAACAAGATGGCTCCCAGGGAACCATGTTCCAAGCAGCACTGGGAACGAAGACGCTGTTTGATCTGGCAGTCAGGGAACCATATCTGACATTCTAGCGTTAGGGCTGGCGAACCATGACTGACCAAGACCCTGTCCGTCGGTGCTCCAGTAGCAATCCTAGCCTTACTTACGAGACACTGATAGCCAAGGGCCCTTTGTGGTGGAGCCCTGCTTTCAGACACCACCCAGGGACTGAAAAAAAAAGTAGCCATCATAACCTCTCCTAAGTGGACACGATGCTGTGCTTCAACATCTTCACAGCATGGACTGCAAAGAACGTCAGCTCGCAGTTCCATGGAGATAGAAGAAGAAGAAGAAGAAGTGTTGGAATGTTATAAAAACTTAATCATTTTTATTTAGCAGATTACACTTAAAACCAGCCTGACAACGTGACCTCAGACCAATCACAGGTTAGGACCAACTGACACACAATTCCCCCTCCCCAAAACTAGAATTTCAGATTGAAAAAAAAAAAAAAAAAGTTCCAGCAGCTTCATCTTCCGGGCACAGATTTACAGCTTCTGTCATAACTTAAGAGAGGAAAAATATCGTCCTACTAAATTTCAAAACACCGGAGACGAAGACACGCTAAATGAAGAACTGGCACAGGCAGAACTAATTGGATGGGGCCTAGATGGCGCAGGGCTCACTCACACGCGATATTGTTTGAGGCTCTTAATACAGGCGCAGCTAATTGCTATGCAAATGTCCAGATTCGCGTGAAGAGATTCCTAGCTGGGGTTTTTTTTTTTCAAAGATAAGACGACAAATCATAGAAAATAATTGTCGCTTGGATAGATTTAACGGGTTGTCCACAGTGGGACGGTAGTTTTAGTCCCTCGCTGATTGCTTCACAAAGTTGACAGTGATTCTGTCTGATTACTTGTGGGTTCTTTGGAATTGTAACGAGGCTGTAGAGAGGGCGCTGACCTTCGAAGGTCATGACGTGTGATGGTCATTATGTGTGATGGTCATGATGTGTGATGCTCTTTAAGTTGAAATCAAACACATAGATAGATAGATAGATAGATAGATAGATAGATAGATAGATAGATAGATAGATAGATAGATAGATAGATAGATAGATAGATAGATAGATAGATAGATAGATAGATAGATAGATAGATAGATAGATTTGTCTCCCCTGTTGTCCTTTGTAAAGCCATTGTGCCGAAACTTTTGGTTAATCTTGTTTTTTGTTTTTCCTAACTTTTTCACTGCTGTTATCTCCTGCTGTTAATTCATCTCCCCTTCCCTTTCCGTCTCTTTATCTTTTCTTGTAAAACTGCATCATAAACAATCGTGGAAATGTTATCTAGGACCGAAGACATGATCTTGCTCCAGAGTGTTTGGATGATACCTCTAAACTCTTCTCTTCTCTCTCTCTCTCTCTCTCTCTCTCTCTCTCTCTCTCTGGGGTCAACAGAACTGTAAGGCGTTTATCTCACCCAGTCTGTGGACTGGACGACCTGACAGCCGGGCAGCTGACAGCCGACAGCTGACTGCTCTGACGCCGACTACAGATTACAGACCGGACCAATATGACAAAACAATATGGCGAGTCTCACGGACGAGCTTTTCTGAGATTGATTACACGTCCATATTTGGGCAGGAGTGGAGACGGTAAACTTTGGTAGAAAACCCGACTGTTCCTCGTCTGATTTCAGACAATAAGCTGTGACTCGGGCAAAATTCAAAAGTGTTTTAAAGTGTCTTATTTTATCAATGGGATTCATTTTAAACGGGTGTCTTATTTTTAGCGCCGGTGTTTTTGTTACGTGTTTTATTTTGTTGCTGCTGTTTTTGTTACCTGCTGCTGTTGTTTTATTACTTCTTGTTGTTCTTTTATTACTTTTCGCTGCTTTCCTTTTATTTCGCCTTGTTGCTGTTGTTTTATTACTTCTTGCTGCTGTTGTTTTATTACTTTTTATTGCTGCTGTTGTTTTATTACTTCTTGCTGCTGTTGTTTTATTACTTTTTATTGCTGCTGTTGTTTTATTACTTTTTATTGCTGCTGTTGTTTTATTACTTTTTATTGCTGCTGTTGTTTTATTACTTTTTATTGCTGCTGTTGTTTTATTACTTTTTATTGCTGCTGTTGTTTTATTACTTTTTATTGCTGCTGTTGTTTTATTACTTCTCGTTGCTGTTGTTTTATTACTTCCTGTTGCTGCTATTTTATTACTTCTTATTGCTGTTGTTTTATTACCTCTTATTGCTGTTGTTTTATTACCTCTTATTGCTGTTGTTTTATTACCTCTTATTGCTGTTGTTTTATTACCTCTTATTGCTGTTGTTTTATTACCTCTTATTACTGTTGTTTTATTACCTCTTATTGCTGTTGTTTTATTACCTCTTATTGCTGTTGTTTTATTACCTCTTATTACTGTTGTTTTATTACCTCTTATTGGTGTTGCTTTATTACTTCTTATTGCTGTTTTCATTACTTCTTATTGATGATGCTTTATCACTTCTTATTACTATTGCTTTATTAGTTCTTATTGCTGTTGTTTTATCACCTCTTATTGGTGTTCATTTATTACTTCTTATTACTGCTGTTTTTTTGTTAGTTGTTTTCTCATTTGTTATCTTACTAGTTACCATAGTTTGTATTGATGTTGTTGTTAGTTTTTTTGTTTGCTGTGTTTTTTTTTTTTACCGTTCTTGGTCTTTCTGGACGGGAATCATCTTCCAAGCTCTCCTTTCCATGTTTGAATTGAGCTGCCCATTTCTTCACTGTGCTGTAAGAAGGGGCACTCCCCCTAGAGTCTCTACCATATCCTCGTAGATCTCCTTCGATAATAAGACATTGACGCAGAGGTAGCGAATGACTGCTCGATGAGAAATTTTACCCATTTTCTCAATTTCTGCCACCCCTTACCACTTCAGTAGCCTGTAAAAAAAAATTGGTTGCAGTTAATTTCTTGAAACCTGGTGTTTAATCTTACATTAACTTGATCTACAAATGCAACTAATGTCAATTGTGTGTTTCAAGTATTTGTACTTTAGGACGCGAATTTATCAATCACCCTTCGTAGTTGTGTTTGTAGCAGATAGTAAGTCACTGCTCAGCACAACTTCAGAGAAAGTATGATAGAAACAAGTTGAATGATGTTGTTACAAGAAGAATAAGGTGGGAGAAGAGGAGGTTGTAGTGAAGAAGAAGAAGAAGAAGAAGAAGAAGAAGAAGAAGAAGAAAAGAGAGAGAGAGAGAGAGAGAGAGAGAGAAGCGGAAAATAAAATACAATACATGTAAAATGAGAAGAAGAAAAAGAGTAGAATTTGAAAGGAAATAAACAGAAACTGAGAAATATAAGAAGGTATAGAAAAAGGAATATATACGAATAGGAAAGTGAAGATTCGAAACACAAGTATGATGATGCTGGTGATAACGATGACGACGACGACGACGACGACGATGATGATGATGATGTGATGATGATGATGATGATTGTCATCAAATCTCATCATCGTACCAGAGTATCACACTGTAAACTCGAATCTTTTGTGGGTCTTAATGGCAGGTCACTCCTTATCACGGGTCATGTCAAGCTGTTACTCCACGTGAAATTCCCTGGTCTACAAATTCGTGGTCGCCATGTGTTTCAAAAATCGCCTGTTTGTCGACTTGGATGTACCTCGACGCGGTGTTCGACTCGTTTTTTTTTTGTGTGTGCTATCAGTTAAAACTGGAGGTCAAGTTCTGTGTCTTAATCTCCTGTATGCGAGCACTTATGTGTGTAAAGTGTGTGACTGACAACTCTTATAGGAGATAGGATATCTGGGTACATCTGTGACACTTGACTAAGAGGAAAACTTAAGAGCAGAAATAGATAGGACTTAAGTGCAAGTATTCTTCCTCCAGGTGTTTTCAAGATGGAAGGACGCGTTCTTCTAATGCTTTCAAGATAGATAGCGCTTTATTCCCTTGCTTTCAAGATGGAATACAATTTTTTTTTTCCCTGGGGTTTCCTTGCTTTCAAGCTGAAAGACGCGTTATACTGGTGCTTTCAAGATGGGGAAACTCATTCTTCTGGTGTTTTCTTGATGGAAGACGTAGTCTTTCCACGGATTCCACTTGGAAGAGGTAGTCTTTCCATGCTTTCCACATGGAAAATGTAGTCTTTCCATGCATTCCACATAGAAGATGTTGTCTTTCAATGCATTCCATGTAGAAGACGTTGTCTTTCCTTGCATTCCACATAGAAGATGTTGTCTTTCCACGCATTCCATGTAGAAGACGTTGTCTTTCCATGCATTCCATGTAGAAGACGTTGTCTTTCCTTGCATTCCACATAGAAGACGTAGTCTTTCAATTCTATAAAGATGGAAGGCTCCTCTTCCTGGTAATATCTCTCTCAAGGTCCCTCCCGACAGGATTAGGACATCATGTCCTTCCACAACCCTCGATCTCTTGTGCATCTCAACAGGTTTGTCACTGAGCATTCCCCCGTGCCAGGATGTCGAACCATCAGACATCCTTTTCTCTCTGTCTACCCCTGTCTCTTCTACCTTAGATCTTTCCTGTTGCCATTAGGCACTCTAGCCTGCTTCTCCTACAAACATGCCCCTCAAAAGTGTATTGTCGTTTTCTGATCTGCTTGTTTCTTGTGCCTCTTCAGAAATTCCTCTCTCTATTCTCTCTCTCTCTCTCTCTCTCTCTCTCTCTCTCTCTCTCCATGGTGCCTTCAGCATTCTTCTTAAGAACTACTTATATATTTCAGCAGATTCCAGCCTTCCTTGTATCTCTTTACTGACCGCCCCACGCTTCTCATCCACAGGACATATCTGGTTCAGTGTAACACTGTGGCACTCTCTTCCTGACCCTCATAGACAGTGACTTGTTGCAAAGTTTGTATTTCAGCTGTTGAAAATAGGTCCTAGCTTGTGCTATTGTTGCTCTTTACTTTAGTGATACATCTTCCTTCTGATGTTAGTAAGGTGCCCGGGGGTGGGGGGTGGGGGGTGGAGGTGAAGACGATTGTCTGATGAGGCAATCAGGGACCCATAGCTGATATGCCAGCGTCAGGGTTAGCGAACCGTAGCTGACCAAGACCCCGCCCGCCTCTTCATGGTACCTCCAGTAACAGGCCTAGCCTGGTTAACGTGGAAGGGATCGCCATAGTCCCCATGGTGGTGGAGTCTGCTAAAGAAGCACTGCACATCCCTGCGTTTTAGCTGTACTCTAGGACTGAAAAAAATAGCTGCCATAACCCGCTCCCACGCCGATACTATGCTGTGCCTCAACATCTCTACAGCATTGGCTGCAAAGAACATCAGCTCGCAGTCACGGGGAGTTCGTACTAGTACAAGTAAGGTGCCCAAGTACTTCAAACTGTTAAGTTGGTTTAATTTTGTGACGTTTGCTTGTTGCAGCGCAACTTGGGGGTGCGGAGTGTCTTGGTTTTTTTTGGCTCTGATACGACGCGTCCAACTGAAAGGTGATCATGAGTCCACAGAGGCGGATGAAATGAAGTAAATTTGTCATCAGACTGCGCTATCTATCACTTGGAGCTCATCAGTTGCTTCTCCATGTCCGTGTTAAGTAGACTTGCAAGAATACCAGAGATTTAGGTACTCGAGCTTTCATTCATTCAAGTGCCGTGCCACGTGACAGCCCATCCAGTAACTTCTCTCTCTGTCTTCCTCTGTCTCTAACTTTCCTGTTCTCATGAAATGTCCTTTAAATCTCGCTTCTCTACCTTTGATCTTTGCTGTAATTTGCTTTTCAACTCCAGCCTCTCTTAAGACTTCTTCACTGGTTTTCTTGGCTGTCCATGGTACCTTCAACATTCTTCTTATAAACCACATCTTCATGGCCTCCATTCCTCGCTGTACTCTCTTATTCGTAGACCATGCTTCACATCCATAACTCTCTTATTCGTAGACCATGCTTCACACCCATAACTCTCTTATTCATAGACCATGCTTCACACCCATAACTCTCTTATTCATAGACCATGCTTCACATCCATAACTCTCTTATTCATAGACAATGCTTCACACCATAACTCTCTTATTCATAGACAATGCTTCACACCATAACTCTCTTATTCATAGACAATGCTTCACACCCATAACTCTCTTATTCATAGACAATGCTTCACACCCATAACTCTTTTATTCATAGACCATGATTCACACCCATAACTCTCTTATTCATAGACCATGCTTCACATCCATAACTCTCTTATTCATAGACAATGCTTCACACCCATAACTCTCTTATTCATAGACCATGCTTCACATCCATAACTCTCTTATTCATAGACCATGCTTCACACCCATAACTCTCTTATTCATAGAACATGCTTCACATCCATAACTCTCTTATTCATAGAACATGCTTCACATCCATAACTCTCTTACTCGTAGACAATGCTTCACACCGATAAAACATATTTCTTTTCCTGGTTGCCGAATATCATTTCGAATACGAATAATAGTTTCACTGAGTCATGACTGTTTGCTCAAGGCATGTATGTTGAAGTGACGTTATACGTTTTTTTAGGACAAACAAACAAACAAGCAAACAGAATAAAAGAAGCATTTAACATAACACTATTACACTCTGATGACACAATTCTATAGTCTTGTATAAAAGCGCACATGATAAGAAATAAAACTTTGTTGACAGACATGTTGATGTAGCTCCTGACAGCAGTTATTGAGGAAAGACGCTGGCGATGGCTGGGACATGTGCTACGAATGACTGACAACTCACTACCAAAAATAGCACTAAGATGGACACCACAGGGGAGCAGAAGTAAGGGTAGACAAAAAGAGACATGGAGAAGAACAACAGAAAGGATGTTGAGCAATCGAGGGCTCACCTGGGCAAGAGCGCAAAAAAAGGGCGAAGGACGTGTGTTTGTGGAGATTCCTTGCGGATGCCAAATGTGTCTTAGACACTTAAGGTTCAGACAGACACAGAGAGAGAGACATAGTTGTGAGACTGTGAAGGCGCAGTCCGATATTGATTTATTTATTTACAGAATTGTATGTTTTAAAAAGAAAAACCGTCTCGCCAGACCAGGTGAGTGTCTGTAACATGTCCGTTGGAGGTGGAGCCATGAAAGTAGTTTCTGATTAACATGATTCGGTAGACACGGCATTAAAAAAAAAGTAATTTTCGTTGAACTGGGCGAATTCTTGTGCGAAGAATTAAATACAAGTAAATACATTTTAAAATGTATTAAAAGTATGGTTAACAGTGGAAGGTAATAATAACTTTATGAGATAATTTGTACACATTTTTGTAAGAAAAAAAAAGTAATTGAAACAGTAACTTGGGGATATATAAACATGACTCGTCAAACAAGGATTGAATCAGAGTTTTCCATGACGTACGCCGGCTGTGGCTTCGTAGGTCGGTAAACGTTGGGTACTTTTGGGAACATGCTTTGGGGGTTTGTGTTCCGTTCCCAGATGTATCCTTGTGAGAAATCTTAAGTCGGTGCAGGTGGCTCAGTAGTTTGCAGTGGTCTGTTCATAAACGGAACAGGATGGTCTGTTGGTGTGTCTCTAGCTGATGGATTGGATTGGGATCAGGAGCGCTATATTCAGGCAGCCTATATTCTGTCCACTGTCTATATTCAGACAGCCTATATTCAGACTATATACAGTGTCTATATTCAGACAGCTTATATTCAGTCTATATACCCTGTCTATATCCATACAGCCTATATTCAGTCTATATACCCTGTCTATATTCAGACAGCCTATATTTAGACTATATACAGTGTCTATATTCAGACAGCCTATATTCAGTCTATATACCCTGTCTATATTCAGACTATATACAGTGTCTATATTCATATATATGATGATGATGATGATGATATATTCAGACTATATATATATATCTGAACCTTAAGTACCCAAGGCACATGGAGCTTCTGCAAGGGTTTTCCACAAATGCCTGTCCTTTGCCTTTTTTCTCCTCTTGCCCAGGTGAGCCCTCTATTACTCAACATCCTTTCTGTTCTTCTCCATGTCTCTTTTTGTCTACCCTTACTTCTGCTCCCCTGTGGTGTCCATCTTAGTGCTATTTTTGGTAGTGAGTTTTCAGTCATTCGGAGCACATGTCCCAACCATCGCCAGCGTCTTCAGTAATTGTTGTCAGTGGCTTCATCTGCATCTCTGCCAACAAGATGTTATTTCTTGTGGTGTTTGGCCAAAACATTTTTCTAATTCTTCGTAAACATTTAGTCTGGAAAGAATTCAACTTGTTTTCTATGGTTTTGGTGATTTTCCAGCATTCACTTCCATAGAATAGTACACTTAGAACATTGATCTTAAATATCCTGATTTTCGTATTCATGCTTAGTTTTTTAGATTTCCATATAGTCTGCAGCACTGCAAAAGCCTGGTTTGCTCTAGTAAGTCTGCTGTTGATGTCCTCTGTGCTGTCTCCATTTTCTCCTACTCTACTGCCAAGGTATACAAATTCGTTGACTTCCTCCACTAACTTGCTAATTCAGACTATATACACTGTCTATATTCTCTCTCTCTCTCTCTCTCTCTCTCTCTCTCTCTCTCTCTGAACCTTAAGTGCCCAGGCCACATGAGGCTTCCGCAAGGGTTTTCCACAAATGCCTGTCCCTCGCCTTTTTTCTGCTCTTGCCCAGGTGAGCCCTCTATTGCTCAACATCCTTTTTGTTGTTCTTCTCCATGTCTCTTTTTGTCTACCCTTACTTCTGTTCCCCTGTAGTGTCCATCTTAGTGCTATTTTTGGTAGTGAGTTGTCAGTCATTCGGAGCACATGTCCCAACCATCGCCATCGTCTTTCCTCAATAATTGTTGTCAGTGGCTTCATCTGCATTTCTGCCAATAAGATGTTATTGGTAGTTTGGTGGCAACTGTCTATATTCAGACAGCCTATATTCAGTCTATATACACTGTCTATATTCATTTTTGTCCACTGCTGTCTGTGGAAGAGATTTGGTGGCTGCTTTGTTCCCAGTTTACTGCCCGTTTTTTTTTTTTTTTTTGAGAGAGTGTCTGCTCTCTCATTCTCAGCTATACTGCAGTGGGAAGGTATCCACTGCTATACCCCAGTGGGAGAGTATCCACTGCTATTGTAAGGAGTGGGAGAAAAAGCAAGCAGTGACCCGGTTTTGATTGGAAATCCCACTGGCCAGAGACGGCCCCGTTTTGAATGGAAATGCCCAGTCCTTCGAGTCCGTCGCGGATCAGGTATATAAGACAAAAGAGATAAGTTTAAAGGAGATGCCATAAGCTGAGCACGTTGGAGTCCAGCGACTGTGTCATTGTGGACGAGAGTGGTCATTCGATAGATGGAGGCTGACGTGTATAGTTTAGTTGTGTGCATTTGTAATCAGGGTTGAACTCATATTATTCAAGGGAATGTTTTTTTATGAATCAATAGTGCGTGTGAAAATATATAAATATATGGACATCATATGCATAGGATTCGTTTGATCCGTGTTGCCTTGTGGATCAGAATTTTGTAAATACAAGGATCGTGATTTTATAAAAAGGATTGTTGTTTCGTGTTCCTGTTATTTATATGTAAGATGTGAACGTTGGTGTAGTCAGCCTTCCACCACTCAGTACGACGGCGGCCAGACAGAAATAAAAGATTGAACAATAATTCACGTCAGTAAACGTAAAGATAAAATACTACACCAATAAATAAAAAATACTGCACAACCTTGAATAATATGAGTTCAACCCTGATTACAAATGCACACAACTAAACTATACACGTCAACCTCCATCTATTGAATGACCACTCTCGTCCACAATGACACGGTCGCTGGACTCCAACGTGCTCAGCTTATGGTATCTCCTTTAAACTTCTCTCTCTTGTCTTATATACCTGATTCGCGACGGACTGGGCATTTCCATTCAAAACGAGGCCGTCTCTGGCCAGTGGGATTTCCAATCAAAACCGGGTCACTGCTTGCTTTTTCTCCCACTCCTTACACTATACCGCAGTGGGAGGGTATCCACTGCTATACCCCAGTGGGAGAGTATCCAATGCTATACCCCAGCGGGAGGATATCCACTGCTGGGGCACTTTTATTGGATGCTGTGAGGCCGTTTAATTCTGATATGACTGCTAGCCTTGGATGTAAGTTCTTCCCAGTGAGATTTGTAAATGTCTTGAGAACACATGACCCAGCCCTGCCCCGTTAATTCTCTTGAATTCTTTCCGGAATAAACATCCTCCAACGTTCTCAAATGGTTCCAAGCCAAAATAAGACAAGCTGGGGTCAGGTGGTTCTGCAGCTTATTTCTCGGATCGCCAAGAAGAAGTGGAGTTGGGTCTTGATCATATTTCACAACCCATGCAACAACTACGGCCTCATCATCATCATAATCATCATCATCATCATAATCATCGTCACCAGTCTTCTGTACTCCCAATGGAGCATAAGACATCGACAAAGATTCTCCAGTCAATTATGTCTTCAGCAAATCGGGATACCTCAAACCACGTCTTTCCCGCTTCCTTTAGTTCTTCTTGTCTTGTGCGTCTCCATGTTCCCAGTGGCCTGCTCTCTTTCTTTTCCCTTGAGGTGTCCAGGTAAAGGCTGTACTGGTGTGTCTTGTTTTGTTTCTTTTTATACGTAGTATGTGGCCGTAGATGGAGGTGGATGGTTCAGTTTCACAAGAGATAGAAAGAGTGAGGAAAGTGGGCAGAAACAAGAATGACAGAAAGTAAAATGAGGACATACAAATGAAGAACATTTAACAATCCAATATTTCGACAAAAGCCTTTTTCAAGTATCATATACAGAAACAATACACCAAACAAATAGATGAAAAATATTGACTTAGCTTTGTGGTCTCCGCCTAGATGGACACACATTACCTAGTATGAAAGACGGGCACAAATTGCCTAGTATTAAAGATGGCCACAAATTGCCTAGTATGAAAGGTGGACGCAGACTGTATAATAGTATGTGACCCAGTCATTTCCATCTTCGTCTTTTTACCTCTTTAGTAATGTTCTCAGTGACTGTTCTTTTGGTTATTTCTTCGTTTGTCACACGTTCTTCCCAGCGTATTCTTGAAATTTTCCTCCGGCATCGTCCTCCAAATCCTCTCAGACCACTCTCTGTTCTCTGACTGGCTCTCTGTGTTTCGGCTGTGTATAATAAAATAGAACTTACCCTGGGTTTATAGATTTCTATCCTGAGTTTCGTATCGAAAATGGGAAAGTTCCATGTTTTCTAATTTGTTAAGGATCTGAGACGTCTGTTAGTTCTTGTGGATATTTCGCTCTCAGTATTACTGTCTACCAAAATGAGGCTTCCATGGTACTTGAAGAACTCCAAAGACTAACTAAAATTGTCATCTTTGGTCTAAATGGTTTACCATACTTTCACAAGTGAACCGTGTTATCTCGCAGATATAAATCCACCTACCACAGTGAACTGACCTTACAGAACTTTTGCTTACACTATTTAGTCAGTTCATCAGTTGTCAGTTTTACTTATCCTGTTCCATCTCGTTCGTGACTTCGTCCTGGAGTCAGTTGATGATTTCTATAGGGTGTGCCATTGTTTCTGCTGGGGAAATGTGGAGAGCTGAGATGGTTTTGTGTGGGATAAAAGGAGAAGGAAAGTTTAAAGTGGTGGATTGAAGATTTGTTGATGAATAAAGTTTGTTAGAGGCTTTTGACTGTCGGCTTAGTCCTTTTGTTGTGATGATAGTTGTTTGTCTTATCATGGATAATTTTGTCATACATAGGGAAAAACATAGATAGATAGATAGATAGATAGATAGATAGATAGATAGATAGATAGATAGATAGATAGATAGATAGATAGATAGATAGACGGACGGACGGACGGACGGACGGACAGATAGATAGATAGATAGATAGATAGATAGATAGATAGATAGACAGACAGATAGACAGACAGACAGACAGAAAGACAGACAGACAGACAGATAGATAGATAGATAGATAGATAGATAGATAGATAGACAGACAGACAGACAGACAGACAGACAGACAGATAGATAGATAGATAGATAGATAGATAGATAGATAGATAGATAGATAGATAGATAGATAGATAGATAGATAGACAGACAGATAGATAGACAGACAGACAGACAGACAGACAGACAGACAGATAGATAGATAGATAGATAGATAGATAGATAGATAGATAGATAGATAGATAGATAGATAGATAGATAGACAGATAGATAGACAGACAGACAGACAGACAGATAGATAGATAGATAGATAGATAGACAGACAGACAGACAGACAGACAGACAGATAGATAGATAGATAGATAGATAGATAGATAGATAGATAGATAGATAGATAGATAGATAGATAGACAGACAGACAGACAGATAGATAGATAGATAGATAGATAGATAGATAGATAGATGATATAGATAGATAGATAGATAGATATAGATAGACAGACGACAGACAGACAGACAGATAGATAGATAGATAGATAGATAGATAGATAGATAGATAGATAGATAGATAGATAGATAGATAGATAGATAGACAGACAGACAGACAGACAGATAGACAGACAGACAGATAGATAGATAGATAGATAGATAGATAGATAGATAGATAGATAGATAGATAGATAGATAGATAGATAGATAGATGAAGCTGAGACTTTAGCGTCATGTCAGATTTGAACTGAGCTACATCGGCTACCTTTCATTCAGATCCTGATTGAGCTAAATATTAGGAAAAAGTTCAATACCTCTTTAACAAACTCCACCTAGCTCGCGACTGTAGCTGTCTTAGTCCCATTAACCATATTTGGCCTGTTACTGGGAACGCCAATGAAGAGGTAGCATAGGGTCGACAATCCTGACTCTGGCATGAGAACTATAGATCCATGACCGCTATTTGGGAGTGTCTTTAACCTTGAAGAATATATAAACATTTGTAAAGACTGAGAATATAATATGTAAAGATTGAGAAAATAATATCTAAAGATTCATAAAATAAATGTAAAGATTCAGAATATAATATGTAAAGATTGTGAATATAATATGCAAGGAATGAGAATAAAATATGTCAAGATTCAGAATATAATATGTAAAGACTGAGAATATAAAATGTAAAGATGGAGAATATAATATTCAGAACGTAATATGTAAAGATTAAGAATGTAATATGTAAAGATTGAGAATATAATATGCAAAGACTGAATAAATAATATATAAATATTGAGAATGTAATATGTAAAGACTGAGAATGTAATATGTAAAGATTGAGAATGTAAACAATTTTTGTTCTAGATTGTTTTTTTAAATGTGTACGTTTAACTGCTAAAAAAGTGAGTCTTTCCACTTTTTCCTCTCCTTCTTTCTTTCTTTCTACTTTCTTTCTCTCTCTCTCACCTTGTCGATCTTTTTCTTTCTTCTTTTTCTTCTTCTCCTCTTCCTACGACACCTTCTTCTTCTACGTTTTCTTCTTCTTCTCCTCCTCATCCATCTCTTTCTGCTTCTTCTTCTTCTTCTCCTCCTCCTCTACCACGTTCTTCTTCTTCTTCTTCTTCTTCTTCTCCATCACTTTCTGCTCCTTCTTCTTCTCCTCCTCCTCCTTAACTTCCTTCTTCTTCTTCTTTTTCTCCTCCTCCTCCACCTTCTTCTTTTTCTTCTTCTTCTCCTCCTTCTCCACCAACTTCTTCTTCTTTTTCTCCTTCTCCTTCACCAACTACTTCTTCTTCTCCACTACCTCCAACTTCTTCTTCTTCTTCTTTTTCTTCTTCTTCTCCACCTCCTCCATCAACTTCTTCTTTTTCTCCTCCTCCTCCTCCACCACCTTCTTCTTCTTCTTCTCCTCCTGATCCACAATTTTCTTCTTTTTCTTCTTCTCCTCCTTCTCCACCACCTTCTTCTTTTCTTACTCTCCACCTTCTCCACCACCTTCTTCTTTTTCTTCTTTTCCTCCTTCTCCACCACCTTCTTCATTTTCTTCTTCTCCTCTTTCTTCACCATCTTCTTCTTTTTCTTCTTCTCCTCCTTCTCCATCACTTTCTTCTTTTTCTTCTTCTAATCCTTCTCCACCACCTTCTTCTTTTTCTTCTTCCTCCTTCTCCACCACTTTCTTCTTTTTCTTCTTCTCCTCTTTCTTCACCACCTTCTTCATCTTTTTCTTCTTTTAATCCTTCTCCACCATCTTCTTCTTCTCCTCCTTCTCCACCACCTTCTTCTTCTTCTCCTTCTCCACCACCTTCTTCTTCTCCTCCTTCTCCACCATCTTCTTCTTCTCCTCCTTCTCCACCACTTTCTTCTTCTTCTCCTTCTCCACCACCTTCTTCTTCTCCTCCTCCTCCACCACCTTCTTCTTCTTCTCCTCCTTCTCCACTATCTTCTTCTTCTTTTTATTCTTCTCCTCCTCCTCCACCACCACTTTCTTCTTTTTCTTCTTCTAATCCTTCTCCACCACCTTTTTCTTTTTCTTCATCTTCTCCTCCTCCACCATCTTCTTCTTCTTTTTCTTCTTCTCCTCTTTCTTCACCACCTTCTTCTTTTTCCTCTTCTCCTCCTTCTCCACCACTTTCTTCTTTTTCATCTTTTCCTCCTTCTCCATCACCTTCTTCTTTTTCCTCTTCTCCTCTTTCTCCACCACCTTCTTCTTTTTTCTTTCCTCTCTCTCTCTCTTTCTCTCTCTCTCTCTCTGTATCTTTCCTTCTCTCTTATTCTCGTTCATTTTCTTTCTCATCTTTCTATCTTCTCTTTTCTCTGTCTTTCTCTTAATTTCCGTCTTGAAGAAGAAGAAGAAGAGTCTCATAAAAACTGGAGATCCGACAAAAATGACGCATTAGCGAGCCCAAAACCTTCTTAAATGGCACATTTATATTCTGATAACACGCCCCCAAGTGTCTCAGCCGGCCCAGCAAGTTATAACCCACCCAAAGGACATCATTCTTAAGTTCACTGGGAATACCTTAATAAAGCACACGTGTTTCCCGTTCAGGGAGGGAAATCTTCGAACAGCGGAATCTGTTTTGCGAGAGAGCCACTGTTTACGGAATTCATTAGCCAAAGCGCCGGCTGGCATGATCAACCTACACGTCACACTTCAGAAGCGCGTTATGAATCATAAGATCGCCATGAATTATTGTTTTTGGTACCCGTTCGGTGGCATTCTTTCTAAAACCTGGTCTTTGCTGCTTTTGTTTGGATGTAGGGGAGGGGGTGGGGGTATGTTTGTGGAAGTATGTCTTGGTTTATTTTCTTTTGATATTGTAGTCTGGTAGCTGGTGTTTTCTTGCCTTTCTAAATGTGTCTTTTAATCCCTTTTTTTGTATTTTATACATTATTTATGATCTCTCTCTCTCTCTCTCTCTCTCTCTCTCTCTTTTTTTTTTTTTTTACTTTCGCTCCCTATTTCTTTTTCATCTTCTCTTTTTTCAATCTCTTTCTAAAACTCTTTTTTTTCTTATATTTAACTTTCTTTCTTTCTTCCTTTTTCTTTCCTTTCCCTCTGTCTCTTTCTTTCACTCTCTCTTTCTTTTTCTTTCTCTCTGTCTCTTTCTTTCTCCTCTTTCTTTCTTTCTTTCTTTCTTTCCGTGTCCCTTTTTCTTTCTGTCTATTCTTATTTTCTTCTCTGTACCTTTTTTTCTCTTTTTGTCTCTTTCTTCTTTCTTTCTTTCTTCCTCTCTGTCTGTTCTCTTCTGATCTACCTCCTAGTGATGCTTGGGGCGCGAATGTTTAGCGTGTTGTCTTCTCCTGGCTGAGTCCTTGCTTTGTCTTACTAGAGTCTAGGGTTCTATCCTGTTACTGTTTCAGACTGTGAGCAGGTTACTTGCACGACTTTGAGGCCTCATATCTTTTGGCTAGCCCGAGGCTGGCCTTGACCTAAGGATCGCACCATTCTTCCTTACCAATAAGTCACGAGAAAGGTCAAGGTCGCATCGGCAAGAAAAGGAGGTAAGAGCAGACTGAGAACGAGGGATGGGTACGTGTATACGTCCCAGATTATATTTTTATTCTCCTATTCACTATGTACATCTTACAAATTCATTATCATCATTTCCCACATCAGATGGGAACGTAGAATTGCCAGTTGGTCGTCCCTTTCTTTCGTTAAAGTCTGCTCATGCGCAAACAAACCGTCCAGACTACGGGGTCGAATTCATTGACCTCCCTATGGTACCTAGAAAGTGTAAAGCTTCTCGCTCCACGACAAGCAGGATTTAGGCAGTGCTACAGTACAGAAGATCAAGTGACCCATTTCTCTCAAGAGACTGAAGACGCATTCCAAGACAAAAAAAAACGTGTACTAGCAGCATGATCTCTATCTATCTATCTATCTATCTATCTATCTATCTATCTATCTATCTATCTATCTATCTATCTATCTATCTATCTATCTATCTATCTATCTATCTATCTATCTATCTATCTATCTATCTCACTCTGAATCTTAAGTGCCCAGGCCACATGGGGCTTCTGCAAGGATTTTCCACAAACGCCTGGCCTTTGCCTTTTTTCCGTTCTTGCCCAGGTGAGCCCTCTATTGCTCAACATCCTCTCCGTTGTTCTTCTCAATGTCTCTTTAGTTTACCTTGACTTCTGTTCCACTGTAGCAGCGGGGAAAGACCTGAAGAAAGCCAGAAAGTACTTCTGCGACATGGCGTACCACAAGGAGGAGTCCTTTCGCCTACACTATTCCTGGTATTCATTAATGACCTGGTCAAGGAACTTCCCCATGGAATCAAAGCGGCACTGTATGCAGATGATCTGGTCATGTGGTGTACAGATTAACACGCTATAGTTGCTACACAGAGACTCTAAAGAGCAGTAGACATCTTGACATCATAGACAAATAAATGGTGTGTAAGTATCAACACAGAGAAATCAAGTACCACTCTGTTCACTCTCTCATCTAAACAGAAAGCAGGTAAGATCTTTGTTAATGAAATGTCCTTAAGGATGGACAACCAACCCACTTACTTAAGAGTGACTCTTGACTCAAAACTGACCTGGAAGCAACACATCAACAGTGCAGAAGCAAAAGCCAGAAGAAAACTACCCATATTAACAAAATTAAGTGGAACCACATGGGGAGCTAGTGAAAGAATCCTCAAGAATGTATATCAGCAAAGTATTCTACCACATTTAGAATATGGCTCAATATCTTGGTGCACAGCATCAAACACTACACTGCATAATCTAGACAAGGGACAAAATCAGTCACTACGGATTATCACAGGTGCCATGAGGTCCACACGAGTAGTAGAAATGCAGCAAATAGTTGGTGTTCAAGCGCTAAAAGAACGTAGAGACACAAAGGTCATGACCTTTGGAGAGAAATTTCTCAGCTCTGGAAGCCATCCCCTGAAGGAGAGATTCAATAACTTGGCACTAAGACAGCTTAAAAGAAGCAGCTTCATTCATCAGGCCAAGCTTATGCGTAAGCTGATACCTGACCTTCCAACTGTAGTTGCTCCATTATCATCTGTACCAGAGCATACATCATGGAAAGAAGCAGATTATACACAAATAACTATTTAAACTGAAGCAAAAAGTGTGCAGAATGGTGAGATGCAAAGAAGTCTTGTAAGATCAACGGCCTCACTTAGTGTGCTAGATGACAAATATCTAAGTGACACCTGGATACGTGTGTATACAGATAAATCTGCACACAATGCCATAAAGAATGGAGGGGCAGGAGCACATATTGAATATCCAAACAACACCACCGACAAGATTTCCATACCCACTGGAAAATACTGCAACAACTTTGATGCAGAAGTTAGGGCAATTATTGCTGCAGTTGAAAAACTATCAGACTCCAGAATTGATACGTGCCCCATAGTAATTCTCACAGATGCAAGATCAGTACTGGAAGTTCTTCAGTGCAACAAACAACCAGACCTTAAGGATGCCTTCCCAAAAACTGGCTTACAACACAGAGTCACCTTGCAGTGGATTCCCTCCCACTGTGGGATACCAGGCAATGAGAAAGCTGACAACCTGGCCAAAGAGGGCACTGAAATGGAGCAACCAGACATACCAATCACCTATAATCAGAAGAAAAGCATGATAAAGACCTACAGGAAGCCACAAACACCACCACATGATGACTATCGCATGCTAAACAGAAAGGAACAAGTCACCATTTTCCGTCTCCGAACAGGACACAGCTGACTCCGAAGTCTTATGTATACAAAGTTTAAGGTTGGTACTACTACTCTATGTACATGTGCCCAGGTGCCCCAAACTGTGGGACATATCCTCCAGAACTGCACCAACTATGAGACGCTGAGAATTAATTAGTGACCCAGTGAAACCACTAAAGAAGATAAGCTCTACGATTTCATACATGAATTACAAAAAACAGTGAAATTTGTCCAAGAGACAAGACTCCAGATAGAGACAGACAATGCCTAGAGAGACGAAAAACTTACCTCCCTTTTCTTATAGCATAGGAAGGGACATAACTATGCTCCCGACCTACAGACAAAATAGTGTAGAATAAATGTATATTAATTTTACCAAATCATTTTTTCTAGAGCGGGTTAAGTCGACTGACATAATCGTTAAAAAGTATACAGGATTCGGCTACACCAGATGATACTCCCTGAAGATAGTCTAGATATCATTTATTATTCTTGCTTCAGCCAGTCTACCGATTCCCTGAAGGTTGAACATCGGCGTCTGCTGACCTGTAAGGTCCAGACGCTGCAGATAATGAGAGCACGTGGTCAGTTTTTAAGAGCCCGGGTTTTTTTGACATACAGCGCAAGTAGATGTGGGTTAAAAGGAACGAAGTTAATCGATTTCGATGGCGGAAGTGCAGTAAGCAGACGGCCGCGGTTCAAATCCCAAACGAGGCAAATAAAAATCCTGTTTAATTTCCAGTGTTTTTTTTATCCCCTTGCTGCAGTTGTTGTTTCCATCGCTGTTGTTACTGTTTGTGCTGTTGTTACTGTTTGTGCTGTTGTTATTGTTTGTGCTGTTGTTATTTTTGTTCTTATTCTTCTTGTTATTTCAGTTGTAGATATTGTTGTTCTTACAGATACTGTTATTTCAGTTGCAGTTATTGGTGTTCTTGCAGTTGCTGTTATTTTAGTTGTAGTAGCTGTTTTTTTTGTTATTGTTGTGGCTTTGGTTGTAGTTATTGTTGTTCATGTTGTTGTTCTTTGAAGTGTAGTTATCGTTGTTATATTTTTGCTGCTATTGATATTTTTTGCAGTTAATAATGTTATTCTTGGTTTTCTATGTTATTTTTGTGTTCATTTTTGTATTGTTACTGTCATTTTTTGCTGCACTTATTGTTGCTGTGGCTACTGTTGTTTTTGTTTTTTTTCTGCTGTAGCTGTTAGTTCTTGTTTTCTTTTGTTAATAGCATCATTATTGTAACTTTCATTATTATTATTCCTGTTGAAAGTTTTCTTGTGATATCTGTTGTACTTGTTTACTTATTCTTACTGTTATGCTTGTTTTTGTTATTATTGTTATTCTTGTTCTTCTTGTTACTGCTATTACTGTTGTTCGTATTATTCTTGTTCTTGCTGTTCTTGTTATTTATGTTCTTGTTGTTATTCGTGTTCTTGGTGTTTTTGTTACTCTTGTTCTTGTTTTTATTGTTATTCTTGTTCTTACAGTTATTCTTGTTCTTGTTGTTGTTCTTGGTCTAGTCGTTCTTGTTAATCTTGTTCTTATTGTTCTTGTTATTCTTGTTATTATTGTTATTCTTGTTATTATTGTTCTTGTTATTCTTGTTCTTATTGTTATTCTTGTTCTTATTGTTATTCTTGTTCTTATTGTTCTTGTTATTCTTGTTCTTATTATTCTTGTTATACTTGTTCTTATTGTTCTTGTTATTCTTGTTCTTATTGTTCTTGTTCTTGTCATTCTTATTATTATTGTTATTCTTTTTCTGATTTTCTTGTTACTCTTGTTCTTATTGTTCTTGTTATTCTTGGTATTCTTGTTAGACTTGTTCTTATTGTTCTTGATATTCGTGTTCTTATTGTTATTTTTGTTCTTAGTGTTCTTGTTATTCTTGTTATTATTGTTATTCCTGTTCTTACTGTTATTCTTGTTCTTATTATACTTGTTCTTATTGTTCTTGTTATTCTTGTTCTTATTGTTTTTCTTGTTCTGATTGTTCTTGTTATTCTTGTTCTTACTGTTATTCTTGTTCTTATTGTTCTTGTTATTCTTGTTGTTATTGTTATTCCTTTTCTTACTGTTATTCTTGTTCTATTGTTATTGTTCTTATTGCTCTTGTTATTCTTGTTATTCTTGTTCTTATTGTTCTTTTTATTCTTGTTCTTGTTATTCTTGTTCTTATTGTTATTCTTGTTCTTATTGTTCTTGTTATTCTTGTTATTGATATTATTGTTGTTATTTTTGTTTTGGTTGTTCTTGTTCCTGTTGTTATCCTTGTTATTGTTATTTTTCCTGCTATTGTTGTAGTTGTTATTCTTGTTCTTATTGTAATTCTTATTCCTGCTCTTGTTGATATTCTTGTTCTTGTTGTTCTAGTTATTCTAACTCTCGCTTTTTTATGCTCTTGTTGTTATTCTTGTTTTTTTTATTCTTGCTCATTTTGTTGTTAATTTTCTTATTTTTGTTCTTGTTATTATTGTTATTCTTGTTCTTGTTATTATTGCTGTTATTTTTTTCTAGTTGTTCTTGTTCTTATTGTTATTCTTGTTATTGTTGTTGTTATTCTTGTTCTTATTGTGCTTTTAGTCCTGTTTTTGTTATTCTTTTTCCTGTTGTTCTATTTATTCCTACTCTTTTTGTTCTTGTTTTTTCTTATTGTTATTCTTGTTTTTATTTTTATTATTACTTCTGTTGTTATTGCCATTCTTGTTCTTGTTATTGTTGCTATTCTTGTTGTTATTCTTTTTCTTGTTATTGTTATTCTTGTTCTTGCTCCTGTTATTCTTGTTTCTTTTGTTATTCTTCTATTATTGTTGATACTCTTGTTCTGGCTGTTATTCTTGTTATTTTTACTCGTGTTCTTGTTAATGTTCTTATTGTCATTCTTGTTCTTGTTGTTACTCCTATTCTTGTTGTTACTCTTGTTCTTGTTGTTACTCTTGTTCTTGTTGTTACTCTTGCTCTTGTTGTTACTCTTGTTCTTTATGTGTGCAGTTAGTGTCATCGACGTCTTTTTTTTATTGTACCTCCCAGAAAGGGAAATGAGGGTGTTGTTAGCTGTAGATGTTGTGATGATGTTGTGATGATATTGTGGTGATGTTGTGATGATGTTGTGATGATGTTGTGATGGTGCTGTGAGTACGAACGGCCTCGTGTTGTTGGACGTGGGCTCGGGAGTTATCTTGAACTCAGGCTCCACCACTCCGGTAACCAGGACAACCCTTCCCCTGTCACCTGGACTAAGTCTAATACTAGCAGCACCTACGGCGAAGGCGGAGAGGGTCTTGGCCAGGTGTAGTTTCGATAACCGTGCCGTCACATTAAAGAAGCCATGTATCAGTTTCCACATGCACAAAACATCATCATCATGTGTCACCTCTTCTTTGAAAGTTGATTGCAATATCCGTTCCTCCCCCCCCCGCCCCCCCCCCCCCCAACAAACTTGCTTTGCCTCCTTTTTTTTAATACCAGGCCACGCTGGATCCAGTACACCTCGCTGTGTTGATCTCCCATCTGTATCACTGTCATCCTTTTTCCTCTTTTCTGTTTGACTTTTCCTTGAAGCAAGGTTTCCATTACAGCTAATGTTTCCTTATTTCAAAACCTTGCCCTGAGATAAGAGATAAGAGCCATTATAAAGTTATCGAGCTTCACCGCCATTTTGTAAACCCGGCATGTTTCAAAATTAATAGGGCAGTTCAGGATAATTTGTCTACAAAGTCTTAAGTAGATGTTATAATCAGGCTCCACGGCTGTCAAGAGCTAATGACAGGAGCAGAGTGGATTACGGTGCAGACCCATGACCTTTGCATGCAGAAGCCATCAAAGCGGAGATGTTACATCACGTGATCGGTTCCACACGGCTGCTAGGCCTGGCACGTACCAAGGGAAGCAAATCATTTGTGACGTCTCGACAGGGGAGATTATCAATAAAATTTTGAACGTTTTAGCAGGCTGTGCGCCAGGTAATATGGTCCGGCGGTTATAGTCTCAGTGTGGGGAACTGGTGGTGGAGTGTTGAAAGCTATCAGCAGTTGATGGTATCTATGGGAGTCATACCGAAAGTCGTGAGCAATTTTTTAAAATCAGAATTTATAGATTGAGAAAATATAAATGTATCAACATAAACTGCATCCTTTCCTTCACTGTTCAACATAATCTCCATTTCTAAGCACACATTTTCCCCATTGCTCTGCAAGTTTGAAAATATCCTCCCTGATAGAATTCCGTTCCAGCTGACCGACGGCACAGACGCACTACTTTCTGGACGTTCTCTCCTGCGGGACCCTGCGGGTACAAATATTTCTATAGCCGTGGGTTTCAATCATGTCCTGTACTGCATTGTGTCCTATTCCAAGATTTACAGCGATTTCAGATACTGTGACACGTTTGTCTTCTTTAATGATGTCGCCAACCCTTTCTACATTGCGTTCAGTGGAGGCAGATCGAGGGCGACCGCTGCGAGGCATATCTTGGATGCTCGTGTTTCCATCTTTGAAATTTTTCACCCAGCTCCTAACACTGCTAGCACCCGTACACACATCTCCATAAGCAAGTTGAAGTCTTTGGTGAATTTCAGCAACAGGGATTTCCTCTTTTAACGAGGAACTCAATAAAAGCACATTGATGAAACGAAACTTCAGCACCTGCCATTTTGTTTATGTTCCGCGTGGTCACATGAAACATAATGGTGACGTCATGTGACCTCAAAATGAACTGCAAAGGATACACTTTAAGGTGATACATTTACATTTTCCCTATCTATAAATTTTGATTGTTTAAATATTTTTCTTCGCGACTTTTGGTATGACCCTCGTACTAAAGGAGTCATCGACCTGTTTCTGGCATGCTAGCATCAGGATTAGCGAACCATAGCTGACCAAGACCCTTTTTCCCGCTTTCTCCGCTGGTAACCCCCCCCCCAGTAACAGATCTAGCTTGGCTAACGAAGCACTGATCGCCATGGTGGTGGAGCTTGCTAAGGATACAATCTGACAAGATGCTTTGACTCAGTATACTCCCCGCATCGGCTGCACAGAACATCAGTTCACAGTTACAGCGAGATAGAAGAAGAAGAAGAAGAAGAAGAAGAAGAAAAGGAAGAAGAAGAAGAAGAAGCGATATAGAAGAAGAAGAAGAAGAAGAAGAAGAAGAAAAGAAGAAGAAGAAGAAGAAGAAGAAAAGGAAGAAGAAGCGAGATAGAAGAAGAAGAAGAAGAAGAAGAAGAAGAAGCGAGATAGAAGAAGAAGAAGAAGAAGAAGAAGAAGAAGAGAAGAAGAAGAGGAAGAAGAAGAAGAAGCGAGATAGAAGAAGAAGAAGAAGAAGAAGAAGAAGAAGAAGAAGAAGAAGAAGAAGAAAAAGAAGAAGAAGAACTTATATAAATAAAATGAGTATAATTTAAGGCTCTTTTTGTTCTTCTTCTTCTTCGTACGCACACTGGCGAGGATGCAGGTACCCTGATTTTTGCGACACGCCTTTTGGCTGGGTAACTCCGACTTCAGCACCTTCCCTAGCTAGGGCAGACTGTGGTCTTGCTTGGACTGCCATGAAGACTGTAAGCTGGCCTGGCCAAAACTTTGTTTTCCTTATCCATCATGCAACGCTGGCTGGCCATACGGCTTTGAGACAGTTCCATAAAGACACTCCGACTTTGAGATGAGGAATCCGATGAGTGCCTCAACGATATCCATTCCCCACCACCTATAGTCTGCTGGCTCTGTTTTGTTCATATCATTCTGATGGCCACTGTTGTAAAGACCCATAGGCTTGTCGTGTCCTGGATTCATTGGTTTCACACCAGACTTCCCTCATCCCCGCCAGCGACCTCCACGTCCCCATTCGCCCACCAACCTGACATTACATTTTACAAAAATAACCATTACAATTAGTCTTGATTGCTGCAAGTTTCTGGGCTACAGAAGTAGGTCAGAGTTTTTAAGCAAACAGATCTATGTTCCCTATCTCACAAATACTATGTTAAGATAAGTGTGTTCTTAACACAGTTGTTCCCTGTCTTACAAAGACTATCTTAAGATATGTATGTTTTTAACACAGTTGTTCCCAGAGGAATTTAAGGTTCTAAAAAAAAAAAAACAGAAAAACATTTCAAAGAGATCATGAAAACAAATTGATGTTGCTCTATCACATGTTTCTTCAGCCTTGCTGTAGCTCACTTATATTAGGAAACTGAAAAATAAAAGTAAAATTTCCATTTATTTATGTATTTGTTTATTTGTTTATTTATTGCGCACCATACATAATTTCGTGTTCGGTATGATTTTATTTCTGTGTGCGCAGTCCCGCTGCTGCGCACCTTAGAGGGAACATTGCTGATGTCATCATCTACCAAAAGCTTTAAATTCACTCTGACAGAGAGATACTAGAAAACAATGTTTGAATGAGGGTACATAAGTCCATGAAAGATTAAATTAATAACCGACGTAAGACGGATAAAGAACGCTAGACGCATCACTAAGATGGAGTAACGAGGAGACATGAATACTTGGTCAAGATAAAAACTCCCACAGCACCGGGAGACTTCCAACATCACGCCCCAAGCATGAATCCTGGTGGTGGCTTTTTTAAAGTGGCAAATTGATGAAACTAATAGCGTACATTTTTTGTGAGTGCACACAAATCTCTCCCGATAAATTATGGAAAACTGGGCAAGCAGGGAAGTGACAAACAATCCCCTGAGGGAGCACCAGCCTTCCATGCAATACCCGGAGATGATTGTATACAATCCTGTAAAATGTAGGCCAATCTCTGAAAAACCCCAGCCATGAGTGCGCATGCGTAAACTCTATTCACATTTCCTGTATATTTAATTCTGTCCGCATCTCGGGTCATTTGTGTCTTGTGGGTCTTGAGAAAGTTAAAAAAAAAAGGCCTTGTTATTGAGGGGAAGTTTGAATCAGCAATTTATGTCTTTGTTACTACTACAAAGGAAGTGGCGGTCCTGTATCTTTTCCTGGATGGCGCTGTTATCACTGCCGGGGAGTTTTCTTCTTTTTTTTTTATGTCGCCCTCTCAAGGTTCTCTTTTCCGCTACTTTCTAGCTTGGCTGTGATATCTGCGTCTTTCGAACCAACGCATTCTTCTTCGGTAAGGCTTATTCTTAATGCCACGTTTGCCTTCCAATACAGCCCCCTTCATCTAGACTATAGTCTGTTACATGGGGCATCATGTAGAGATAGAAACAGGGTCTTGATAATCTGTGATTCACCCACCACTATATCGTCAGGCTTCAGTTCAGTACATCCCGACTCTCTGTGAAGGAAAATGAGGTAAGAGTAGTGCAACACTAATCTGGGCTGTGTTCTTATCAACGCTGAGGGCTTAAACATGATAAATGTACTGAACCAGCGGTTCCCACACGTGGTCAGTGGCACAAAACCAGGCTGTCTGCCTCTGCGTTATCGACTGGTGGTGGATCCAGGATTTATGAAAGTACGATATATATACAAGGTGTTATTAAAGTCTCACTACACTTTCTATGGAAAAAATGAAGAAAATGACGTCATAAAAATGTATTTTTAACAAATATTTTTGGTTGAACAAGTGTTTCGAAATGGCGGTCGATACACACGGATGGTTGTTCAAAGATTTATATCAAAATTTCCTGATAAACAACCTCCTCATCACACTACGGTTAGAAATTTGTTGAATAAGTTTTGTGATGTGGGAACTGTGAAAGATGCTCCGCGATCTGGTAGGCCTGCTGTGTCTGAAGAAAAATGTCTAGATAACCAAGACAGAATCCTGAAAAGTCCATGCAAGTCCTTAAGGAAAATGTCGCAAGAAGTGAACATATCACTGAGCACAGTCCACAAAATTCTTAAACATTGGTTAAATTTTCATCCATACAAGATTTCTGTTGTGTTTGAACTAAAAGAATGTGACAATCATTCCAGAGTCATCTGAAAGAAGCAGTCAGAATTATCATTAAAGAAATAACAACAAACACGTTGCACAAGGTATTTGACAATATGAAGAGACGTGTACAGTCATGTCTTGAAGCCCATGGTGGACATTTCAACACCTGTTATAATGAATACTTCACTGGTACATTCCAACTAATCCAAAACAGCGTTGTATCATTGCAGTCACTATTCTAACTAATTAAATGACTTTTTAGCACATTTTGTGATGACGTCATTTACTTCATTTGTCAATTTTTTTTTTCATAGAAAGTGTAGTGAGACTTTAAAAACACTTTGTATATTTTTTGTAATGTTGCTCTAAAACATACGTTGTTTGAAAAATTGGTCTATGAGAAGACACAGGTTGAGAACCACTGCTTTGCCCATGTATAAAAACCCACGCTCAGAGAACGGATGCTCGCCAGGGACGCGTCTACACAGACAAATGTTGGTAACCACTGTACCATGTATTTTTAAAGAGGCGGTTTTGGGAAAAGGTTGTGGCGTGCAAGCTGGTGGGATCTTGACTGACGCGGTGGTGGAGCTTATGAGAAACCTGCTGCCTAAAAATGTACACTCGATGGAGGGGGTGGAGGGTCTAGAAGCAAACCTACTCCTGGCCTTGCTTAAAGACGACGCTCGGGAGTGTGTCTGTAAATTTTACGCGAAGGGCGCCTCGTGGTGACGTTATGTGCCGGAATTTTTATCGCCTAGAATCTAGGACAGCATTTTCTGATGTCCCGCCCCTACTTAATTATTTTGAATATTCAAGTCTGGCTGTTTACTTTGACTGTACGTCACTCAAATATTTCACTATCTACTGTTCTATTATTCGATTATTTGACCGTCTACTTTTATATAACTCAAGTTAGTCGAATATTTAACTGTCTATTTTTCCATCATACAACCGTGTGGTTGGTTATTTTTACATGACGCAAATATTTGACTGCCTACTTTTATATCACACAAATAATTGACTGTTTACGTTTATGTCACTCAAATATTTGACTGTCTACTTTTATATCACACAAATAATTGACTGTTTACGTTTATGTCACTCAAATATTTGACTGTCTACTTTTATATCACACAAAGTATTGACTGTTTACTTTTATATCACAAAAATAGTTGATTGTCTACTTTTATATCACACAAATAATTGACTGTCTACTTTTATATCACACAAATAATTGACTGTCTACTTTTATATCACACAAATAATTGACTGTCTACTTTTATATCACACAAATAATTGACTGTCTACTTTTAATCACACAAATAATTGACTGTCTACTTTTACGTCATTTAAAATCTGGTGCGACGTCCGTCTTCAAAACAACGAAACAAAAAGTCTGCGATCCTCCAGAGGCCTTGCTGCCGCGTCACTTCTGCCTCAGATCCCTCCAGGGCCGGGATGACGATGTTAAATTCCGACAGCGGCCCTGATCAAAACCCCCTTCTCCCCCTCCCCACTTCCCGCCCCCCCCCCCCCCCCGCCCCCTAATTTTTTTGCTACGAGTTTCAAAGCGTCAACAGCCCTAGCAGCCTGCGCCTATATGAAGACACATGCACGTGCATAACCAGAAGAGATGAGCAATGAGACAGGTCCAATTCCACATCCAGCTATGGGGGAGCCATGATAATCCACTACCATTTGCAACCAGATCTCTCCAAACACCAGTCATTTCAATTAAATCGACCAATCACGTTATTGGTTCCACTTAAATTGATCCAATCAAATGCGGAGTTTCGTTGACGCTAGAGGGCGCAAGGGAAAACAATGAGTAATGGCGGATTTGAGCTTGAGATGACCTCTTGCTGCCGATGTTGTTTTTTTTTTCTTTCGAGACAAGATAACGAGGTCGATGGCGAGGTGTCAGGCAGGGAAGAGAGGTTCGATTCTAAACTGAGATATAGGGGGTCTGTTGTGACATGTTGAGAAAGATGGGCTTTATGAACTCCGCATGAGATAGACCTACATGTAGCAGAAATTAAGAAAGAAAGAAAGAAAGAAAGAAAGAAACTTAGATAGATAGACAGATAGACAGAACACAGACACATAGATAGATAGATAGATAGATAGATAGATAGATAGATAGATAGATAGATAGATAGATAGATAGATAGATAGATAGATAGATAGATAGATAGATAGATAGGTAGGTAGGTAGGTAGGTAGGTAGGTAGGTAGACACACAGACAGACAGATAGATAGATAGATAGATAGATAGATAGATAGATAGATAGATAGATAGATAGATAGATAGATAGATAGATAGATAGATAGATAGATAGATAGATAGATAGATAGATAGATAGATAGATAGATAGATAGATAGATTTACTTCGTCCTGCGTATTTTTGCACGAATGGCAAGAAGATTATAATTCTGTGATTTACTACTGATTAAAGCATCTAAACTTAACATGATGAAATGGTACCCTTCTAGTTACCTGCAATGTAAAACTTCTCAATTAGATTCGGTATTGCCGTTCCTTTACAAATCCCCATTTTTTTTCACAGTCTCTTGCCTTGTCTTGCTGTAAAGACTTCAGGTGTGTGTTTGGGTGTTTGTAAACTGAAAAAAAAAAAATAAATGTCGAGGGACGAATATTACAAGTGGCGGGCCGGATAAACCCAGCGGGCCGTTCATTGCTCGCGCCTGATGCCATGGCTTTTTATTTGTGCGAACTGTTCTTTCGTCAGCATGTACTTCTGGAAACACCTTACTGGGCATCGACTACTGTGACAAGAGGTCTGTGTCATCTCTTTCACATGTGACATTTGACGAATGACACCTTCAAACAGTCAATCATATACTACCCAGGGGCCAAACACGGTAACGGAAGTAATAGTTACGTGGACCTTGACCCAGCGATGTCACGCGTGGAACGTGGAGGGAGACGCTGTCCATTCCTAGAGGTAAATGTGCATCACGTCTTTAAATTCCCACGTGATGACCACGCTAACTTCATCTAATTGCCCCTCGCCCTACAGGGAGGCATGGGTGAGGGAGGAGGGATATGTTGAATAGGGATTACGGGAATATTGACCGACAAACCTTCGATTTAACTCTCAGTGCTCAAGAAGACTAAAACTCGCCAAAAAAAAAAAAAAAAAGCGAACATCCCACATTAACAACACATTCCCCGTCTAATTTATCTCTCACTCCCCCTCCCCTCTTCCCCCTCGCCCACCTGTGTGTTGCTTAGCAGGGGTGAAGACGCAATCAGCTACCCACAGCTGACAAGTTGGTGTCAGGCGTAGCGAACCATAACTGACCAAGACCCTGTCCCACTTTTCTGTTGATACCCTCAGTAATAGGCCTAGCCTAGCTAACGGGACAGATATCGTCGTAGTCCCCATGGTGGTGGAGTCTACTAAAGAAGCATTGCACCTCCCCCCACCCCTGCTTTTTAGCTGTGCTCCGGGACTGAAAAAGTAGCCGCCATAACCCGCTCCCACGCCGATGCGATGCTGTGCCTCAACATCTCTACAGCATCGGCTGCAAAGAACACCAGCGCGCAGTTACAGGTAGTTCGTACAAGTACAAGTACAAGTACATGCAAGCAAAATGCTTAGTTTTGTCCCTCTTCTAAATCACTAACAGTACCTCGTATTGTTACAGTACCTCGTATTGTTACAGTACCTCGTACTGTTATATATCGTTTTCTAGTCCTACAATGGACATTAGCATATGGGCAGACAAATTAACCCTTATAAAATAACCCACACTTGCAATATTCTGGATCACTCTAGTCAAGAACTCCACGGATATGACTAAACGTTTTGGGTCCTGGATCCACTAAACACTGAATCTCCTAATCAAGTGAGTAATGAACCTGGAACTCTACTCACATCAGGAATCCGGTCACGGAGCTGGCCGTAACTGCAGAAATGACAATACCATGCCCATTAATTATCCCCTTCTGGGCTATCTGCACAGCGGATGAAACGCCAGGAACGCGTCTAGATGGCGGCTGGACACTCCGGACAGCGTCCAGCGCGGGGAGACGTGCCTTTTCAACAACTTCTCATCTGGAGATTAGCGCGAGAAGTGATGATCCTTCAGAGAACGAGGATCTGTCTGGACTTTCGTGTCGAAGTGGAAGTAACAGGTAATGAGTTGCCGGCAGCTGGAGTTTGTAACTTTGATGGTGAGTGTTTGTAACTTTGATAGTGAGTGTTTGTAACTTTGATGGTGAGTGTTTGTAACTTTGATGGTGAGTGTTTGTAACTTTGATGGTGAGTGTTTGTAACTTTGATGGTGAGTGTTTGTAACTTTGATGGTGAGTGTTTGTAACTTTGATGGTGAGTGTTTGTAACTTTGATGGTGAGAGTTTGTAACTTTGATGGTGAGAGTTTGTAACTTTGATGGTGAGTGTTTGTAACTTTGATGGTGAGTGTTTGTAACTTTGATGGTGAGTGTTTGTGGGGCATCATACCAGGATTTATAAGACAGAGACAGACAGACTGGCAGAGAGTAAATAAAGATACCAGTAAACGGTTGGAAAGAAGCCAGACAGATAGATAGATAGATAGATAGATAGATAGATAGATAGATAGATAGATAGATAGATAGATAGATAGATAGATAGACAGACAGACAGACAGAGAGTAAACAGAAGTAGAGATACTCTTGGGTAAAGACCAGGCGTGGGAAAGAGAGAGTTAAGAGTAGAGAGGCCTATGAACAAAAACTAGCAGAGAGAGAGACACACACATAGAGAGAAGACAGAACCATGGATAAGGATTAAGAGAGAGAAAAAGAGGGAGAGGGTAGATACACTCATGAATGAAGGGTAAGGGAGAAAGATAGTAGAGATACTCATGGATAAATATGAGAGAGAAATAAAAGTAGAGAGACTCATGGAGAAAAGACAGAGAAAGAGAGAGGGGGAGTAGAGAGACTCATGGATAAAGAGTGAAAGACCGAGAAGATTGACTCACAGATATAGACTAGGAGAGAAGGCGAATAGAGAGACTCATGGATATAGACTATGAGAGAAGGAGAATAGAGAGACTCACAGATATAGACTATGAGAGAAGGAGAATAGAGAGACCCTTGGATATAGACTATGAGAGAAGGCGAATAGAGAGACTCACAGATATAGACTATGAGAGAAGGAGAATAGAGAGACCCTTGGATATAGACTATGAGAGAAGGAGAATAGAGAGACCCTTGGATATAGACTATGAGAGAAGGCGAATAGAGAGACCCTTGGATATAGACTATGAGAGAAGGAGAATAGAGAGACCCTTGGATATAGACTAGGAGAGAAGGCGAATAGAGAGACTCATGGATATAGACTAGGAGAGAAAGAGAGACTCATGGATTAAGACTAGGAGAGAGAGAGAGATGTAGAGGAACCTGTGGGAACAGTATAAACAGAGAGTGGTGAGGTTAGGAGAGTGCGATACAACAGAGAAACAATAGATTTCTAACTTCGTAGAAAAATAGTAGATTTTCTAATTTCGTACACAGACAGTAGATTTTCTAACTTCTGAACTCACATCAACCAATCAATGAAGAAACTTTCCCTCCTGTGTAATACATCTTTCACCACAGTGGAAGAACACGACAGCCTGTTTCTAGGTAACACCACATGGATTAATGAAAGGGTCTTGACCATGTACGATTTTTTTTCCTTGATACCTATGTCAGTTTCTCCTCAGGAATACATTCACCATCATAGCACGTCAGGCCCCACGCCGGGCAGGAAATCTGAAGCCCTTATCGCCTTCTAGCCGCTCTGGCCCTAACGACTTAAACAGGCAAAGACGGACGGGTGGTCAGAGAAGATCGCTTCCATCTACAGACAT
The DNA here is from genome assembly GCA_009760885.1 of Achatina immaculata. Lineage (NCBI taxonomy): Eukaryota > Metazoa > Mollusca > Gastropoda > Stylommatophora > Achatinidae > Lissachatina > Lissachatina immaculata. The sequence continues at coordinate 22,669,526 of CM019712.1, forward strand.
CAGTAGCGTCCAAGGCCGGCGGATCTCCTCTCATCTGACAGCGTACATCAACAGTAAAGATCTCACTTAACAGTTTCTTGTAATCGTTATCCCCTGGCCTGTCCCATCATTCGCTGCTTTCTTTGTTTATGGTAAATAAACACGAGTGGCCGCCCCTCAAGCTTCAAGTGGTGGAGCTTGTTCAGCGGATCTTCAGATCTATGGCAGTGTTTGTTGTCGATCACGTCTTGAATTACAAATGTTCCGTTATCCTTGTTTCTTAAAATGTGGCCTATCTATCTATCTATCTATCTATCTATCTATCTAATCTCCTTGTCTTACATCTGTTTGTTTATCTGTCTATTTGCCAGTCTATCTGTCAATCTGTCAAACAAGCTGTCAGCGAATATGAGAAGAGAAACCCATTTTGAACTAGTATGTAAAAGTAAAGATCGCACAGGATGTAGAAGCATAATCGTCTACGCTATCCTGCGCTGTACTTAATGAATTCAGTGTGAACCCATGATATAAACTATCAGTTAATACTTACTCAAATTTCATTCTCAGACTGTTGAATGAGCGTTAATCTGAGTGTCTCTTTCGCCTTGAAGCAGTCAGCTTTTTAATAGCTCCACTACCTCTACAACTAATGCTGTTGCTTTTATTAACATTCCTCAAACTCCCAGATTTACAGTTTAAATATTTGTTTACTATCTTGTTTTTTTTTCTTGTGTATAAATACTTGGAAACATTTTTTGTTGCCCTAAATTATTTTCCAAATCTTATCAATTTAACGGTTCATTTATGTTCTCTAATGTTTACCACATATTTAAAAAATAAGTTTTCCTTTCAGTGTAACTTTCATTTGTTGCACGGTCAACATTAATCTTCGGTGTAATTTAATTTACATTTGTACTGCTGAAAATGTTACTGCTTTTTTTTTTTTTTTGTCTTGAAAGAATGAATTAAACAGTTCTGGATGAAGCATTCATTAGTTTGAAAAGGCCGCCATTGTGTCTGTTGTCCTATGCTGTGTCGAGTCATGTGACGTACGGGGATTAACCATTTGGCGGCGTGACGGATTAGCGGGGAAGAATGCAGGGGATTAAAGAGTTAAATTACTCCTAGATTAGGGTGGGAAATTTAATCACAAGATAATTAATGATTAATGACTTGCGGGTGGCGGTGACTGTGTTTGATGCGGGCAAGTGCTTAGCAACTTGGTTTGTGATTCAGTGTTGATACGATCTTGTATGTCGGCAGTATGTGAGCGTGTTATGAGTCTGTTGTTTTTTTAAATTCATGTTTGTGTGTATGTGTATGTATATGCGTAATTTTGTGGCTTGATTCTGGATTCTTCTTCTTCTTCTGTATCCCTGGAACTGAGATCTGGTGTTCTTTGCAGCCTATGCTGCGAAGGTGTTGAGGCACAGCATGGAGTCGGATTGGGAGCGGGTTATGGTAGTTACTTTTTTTCATCCCCTATGTGGAGATAAAAATCAAAGGGAATGCAATACTTCTTTAACAGACTCCACCACCTTAGGGATGGGCGGCCTAGTTAGCTGAGTAGTTAGGCGCTCGGTTTACTGATCTGGGGGTACCGGGTTCAGTCCCGGAAGTGAGATTTTTTTATGGTACACACCGAAAAAAGCACCGGGGTCCACCCAGCCTCTAAAAATGGGTACCAGAGAAATCTGGGAAGGTAAAGCGGCCAGGCGTGATACTGACCACATCAGACTTTCATGTGCCGAAGGTCATGGAAAATACGGGCCTAACACCGTATTCCCCAATATGCCTTAATGACGTGGAAACGGGGATTTTACTTTTATATTTTACCTCTATAAGGACTTTGGCGATCCCGTAGCCAGGCTAAGCCTGTTTCTGTGGATATCAAAGGAGAACTGTGACAGGGTCTTGGTCAGGTATGATTCGCCAAACCTGACGTCAGCATCCCAGCTATGGGTCACTGATTACCAGTTAATTCACCACCCCTCCCCCCGCCCCACTGTGTATAGCACATTGTTGTCGATGTGCAAAGTAGAAGTTAGGTTTCGTGGGTGTGGACTTAGCTTGTGTGATCTGAGCGGCAAAGGGAAGCCACCGTTAATTTTCAAAATTGCGCCAAGTCCTAAAGTGTCCTAAATCAGGTCCTGCTTGATTTCATGTGCCCGTGAATTTACTCCACCCACTCCCATGTTCTGGTCTGCCAAGGAGTTGGCTACTTTCTGTGAAACCATCTGCGCGGTATGAACATGTATGGACCCCCTTAAGATACACGACAAAAGCAGGAAGCTGGATCGGTAGTGAGCTGCATTCATCATCATCATCATCATCATCATTATGTGCAGTGCCGTCTGGCGTTGTCTATTATGCTTCTCCAGAGTACCCGAATCTTCACGCAGACCATCAGTTCAGTTGGTGATCTCCTCTCACACCATCCCGTCAGACTGTCCAGTATCATTTCTCTTGGTCTTCCTCTTGACCTTCTTCCCTCTATTTTTTTTTTCCTGTTGTCATAATATTTTCAATGCCCCCTCATCTCATTGCATGTCCTATGAAAGTACATTGTCTCTAGCTGTTTTATTTTTGACAAGGTTTTTTTGTCTCTCCAGCTCTTCTCCTACATTCTTCATTAATTATTTTTGCTGTCCAGGGGATTCGCAACATTCTTCTAATAAACCACATTTCTGCTGCTTCCGATGATTTTTGTGCAGACTTGCCTATTGTCCATGATTCACTTCCATATAACAAGATAGGTTCAATATAGCATTTTAGGACTCGTTTTCTAACATTCATTGATAAAGATGTTTCTCATTCTCTGAAATGCAGTCTTTACTTCTCAACTGCGTTAGCTTTCTTTATTTCTCAGGTCGTACCTAAATGTCTCCTCAGACTAGTGAACACGCGGAGCACGTGATAGTGGCACATTAGCCAGGTAGAAAGAGGTTGGATATAGTTCTAAAGTAACGGAACACAGTTCTGTAAGATCAGACCTCAAGAAAATAGAAGACAATGCACTTTTAGACGTGAGAGAAAGGAAAATCCCAAGAGAATTACCTGGGATTCGAACCACGGACTCCGATAGGACGAGCAACCATCTAGCCATAAGAGAAGAACGTACCAACGAACTACGTTACCCACTCGTAGCACCCCCCCCCCCAGATAGCTTCTTCTTCTTCGTTCGCTCCTACCACCAAGACCGCCCCGTGATCCTACTGACTTTACTCCTGTGGTCCTCGATAGGTCCCGTGGTCCCCGAAAGGACCACATGAGATCCCCGAGAGGACGACAAGAGGTTCAGAGTATCGCAGGGCTTGAGCCTGTATTCTTTGTGGGTCTCAGAAGCGGGAATGCGTGACACCGTGGTTTTCATTGCACCAGTTTAATCTAGAGTTGGACTTTCTCACCGGAAAACCTCGACGTGTTTAGGATATCAGTATATCCCCGCCGGGTGAGAGGCGGTTGCCCATCTAGACTGCACTGGTCCAGCGTCTCCGACTTCAGCGTTTTGTAGTCGTGGCCGCTACCCTTCCTAGTTGTGACCAGGACGGAGCTTTTGTCCAGGAGGACGAATCCCCCCAGATAGCTAAATAGCGTAGTTCGTTGGTACGCTGTTCTCTCGTGACTAGACGGCTGCTCATCTTACTGGAGTCAGTGGTTCGAATCCCAGGTAATTCTCTTGCGATTTCTCTCTCTCTCACGTCTTACTAAATTGCTTTGTCTATGATTTTTTTCGAGGTACAATCCTACAAAATTGTGTTCGGTTACTTTACTGTTCGAAAGCCTTGTTGTTTCCTATTTATAAACATGTGTTCGGATACAACTCTAAAACATTTTATAGCGCCTTACTTCATGAGTGTGTACACTTTCTGACATGATCTTGGGGAGTCACGGAAAGTATCTGAACTCTTCTACGAACCATCTCCTGCAGATCTACACGACAGACCAGAAAACCAGAAGGTAAAGGTAAAATCCCAGTTTAGGGCATATTGGGGAATACGGTGTTAGGCCCGTATTTTCCATGACCTTTGGCACGTGAAAATCTGATGTGGTCAGTATCATGCCTGCCATCTTTACTTTCCCAAATTTCTCTGGTACCCATTTTTAGAGGCTGGGTGGACCCCAGAACCTTTTTGGTGTGTACCAGATAAAATAACTAATGAAGAATATATGAGAAGAGCTGGAGAGACAAAAAACCTTGTCAGAAAGATAAGAGAGAGACAGTGTACTTTAATATGACATGCAATGAGAAGAGGGGGCATTGAAAATATTATAACAACAGGAAAAATAGAAGGAAGAAGATCAAGAGGAAGACCAAGAGAAATGATACTGGACAGTCTGACGGGATGGTGTGAGAGGAGATCACCAACTGAACTGATGGCCTGCATGAAGGATCGGGTACTCTGGAGAAGCATAATAGCCAACGCCAGTCGGCACGGCACATGATGATGATGATGATGACCAGAAAAAAAATCCCACTGCTGGGACTGAACCCGGTACCACCGGATTAGTAAACCGAGCGCCTAACCACTCGGCTAACCAGGCCACAGAAAACCAGAAACGGGCCCTAAATTCTGCTTTCCTGAAAACTGCAGGATTGATTTGATGGAAAAGGGTTGGCTGTGAAACGACAAATTGATGCCTTCTAAAAGGCGCCTCCAACCAAGTCTCGGCGAAGAATATACCCCTTCGGCTGCAAGTAACAGAGCAGGGTCCCGCAGTCCAACCACTCCAAGTCCGATTGTTAATTTACCGCAATAAAACCGGACGATGACCGGAATGCGACACTCATCCAGACAAATGTCTTTTTTTCCCCGTGCAAGCCTCGGGAGTTCATCGGTCAAAACGTCTTCTTGAGCCTTTATTCTTGGCTTCCCAACAATCAACGCTTCAGCCTCCCCGTTCCGCTTGACTGCCTCTTGGAAGTCCTTTGTGCCCCCACTGGTGCGGTCAGTTCTTTTTGACAAATGTATCCCTCCGCGAACAGTCTTTGGAAAATGTATCCCTCCGCGAACAGTCTTTGGAAAATGTATCCGTTTTCAATAAGAATTAAACGAATGCGGCGGACTCAATTTTCTGCGTCAGTGAGCAGGCGTGACGGAGGGGACTGCATCTACTCATTTCAGGAGAGGTTTTCCTTTTTTCTTAAAGAGGATAGACGATAGATTCTGGGCGGTAGATGGTGGTTCAAAGAACTTTTTCGAGTGGATAATGTTAAAATAAAGTAATCGTTTCTTCTTCTTCTTCTTCTTCTTCTTCTTATTCC
>CM019712.1:22679770-22937270 GCA_009760885.1 Achatina immaculata
TTAGGGACTTGATTAATTAATCAACATCTGATTCAGTTATTTAGATGATGATGACGATGGTGATGATGACGATGATGATGATGATGACGAGACGACGACGATGACGATGATGATGATGATGATGATGAACTATTTGCTAATTTGGGATTTTACCATTCTCAAAAGTTCTATCTATCTCCGATTGTCATGAACGATATAACTAAATAACACATAGGGAATAATAATAATAATCATAATAATAATATGGCACACTATGCCATACTCGCACGTCAGGGATGCAGTCTTAGTGCCCATATTTTGTTTGGACTGTTGGCACCCTGAGAAGGAGACTTGATCACGCCCCAGGCCTGGCCGTATATGCTTCCCCAGCGTCAGAGGAGTCAGGTGCCTATTTCTACAGGTTCGGGACTAGAGACGGGTTGCGCCATATTCGACCGAATCTCGCTACGAGAGAGGACCGCAGTAGCCATTATCTCACTCAAGTGGTAACTAATAACAATAGTATAATAAACAAAATAATAATAATAATAATAATACGTACAGCATATGGCACGTGGCCATCATTAGTATTTTGTGTACGTATAGAAGAAACTGTTTTTATAGAGCAACAAGTCCTTCGAACACAATACAAAAACAACCTATCTATCGTTTACTCACACATAGAACCCAACCTCTGTGGCAAATGCCGGCAGTTCGTCTCAAGTTTTCAGCATCACCATTAGAGCTTTTTTTTTTAAAGCAGATGAGCAAACAACAGCCTGTCTCATGGATGATCAGCAAAAGAAGATGGACATATGGCGGTCATGTGATGAGAAGAAACAATCAGAGATTATCAAAACAAGCTATCAAGTGGAGCTCAACAGGCCGAAGAAAAAGAGGTCGACCACGAGGAACTCTAAAGAGGATGTTAAGAGAGAGAGATTAGTAGGCATAAAATCCCTTGATGAGGTTGAAAAACTCGCCGAAAACTACAATGCGAGCCCTATGTGACGGTTAACGGCACGGGAAGGATATAAGATGTAAAAAATAGAGCTTTTCTTGTAGGGGCAAGGTGTCTGGCCAGGTCTTCTGCATGAGCGGGTTGTGTAGCTGGCAGCTCTGAAGGATGTGGTGTCTGCTGGTCTTTCCCCGCAGGCTCGTAGGTCTGTCATGCCAACTTTCGGCTTCTGGTAAAGATGGTGTCTCACCCTGCCATGTCCTGTTCCAAGCCAGAAGATTATCACTTGGTCGCTGAGTGAGAGTTACAGAATTCTTCCTGAACGTTTTCTTTTTAAACCTATCTTTTTTTTTTTTCTTTATGTACTGGAGTGAAAACACCAGTTCGATGAGGCAATCAGCGGCCCATAGCTGATATGCTAGCGTCAGGGTTAGCGAACCATAGCTGACCAAGACCCTGTCTCACTCTCTCCCTTGGTTCCTCCCCCCCCCCCCCAGTAACAGGCCTAGCCTGGTTAACGGGTAGGGATCGCCATAGTCCCCATGGTGGTGGAGTCTACTAAAGAAGCATTGCACACCCCCTTACTTCTTAGCTGTACTCCGGGACTGAAAAAGTAGCCGTCATAACCCGCTCCCACGATGCTGTGCCTCAACATCTCTACAGCATCGGCTGCAAAGAACAACAGCTCGCAGTTACAGGGAGTTCGTACAAGTATAAGTTTTCTGTATGTGTAGAAATTAATCGGTTCTTTCGTTACGTGTATGTTAATAACGAACCGAAAACTAGAAAACATTCTACAGGAAATGAGACACCTGGACATCATCTTTATAAAAATGAGACAAGTGGACATCATCTTTATAAAAATGAGACGCCTGGACATCATCTTTATAAAAATGAGACACCTGGACATCATCTTTATAAAAATGAGACAAGTGGACATCATCTTTATAAAAATGAGACAAGTGGACATCATCTGTATAAAAATGAGACAAGTGGACATCATATTTATAAAAATGAGACAAGTGGACATCATCTTTATAAAAATGAGACAAGTGGACATCATCTTTATAAAAATGAGATACCTGGACATCATCTTTATAAAAATGAGACAAGTGGACATCATCTTTATAAAAATGAGACACCTGGACATCATCTTTATAAAAATGAGACAAGTGGACATAATCTTTATAAAAATGAGACAAGTGGACATCATCTTTATAAAAATGAGATACGTTGATACCATCTTTCTAAAAATGAGACAAGTGGATATCATCTTTATAAAAATGAGACGCCTGGAAATCATCTTTATAAATATGAGACAAGTGGACATCATCTTTATAAAAATGATACAAGTGGACATCATCTTTATAAAAATGAGACAAGTGGATATCATCTTTATAAAAATGAGACAAGTGGATATCATCTTTAAAAAACTGTTTCCACTTGACCTTGGGTTTTCAACTTCAGTGACTTTAAGGGTCACAACCCCATGCCGAAACCAAGACGGTGGGGGGGGGGGGGGGGGGGGGGGAAGGGGATGCCTCATTTTATCATGTAATTTTTGTCAGCTTATTCGTAAAAATGAAGGAGAAAAGTGACAGATATGACGTAAAGGTAAACTTATTTCACTTATTGAGCTTTTCCTGTCTTTTAGAAAAGTTTTTTTTCTTAAATGTTTTGACTACTGACACTTTGATTTTTCCGAACCCCCGGTTTACGAGTTTTCACTCTTTTTCCCATGTTCCAGATAATGAAACGTACAGGTCCTCTTCAGCTGTTCTACATTTCCATACAGAATGTTGGTGACTGAGGAGTTTGGTGGTATCAGGTTCTTCCGAAGGTCCTTCAGTGCACTGCAGTCCAGCAGATGATGTTTAACAGTTTCTTCTTCTTGTCTGTTGCAGTGCATGCAGTATGGTGTGTGGTCAGCGGTCACTCTGTGTAAGTGCTTATTGAGGGTAATGTGTCCTGTTCTCAACCTGAAAATTGTGCATTAGTCTCTACGACATGAGCTGTTGATGTGGTCTCTGGGGTTAGCCTTTGGCAGGCGTGTATATAGGGATTTTCCGGTTGGATTACTGGCCCAGCTGTCCATCCACTGCTGCCTGCAGTTGTTGTGTATAATGTGTTTAGCTGTTCTCATGTTTGGTGGAGATATGGGGCTGTGACATGGAGGCTCCACTCTTTGCCAGTCTGTCAGCACGTTCATTTCCTCTGATATCTATAATGTTGTGAAAAAAAAGAAATGCTAATATTACAAGAGGGAGGAGTAGCTGGGACAAGGAGGGTGGTGGGTGGGGGGGGAGGGCACAAAAGCCTACCCGGTCAACAGGTGAGCACACCGGTGCTAGACTGACAAGGTTATCGGTGAGTCAGAAGAACAACTAAAGAGGTTCTCAGAAATTGCACAGGTTCAGAAAAAAAAAAGTATTAGAACCGCAAGGAAAAGATAATCCCTATTCTTGGACAGATCTTGAGAAGACAGAAAAGAGAGAACTTAACAATCACTTGAAAATTAAACGTCAGAAGAAAGAAAATGACATTGACAGAATGACATTAGACAGTGCGAATCAAATAGCGTGGGAAGAAGAAGAAGAAGAAGAAGAACTGGACTGTTAAAACTGATAGAACATGATCGTCAACCTCTGTCTGTACGGCACGTGGTCAACAAATGAGTAAGTGCAAATTTAAAACTCTTATCAGATGATGTGGTAGTAACTAAACTGTGAATATAGGCATGATATCGGATGGGGAGTTAGAAAGTGCCTTATTTTTCCAAATGATCAAATGAATTAGCTTCTCTGAAAGTTCCACCACCTGGGAGAGCGGGTAGGGGAACACATCAATCACTATCACATAAACAGTATTAGAATATCACAGCCTATTTGAACGGAATAACACTAACATTAAATTAGGGTCTTGATCAACTGTGGATCCTAAAAGAAGCGACCCCAGTCTTCTAAAAGCCTACCTTCCCCTCCCCCCCCCCCCACCCCTCTCCCCCCGGTATCGAGGTAGTTAATTCTGAACGCACTCGTTCAAAAAGGTATCGACACCTTTCAGAAACACGAGCGATTCCAATACCCATAACCCACGAGGTAAATGGGAAAGGTTGTGTTTAATTAGCTCACACAGAATCACACGGGCTGCACAAAGATTCTTCGAAAGACTCTAGATAAGACAGATTATCGATAAGAAATAAGAAAAAAAAACTGGAATATTTCTCTCAAATTCTCGCAGCGCAGATTTGGAACTGTTTTCAAAGAGCCCACGAAATGCACGGCAAACGCCCAGTGTTTGCGAATATATTTTTCACTGATCAACTATCCGTTTCCGTGCGTTTAGCCCAGGACTTGCTGTACGCCCGTAACTCAAGCTATTATTCCTGACACTGAGATCATTCAATATAATTGCAGTCTTAAGAGAGAGTTCCCTTGGTGCAACATCTACTCACCCGCCAAGATTCTCTTAAGTTCACCCTGGCCTGTGTACACAAAAGATCCTGAAAGCGGTATCGATTACCGAACTCCAGCCCTGTTCCAGACATCAAAGTTTGCTGTTGTGTATCGATTCTCACAAACATAGAATATCGATTCCAACACTAGAGTTCAGAGAAAAAAATAAAATAAAATAAATCAAAGAAGAAGATGACTGGTAAGATATTTATGATAATGACGATGATAAAGAAGATTGAGATAAGTATAATGATACAATGTCTGGAAGTGATGATGGGTTGGTTAAGTTCATTCACCGATCAAACAGTCTGAGGAACATTGAACAATTAACAAAAAGATGACACAGAAATTGGAAGCAACAGAGACGAGATTTTGGACAAAGGAGGAACAAATACTCTGGACAAACAGAAAAACAAAGGACAAGGTCCTCAAAGAAGTTTCAGAACAAAGAAAACTGGTTACTGTTAAAAGAAATACGATGGTAAAAATTTATTGGATATATCACGAGAAGACAGGTGAAAGAGAATCTGGACATGTCATAAGAAGACAGAAGTTAGAGAATGTGAACATATCATGAGATGACAAAAGTTAAAGAACTTTAACATGTCATGAGAATACAAAAGTTAAAAAACTTACACATGTCATGAGAAGACAAAGTTAAAGAACTTGGACATGTCATGAGAAGACAAAGCTAAAGAACTTGGACATGTCATGAGAAGACAAAAGTTAGAGAACTTACACATGTCATGAGAAGACAAAGTTTAAGAACTTGGACATGTCATGAGAATACAAAAGTTAAAGAACTTGGACATGTCATGAGAAGACAAACGTTAGAGAACTTGGACATGTCATGAGAAGACAAAAGTTAGAGAACTTACACATTTCATGAGAATACAAAAGTTAAAGAACTTGGACATGTCATGAGAAGACAAAGTTAAAGAACTTGGACATGTCATGAGAAGACAGAAGTTAGAGAACTTGAACATGTCATGAGAAGACAAAGTTAAAGAACTTGGACATGTCATGAGAAGACAGAAGTTAGAGAAAAATAAATATAGCCCACCACAACCCGCTCCCAATCCGACACGAAGCTGTGGCTGCCACGATCACCGGCTTACAAGCTTCTAATAGGCACAACAACAAAAAAACATGAGACGAAGAAGAAGAAGAAGCGAGCTGGCGTACTTAATGCGATCCCTAATCATTTCACCAGAATACTCCCGTGTGCTCTTATGGCCTGTCCAGCCAGTTGTGACTTCCTTTTTTGTAAACAATATTTTTTTATTAAACTTTTGAAAGGTGTTAACAAAAACTTTGACGGAAAGAAAAGTCAAACTTTGTCTTTTATCCCCATTGAACTCCGGCGTCTCCGTTCTGCGTTCTTCTATCTCATTCAGCCGACTTCGGCTCAGAGTATTTTAAAGCTCGGAGTTATCTTCCCATTTCTTTCCGTGCACGCGGGGGGTGGGGGAGGGGGGGGGCCGAAGACTGCGTCCTTTATGGCAATCAGCGACCCATAGCTGACATGCCAAGGTCAGGGATGGTGAATCTTAGCTGACCAAGACAATGTCTGATCTCTCCGTTGGTAGCTCTAAATCCAGGCTTGGCCTGGCTAATGGGGCAGGGATCCCCACAGACCCCAAGGCATTGGAGTCAGGTAAAGGGGTAATGCATATCTTCCCCCCCCCCAAATCCAGCTTGATACTACGCCTCAACATCTTCACCGCATCGGCTGCAGTTCCAGGGAGAAGAAGAAGAAGAAGAAGAAGAAGAAGAAGAAGAAGAAGACGAAGAAGAAGAACGAAGAAGAAGAACGAAGAAGAAGAAGAAGAAGAAGAAGAAGAACGAAGAAGAAGAAGAAGAAGAAGAAGAAGAAGACGAAGAAGAAGAAGAAGAAGAAGACGAAGAAGAATAAGAAGATCCGTGACCACCTGCCCCAGATTACCGTCTATTTCCAAGCGCGCGCCAAGTGAAGGTTAAATGGATTCTTGGCTCGCAAACTCCAACACAAGCAGAAGTTGTTCCACCCTGACTGTCGTCTTGTTCAGCTTTAGTACGGCATCATCATGCTCCCAGCAGCATGCCAGTACTATAGACCCAGGTGACATCATTACATACTGATACTATCAGTATCTTTGGGCATATGATGAGAGAACAGGAAATCAGAAAACTCGACAATCACTGGAAAACTGCAGGGAAAAAATGGTAAGAGACGCAGGCCAAGTGTTACAGACAAAGAAGACAACATATCAGAGATATATTATTATTATTATTATTTATTTATTATTACTGTTGTTGTGTCCCGTGGAAGTGCAGTCTTTGATGGTTCTGATTAGTTCGAATGGCTCCCTTTTTTTCATGCAATTTCGTCAATCAACAAGGAGGTTTTCTCTTGGTCTTCCTCTATTTCTTTTTTCCTTTGAATTTTCTAGTTATTGCCAGGTTCTCCAACATCTGTTTTCTCATGACATGTCCAAGTTTTGTAACTTTTGTCTTCTCATAGCGTGTCCAAGTTTTCTAACTCTTACTTTCTCATGACGTGTTCAAGTTTTCTAACTCCTGTCTTCTCATGACATGTCGAAGTTCTCTAACTCCTGTCTTCTCATGACATGTCAAGGTTATGTAACTTCTGTCTTCTCATGACGTATCCAAGTTCTCTAACTACTGTCTTCTCATGTCATGTCAAAGTTATGTACCCTCTGTCTTCTTATGACATATAAAGCTTATGTAACTTCTGTATTCTCATGACGTGTCCAAGTTCTTTAACTCTTGTCTTCTCATGACATGTCCAAGTTCTCTAACTTCTGTCTTCTCATGACAAAGTTCTCTATCTCCTGTCTTCTCATGACATGTTCAAGTTCTCTAACTTTTGTCTTCTCATGACATGTTCAAGTTCTCTAACTTTTGTCTTCTCATGACATGTTCAAGTTCTCTAACTTCTGTCTTCTCATGACGTGTCCAAGTCCTCTCTAACTTCTGTCTTCTCATGACATGTCATGGTTCTCTAACTTCTGTCTTTTCATGACATGTCAAGGTCATGTAACTTCTGTCTTCTCCTGACATGTCCAAGAAATTCTGTCTTTTAAAAAATGATTTTAACCAGTTTTCTTTGTTGTTAAAGCTTCTTTGAGGACCTCTTCATTTGTTTCTCTGCCTGTCCAGTGTACTTGATCCATCGTTCTCCAAAGTTACATCTCTGTTGCTTCTAATTTCTTTGTCATCTCTTTTACTGACTGTTCAGGTATCACAACCATATAGCAATATTGGTTCTATATAAAACTGTAATACTCTTTCTCTCACTTTTAGGGACATTTTTTTTTATTTGTTAATATCTTCTTTATGTCATGAAAAGCTGCCTTTGTGATTTGATTTCATTTGTGCACTTTCCATCAGCAGTTATTGTTGTTACAAGGTAAGTGGTAGATATTATTGATGTTACAAAGTAAGTGATAGATATTATTGTTGTTACAAGTTAAGTGATAAATATTATTGTTGTTACAAGGTAAGTGATAAATATTATTGTTGTTACAAGGTAAGTGATAGATATTATTGTTGTTACAAGGTAAGTGATAGATATTATTGTTGTTACAAGGTAAGTGATAGATATCATTGTTGTTACAAGGTAAATGATAGATATTAGGGACTGTGAAAAATGGAGAAATATGGATATCAGCTTGTATAGGTACTGCATGTTATGAATGCATGGATCTGAATATGTTTATCTATTGATACTTGGTCGCCTCTTTTCTTTCTTTTGGTAAGAAATATAATATATTATTTATAAACCCTGTTTCTTTCCATTCAGCAATTTTCGTCTAAAATTATCTTAGATTATTTGTCGTTTTCTTCATTCGTCATGTTCTTCATCTTTTGTTTGGAAGCCTCCTCTATGGAAAGCTCTTCCTCCAGTGTGATCAATCCAGGGGGTCTCTCCTGTTGCTGCCACTCATCTCGGTTGGGGGCATGTTTCCTCACAGGATGGAGGCTCTCGATACTCCTCCCCTCCCTTACCCACCCCCAACCCCTCCTCTACCAGGAGAGGTAATGATACTTTAATTAAAATATTCTTCCAATTCTCTGCCCTTGTTCTCTGGAGGTTTGAACGACACATCATGTAGAGAGATCATTCTTGCAACGGTTGTTCCCCCCCTTTCTTTTTAACGGGTGATCTTTTATCTGTAAACTTTCCTCTTTGCAAAGAAATTTTCGATTTTCTTCCTCGTCTAAGGAATATCTGTTCATCTCCGTTTCTCTTTCTTCGATTTCTCTCCTTTTGCCTCTTGCTGGAAAAGCACTTTCTCAATATTTTGTTTTTAATGTCTTTTGTCCGCGAAGTTCCAGCGCTGCAAATACGGCTTTCTATCAGATACTAAGCTTAAATTTTGTTTGTTCAAGCCCTCGTCTGGTGCAGGGACGGAGCGAATGGTTTTAATGGTTTTTGGCCGAGGCGTTCCAACATCATTCTAGTGCCTATGTGTGGATTTTAAACTATTTGCCGTTGTTTGTAAATATTGGTTCTTGTTTCGCTTCTGTTTGCTCAGCTAATGCAGTAGTTATATCTCTGGAAGATTCAGCCTCTGTACGGCTTTCTGCTTTTTTTTTTTTTTTGGCGCTCTCGTTCTTCGTTCTTGTCTTTGAGGAAAAAAAAAGAAGAAAAAAAAAACGAAGAAGGAACAAGAATTTCTTAAGCTAGACAGCTGAGAAGGAGGAAGATGTTTTGAGTTCAGATGCGATCATCTTCGATATGATCTGGTGGGCTGATTTTTTTTCTTTTTTTTTTTTTTTTGGCGTGAATATCCGAGCATGTTTTAATAGAACGACAGATTTTTTGGGGAGGAGTACATACTCCGTGGCCGAGCTGATAGCGCGCCTTCCTTTCACAGCTGAGCGGTTGCCCCTGATGCTAGGGTCCGAAGTTCATTTATATTTCTGTTAGATCAAAAGAACAAAAGAAGGCGGCGTGGTTGGCTGAGTGGTTAGACGCTCTGTTTACTTCTTTTTCTTCTTCTCTTCTTCTTCTTCTTCTGCTGCTTCTTCTTCTTCTTCTTCTCCTGCGTTCAAGTTTGTCGGCCACTTCAGATCCTGATCCCCGTCGACATGGCAAAGCCTGCAGTCCTCTCCAGATCCTGACAGGAGCCCCAAAGCTTTTGGCCCAAACTTGTGTCCTCTGGCCATGTCTCACGCCTTAGGTCTGCATGGTTTGGGCACTCTTGTATGATATGTTCTGGAGTCTGGACTCCACTAATTCGTGGGCACTCTTGTAGGATATGTTCTGGAGTCTGGACTCCACTAATTCGTGGGCACTCTTGTAGGATATGTTCTGGGGTCTGGACTCCACTAATTCGTGGGCACTCTTGTAGGATATGTTCTGGGGTCTGGACTCCACTAATTCGTGGGCACTCTGTAGGATATGTTCTGGGGTCTGGACTCCACTAATTCGTGGGCACTCTTGTAGGATATGTTCTGGGGTCTGGACTCCACTAATTCGTGGGCACTCTTGTAGGATATGTTCTGGGGTCTGGACTCCACTAATTCGTGGGCACTCTTGTAGGATATGTTCTGGAGTCTGGACTCCATTCACTTTACTAATTCGTGGGTACTCTTGTAGGATATGTTCTGGGGTCTAGACTCCACTAATTCGTGGGCACTCTTGTAGGCTATGTTCTGGAGTCTGGACTCCATTCACTTTACTAATTCGTGGGCACTCTTGTAGGCTATGTTCTGGGGTCTAGACTCCACTAATTCGTGGGCACTCTTGTAGGCTATGTTCTGGAGTCTGGACTCCATTCACTTTACTAATTCGTGGGCACTCTTGTAGGCCATGTTCTGGAGTCTGGACTCCATTCACTTTACTCATTCGTGGGCACTCTTGTAGGATATGTTCTGGGGTCTGGTGGCACAAGTTCCAGCAGCGGAAGTTTCTGGTACACACCAAAAAGGTCGCCCCCCCCCCGCCCCGGGAAGGTAAATGCGGCGAAGCATAATACCCACCATAGCACACTTTCAAGCGCCCCTGGTCTTGGACATGTGGACCTAACACTGTGTCCCTAAATGTTTTATTGGCGTTGAAACGAGGATTATATTTTGTATTTTAACATTTTACCACATCTAAGATGGCTGCAAGACATCGTTGATGATCTGCAAATGGATGCATCAGCATCAGGGTATCTTGCTCACAACCGAGAGGCCTACAGGAGTGCTGTTTGGGAGGCAAATTTCCGCAAGGAACATACAAATGAATGAATGAATGACCACATCTAAAAACAAAAACAAAAAAAACAACACAATTTTACCTGATGTACTTTTCTCAAGGTAGTCATACGCTTGGTTGGCGTAACACTTCAGTATATCTACCTTGATTAAAAACTCCTATCCTACGACTCACGGTCATTTAAAAAAAAAACAACCATGAGAGCGTTAGAGATAACTGAAATGTTGGTTCCTACGAAGAATGTTAAGAATAGCATGGACATCCAAAATAACAAACGAAGAATGTCTAAGGAAAGCCAGTGAGAAACGGACTTTAATAAACACACTACGGGGGAGACAGTCAAGGTTAAATGGTCAAATAATGAAAAGAGGAGGGACGACAGGGGAAATTGGAGGGAGGAAAGGGAGAGGTAGAACCAGAGGGAGGAAGATCTTAGATGGCTTGACAAAATGGCGTGGGAGAAGCACAACAACAGAAATGATGACTAACATGAAAGATGGGAAACTGTGGAGAGACATGGTAGCCAACGCCTCCAGGCAGGGCACATGATGATGATCTTACGATGCAGGTAGTCGCTCGTTATTTTTTTTTTTAATTTAAAAACCTCAGCGAAGAAACGTTTAACCTCATTAATGGCTCACACTGATGAATGCTGAGCTACTCTTTGACGAAGTGAAGGATCACTTGATGCTCAATAATTAACTCTTTAGTTCCTTTCCTTAACTAAAAGCTGTACATTGACTTTGTCCTTTAGTTCCTTTCCTTAACTAAAAGCTGTACACTGACTCCGTCCTTTAGTTCCTTTCCTTAACTAAAAGCTGTACATTGACTCTGCCCTTTAGTTCCTTTCCTTAACTAAAAGCTGTACATTGACTCTGCCCTTTAGTTCCTTTCCTTAACTAAAAGCTGTACATTGACTCTGCCCTTTAGTTCCTTTCCTTAAGTAAAAGCTGTACATTGACTCTGCCCTTTAGTTCCTTTCCTTAACTAAAAGCTGTACATTGACTCTGCCCTTTAGTTCCTTTCCTTAACTAAAAGCTGTACATTGACTCTGTCCTTTAGTTCCTTTCCTTAACTAAAAGCTGTACATTGACTCTGCCCTTTAGTTCCTTTCCTTAAGTAAAAGCTGTACATTGACTCTGTCCTTTAGTTCCCTTTCGTAACTAAAAACTGTGTATAGATTATGTCCTTTAATTTTCTTCCTTAACTAAAAACGGTGTATAGATTATGTCCTTTAGTTCCCTTCCTTAAATAAAAACGGTGTATAGATTATGTCCTTTAGTTCCCTTTCGTAACTAAAAACAGCGTATAGATTATGTCCTTTAGTTCCCTTTCGTAACTAAAACCGGTGTATAGATTATGTCCTTTAGTTCCCTTCCTTAACTAAAAACGGTGTATAGATTATGTCATTTAGTTCCCTTTCTTAACTAAAACCGGTGTATAAATTATGTCATTTAGTTCCAGACCCTAACTAAAAACGGTGTATAGATTATGTCATTTAGTTCCCTTTCTTAACTAAAAACGGTGTATAGATTATGTCCTTTAGTTCCCTTCCTTAACTAAAAATGGTGCATAGATTATGTCCTTTAGTTCCCTTCCTTAACTAAAAGCTGTACATTGACTCTGTCCTTTAGTTCCCTTCCTTAACTAACAGCTGTATATCCACTGATCATTTTATTTCAGTAGAAGCTATATAAGATGTGTAGTACCCTAGTTCTTTATTTCCGTAGATGCTGTGTAAGCTGTGCAGTCCCATAGTCCCATATTTTTACCAGTAGCTGTGCGCGCCGTGCAGTCTCCTTGTGTTCCGTCGATTTTATATGTCTTCGAGAGGGTGGTATCCCTATCAGTGGTGTACTGGGTACCTACTTCCACAGACAGAGAAGCCTGACACTGGTTTCAGACTCTATAGCCATCTGGATGAAAAGGCAAGTCACTATAGACTAGCCATCTCCAAGAAACCATAACGAATATTCATGTCGTGAACACGATACAAAAGTATTTGGTTTGAGACATAAAGAGCTAGAATTGGTTAACAGCACCCCTTCTTCTTCTTCTTCTTCTTGTGTCGCAGTTACGCGCCTTTCGGTTGGACGTACTCGACTTCGGCACAGTGCATTGTTAGGACCGAGTTCGCCTTCTTATTTGAATCCCTATTCCCTTTTGTCAGAATATCCTCTATTTCCTAAAAGCACCAGCTGGAGATGGAATAGGGTCTTTATCGGCTACGGTTGATCGATCCTGAAGCAAACAGGCAGTTATGGATCGCTGACCGCTGTCCAATTCAGCTTTGAGTACCGCGTCGTCCACTGTTCCCCCATTTGATGGAGTACCCGTTCTTTGGGCAGACCTGACGTTATGAAGCCCAAGAACAAACATAGAACATACAAACATTACGTGGAAGCTACAGACACGTTCGTGGGAAAACACCGTCTCGTCCATGAGCCTGAAGCCGCCCAACTCTTTGACAAAACAAAGAAGCCGAACCGAAACTTGTGTCGGTTGTTAAGCGCCCTGCAGGTAATCCTTCTGGATTCCAGGTCTCACCGTCAAAGCTTTGTTTCAAATTAACAATCCTTGAGAGACTGCCAGGGCCAACAAGAGAGAAGGGAGTGGGGGTGCGGAGAGGGGGAGTGGGGGGGCAGGGTTTTACCCTCGGGGCCTGAACTTTTGGGGGCCCCCGGCGGTCCTGTTTGGATAAGTGATTTGACAGAAAAGGGCTCCGGCCTGGCTCTCTACAGGCCTGGGGGACAGCACATGATGATGATGATGATGATCTGCTTCCCTGGTAGCCAAGAAGCGCTTGTAGTTAGAGTGATAGCTACCTTTCCATGGGGTGCTCCTACGGACATGCTCAACCTGGCCCAGCAGACAGAGATTGGAGTGATGGTACCTCTCCGTGCAGTCCACCAGACAGATCGATGTTGTTTACAACGGGGGGTGGACTCTAGATAGAAGCTACTTTTCTTTTTTTTTTGCATCCAGCCCAAGCCCTAAACAAGACCACTGTCATCAACTTCTGGTCAGTGGTGGATTAATCACTACCCGGGCCCCTAGGTTAAACCTTGTAAGGACCCCCGCCTCTTTTCGCTTGTACTGTTCCTTAGGCCCTCTGATAGAAATTTTACAAGGTGGTACAAAACTATTTTCAAGTCCCTTACCCTAAGTTAGAGTCCTCTGTCTGAGTGGCCCTCTGGGTTCCCTTCATCATCTGACCCGTTGGTTGCGTGGGTCCAGTATCTCTAAGGGATCAGCACCAGCTGCACCTCATTCTCACTAGACCAGCCGCTCAATTTATAATATTTTTAAAACAACAATCCGTATTTGCAGACTTTAAAAAAAATATTCCATGACGGTGGGCCCCCTGCTCTCCTGGGCCCCTAGGCTTCACCTTGTTCTGCCTAATGGACAATCCAGCGCTGATTCCAAACCAAGACGTTGCCTGTGTTACAATGTGTTCTCAGCTTCGGCTGACAACACTTCGTAGTTCTAGAGAGCTGAACATCTCACAACCTAAAGAAAGAAAGAAAGAAAGAAAGAAAGAAACATGCCCTCCCCTCGGCAGGAACCTCGCTAACTCTGGGGCAATTTAAATCAAAAAGTTTACCTGTTCGCCTCTTGACCTAGTTACGTCTAGCAGCTTCAGGTATGCGACCTGGTAATTGTTAAAACCTTTCCCTTTTCTCTCTTTTGAGAACTCCGACAAGTTAAACCTTTCAGAAAACTCATCTCAGTACAATACGCTGTCTTTTGACGACTTCATCCTGGAGTTTTCAAAGAAAAACAGGCAATTTTTTTTTTCTTCTCCCTCCAAGTTTTGTTTGTAGTTATTTTGTGAAGAAGATGGGGGTTTTAAATACGGCAATTGAAAGTTTATAAAAATGGAAAATGGGAACTTGAAACGTCCTTTCCACGAAGGTCTTTTCTCTCTCAGTCAATTATCTCATTCGCTGCATGTGTCAAGTTAGACACTGTCAAGAGATTTCCAAACCCCATACCCCTTCTTCAGCTGGTACGTCTTGTGTGACTGAGTGATTGTTTGAAGGGCGCTGGTATTCAAACTATAATCCATGAAGATGTAATTACATTTCGTTTATCTCCCTTCAGTCCGTGCCTCCACGACTTGGTCTCATTCTGAACAAAACAACCATAAATGTTGGATGAATTGCTTGAAAAGAAGATGGCTCCTTTCTAACAGGGGGTTCGTTTTGATGGTCCCAAGAATGCTTGGAGAGACCTTTGGCATGCAAAAAAAAAAATGAAGAAATAATAGCAGTTCTGAATGTAACAGGCTAACTGCATCTTCTTCTTCTTCTTCTACAATCTCCCTGGAAGTACAAGTTAGTGTTTTTCTTTTTTTTTTGGCAGATGATGCTTTGAGGCACAGTTCCTGAGTGAAGCTAAAGCTGGGGATGTGCAGTACTTCTTTAGCAGGTCCACCACTATGGGGGTTGTGGCAATCCCAGTCCAAGTTATCCAGACTAGGTCTGTTACTAGGGGTGCCAAAGGAGAGGTGGGGCACTGTCTTGTTGGGCTATGGTTGGCCAACCCTGAAGTTAGCATGTCAGCTATGGTTGGCCAACCCTTACTCTAGCATGTCAGCTATGGTTGCCCAACCCTTACTCTAGCATGTCAGCTATGGTTGCATAACCCTGACTCTAGCATGTCAGCTATGGTTGCACAACCCTTACTCTAGCATGTCAGCTATGGTTGCACAACCCTGACTCTAGCTATAACATTGTCACGTTGTGAACTCTTCTTCTTGATGACTGGAGACATTTCTATTCTCTACTACCATATTACTGGAGAAGATGTCCTTTAATCAACACACCACACATGGAGGTTTCACAAATATTACCATTTCACTAATCAGAGGAAGTCCGATGAAATGTTCCTCCATTATTTGACTCTTACAAATAAGTTCAAGATATATTCGACTTTGGATTCACAACATCTTTTGTACTAAGATGCAATATTACATAATCTTCGTTAGTTTCGTCGTTGTAGCACATCAGTATCAAACTACCATATTCTACATGTAGCATTTCTCAATGTTCCCCTGTTTCACAATATTCTACACATTTGACAAGAGGAGAATTCTAAACTCTGTACTATATTCCATCTGCAACACGTGGTCAGTCAGTTACACGACTAAATCTCTGTACTCCAAGCTTCATAGTAACAGCTATTCATATCACTTGAATCACTTGAAACACAGATTCAATCTGCCATAGAACTACTTCTGCAAGACTGCTTTTCCTGATTGTCTATTGCTCTAGGTGTCCATCTATCCTTACCTACGTCTTCTTTCTCTGTCGCGTCTTCTCTTGATTGTGTTCTCCTTCTGCTGTTCTTCTCTGATTCTCTGTCCTTCTCTTGTCCGGACTGGTCTCTGTTCACTGACCGTCCGTGTTCCTCTATCTTCGGGGCTCCGTCCTCTGTCTCTTCTTCTTCTTCCTCGTTCCCCCTTATTTAGTTCCTCTTCTTTCTTCGTCGTTCTGTTCCCCTCGTACTTCTCCGTTCACCTTTTTATCTTCAAGTGCAGCTTGGTGGATTAACCAATAAGTATTTTGGCTCCACCCTTCAGATGTCCACTGGTTCCAATGCGCGTTCTGATTGTCCGTCATTCAAACTGCCCCGTTGCTTATATGTCGTAAGTCAATTGTCCAATAGGCCACGCCTCTAAATATTTAATTTGTCAGCTGGCCGAGCTGGTCACTTCTTTATTTAAAAACCGTGTGCAATCGCATCACAACGCGTGTCAAGTGTCAACTCCGTCTATACAATTGTTATTTACCTAAGTCATTATCTTACTATTTCATGTCGGAGGTTTTATTGTGTCCTCGCTTTTCATTGTATCTGCCTTTTCTATTTGTCTTTTCTATTTTGTTTACTCGTGTCAACGTCCAGTCACTGCTTTTTCTATTCACTGTTTCCACTGTTTATTTTTGTCAGCGTTTTGTTCTAGTGTCATGGAAGTTCTATACCTTTTTCTTCCTTTCCTCTCCATTTTTCTCTGTCGCTTTTCGGTGTTACTATTTTCTTTACAGTATATTTTCCTAATCATATTAATTTATAATAATAATAATAACAATATCGGTTACTTACAGGGCTATGCTACATAGCATGTCAGCTATGGTTGGCCAACCCTGACTCTAGCATGCCAACTATGGGTCACTGATCGCCAAACCGTACAACTTCTTCGCCTCCGTCTGAACTTAGCCAAAGCATCCATATCATGCAGCACAGCCACACAGGGTATCTGCTGTTAGTGCCGATATTTTCCTTGACCTTTCGGCACAGATCAGGGCGTGAAGCGGTCATCATCTTGTCTGCCCTCCTTTTCTTTCTCACCTGCAGAATGGACCAGGTACTCTTTTCTACCAGCTGATTACGGTGCCACCTCTAGCCTAGTTCAGACCTAGTTCGCCATGTGAGATGAGTGCGATAAACACCTTCCTACTCAGACTCCCTGCGCTCATAGTACGAAATGTTTAATACTGTAGAATGCTCTTCATGGTACGAATGAATGAGTCTTCCATGGTGGTGGAACAGATTAAGCATACTCAGGCAAGCATTGTTTCCACAAGAAACAAACAGCCATCGCGTCCTATCTCATGTGATGTGTTCATTTCAAAACAATCTCCACAACATCTGCTGCAGCAGGAACTAACAGGGACGAGCGAATCAAATTTGCTAACAACGAAAACGAGCGATACTGCGGCTGAAGATTAACCTGACCGACCGTGTACTCGCTTAACAAGCAAATGACCAGGTCAAGACAGCCAAGTTCCCTCTGGTCAAGGGATTTCTCTTAAGTGATGAATGACCACCAAGCAAGGTCTCTGAATGACGAATCCAAGGAACTGTGGTCTTAATAATCTTGTTCCAGGCTGGAACGCGTCTCATAATTCTGAATGGCACATGAGCAAAGGTCACTCTTTGGCAGCAAAGAAGTTTAAAAGAGTACAAAAACCTTTTTTTTTAACATTGGGAACGGTGTATCGCTAGTAGAGGGGACTGCTTTGAAAGGGACCACGCGCTTATTTTTTTTATAGTAAAACTTCGATCTCTTTTTTTGAACACACCTCGTGTTTTATATGTGATCATTGCCAGACAACGCTACTAACAGAGCTATCACTATAGAAGTCACCAAACTGTGACCCACTGCTTATTAATCTGGTGTCCATGGATCCCGATGGATAGCATGGATAGATTTCTGGTGGACTCGCGGACCAGGGGAAAGAGTTTGCTCCATTCAAAAAAAGAAAAAAATATCTTAGCATCATCTTAGTTCTGTTAATTGCTTTTCTTTAATCAGGGGGTCCACAGCTGTTCTCTGGCCAGAAAAGGGATCTAGGACCAAAAATATGGTTAAAACGCCAGCCGTAACTCTGCACACACAAAAAAATGACGGGAGAAGAAATGAAAGTATCATTATTTGCTTGAAATGGTTATTTCTTTAGTAATATTTCATCACTTTCGGGGGAAAAAAAGGTAAAAGTAATCATGTTATGCCTTAGAGGCACATAAGGATATGGTGTTAGTGCCCTTGACCTGTCAGCACACTAGAGGGTGATATGGTCAGTATCACGCCTGGCCGCCTTTCCTTCCCCAACTCCAGAAGAATTCTGGTACCCATTTCTACAGCTGGGTGGGTGGGGTGGATCCGGGCGGATTCGAACCCTCGATATTCGCAATGAGAGACCAGTCTACTAACCACTTCGCCACTCAAATCAATAATTTGTTTAGCCAAGTTATCTAGTCAGATAATCCCAGCGGCCCAATGCAGAATACCTCTCCATCTGGCCTGGTCTTATCCCGGTTCTTCTCAACCTTTGTGGTTGATTGAAAATTCTCCCACGGATTCTGACAAGCATCTCTGTAGCAGAGGACACCCACAAAGGAGAAGGATGGAGGAATTTATATAAATGCTTTCTAACGTAAGACAAACCGTCCAAGTCTCAGGGCCGTATCTAGAGGGTAGTGAGAGGTTGGGGGGGGGGAGGAGTTGCACCTGATCCGGGTCACCGAGTTAAAAGGGAGAGAACATGATGGGTGAGGAGACTTAAGGTGGAGAAGTAGATGGGGGAGGGGGAAGGGGTGTAAGCTGTCAGCGGTTACGCCACTGCTCAGCCTTCTCAACAACTATGTCGTCTTGATACTGGAAGATATATTAAAACAAAGACAAGACATAGATAAGACAAAGACAACGCAAAGATAAGACAAAATCAAGACAAAGATAAGACAAACAGAAGAGAAAGGTGCATCATACATAAGACAAAGAAAAGACAGATACAGCAAACATGAGACAAAAAAACAAGACAAAGATACAACAAACATAAAACAAAGATAAGTCAAAGATAAGACAGACAAGACAAAGATATGGCAAAGATAAGACAAAGACAAGGCAAAGATAAAACAAAGATTAAACAAAGATACAACAAGCATAAGACAAAGATAAG
This sequence comes from Achatina immaculata, assembly GCA_009760885.1. Classification (NCBI taxonomy): domain Eukaryota; kingdom Metazoa; phylum Mollusca; class Gastropoda; order Stylommatophora; family Achatinidae; genus Lissachatina; species Lissachatina immaculata. Next base: position 22,698,839 of record CM019712.1, read on the forward strand.
ACAAAGATACGAAGTATGCCGTATAAACTTTCTGGATCAGTGTAGCAAAATGGACATTGTCTTGTCTTGTCTCGGAGCTTGTGTTCCTTGCAGCCGATGCTGTGAAGACGTTGAGGTACAACATCGTATCGGCGTGGGAGAGGGTTATGGCAGATATCTTTTCAGTCCCAGAGTACAGCTAAAAAGTAGAGGGTGTGCAATACTTCTTTATCAGACTCCACCACCATGGGGACAATGGCGATCCCTGCCCCGTTAGCCAGGCTAATTCTGTTACTGAGGGTACAAACAGAGAGGTGGGACAGGGTCTTGGTCAGCTATGGTTCGCTAACTTGACGCTAACATATCAGCTACAGGTCTCTGACTGTAAATCGGACAGCGTCTTCCAAAAAGTAGATAAAGATTCAAATAAAGATGACTTTTCCTTTATTACCTGCATCAAATTTTGATTTCAAAAATTCACTTTTATTGGCTACTTCATGTATCGTCTTCTTTATTGTCTACTGTTTCTTCTTGCAGGTGAATTTTTGTTTGTGTCTCACAGATTCGTTACCTCAACAGCCGCTTCATATTCTCTGTTTGTTTGATTTAGAGAACAGCCATTGTTGACGGCGACCCAAAGCTGCAGCAGACCATTGTTAACTATTGTTCACTTCTCCCGGAGTTGGCACAGAGAGAGAGAGAGAGAGAGAGAGAGAGAGAGAGAGAGATTTTGATTGGATTTTCATTGTTTAGCCAGGTTTTTGTTGCAATACAACCAGGATACAAACAGGCAACATAAAATATTTAGACAAAAATGTCGGATAAAAGAATATGCGGTTTCGTGTTTCTCTTAATTTATCTGTAATTTGTCGTGATTTTCTGACATAATCTCCATCGTGGAAAGTAGCACGACCAAGGTAAAAAAGCGAATAAATGAGAGTAAAGACACACCAAGGAAGCATGACCTGACAGCCATCCAGGCCTCTCACTTCAACCGATGTCTCAAATTCACTGCGACGCTAAGGCATAAGCAGATGACGAAGAAGAAGAAGAAGAAGACGAAGAAGAAGAAGATAATTGTTTTATTACAACAGTTTTCGCTTTCGATGTGGGCTCTGACAACCAAAACAGGGCTCCGACGGCCAAAACAGAGCACCGACGGCCAAAACAGGGCGCCGACGGCAAAAATAGGGCGTGACGGCCAAAAATGGCGGCGACGACCAAAACAGGGCTCCGACGGCCAAAACAGGGCGCCGACGACCAAAAACAGGGCGCTGATGACCAAACCCGGGCGCTGACGACCAAACCAGGGCGCCGACGACCAAAACAGGGCGCTGATGACCAAAACAGGGCGCTGACGACCAAACCAGGGCGCCGACGACCAAAAACAGGGCGATTACGACCAAAACAGGGCGCTGACGACCAAAACAGGGCTCTGACAACCAAAACAGGGCTCCGACGGCCAAAACAGAGCACCGACGACCAAAACAGGGCGCCGACGGCCAAAAATGGCGGCGGCGACCAAAACAGGGCGCCGACGGCCAAAACAGGGCGCTGACGACCAAACCAGGGCGCTGACGACCAAAACAGGGCACCGACGACCAAAACAGGGCGCCGACGACCAAAAAAACAATCAGATTACATCACGCTACACTGTGTGGGCGCTCATTACATGATGATAAGACACCCCGCTCCCTTTCTCACGATCTACAGCCAGGTTGTATTTGGTGGCACCCAGCTAAGAAGCATACTGTCCGTCACGGTTTCCAAGCTGCCAATGATGGACCCCTTCTCCTCTTCCTTTCTGGTGTACACTCCGTGACCCATCTAACTACAGCTTTGGGGACTTCTCCCAATCCTTGTCCAAATGCCTTTAAAGGGGTAATTCTGCGTGGAGATTAAAAAAGGGGGTGGGGTGGAGGTGAAGATGCAGATTAATGAGATAGAAGTCGGCCAACCGTACTTAACTGCATGTGTCAGGGTTGGCGAACCACACCCGGCCAAGACCCTATTCTGCCTCAGTGGGGTTCCTACTGAAAACAGAAGAGAGTCTGGTAGAGTGAATAGAAATGGGAAGGGCGAATCATGTTCTAGAAAACGCCGAGCCGAAAGGTGCATGAGAATGAGACGTTGTTTCTACTTCCTGGAGCCGGGAGCTGGTGTTCTTTGTGGCCGATGCGGTGAAGATTCTTGGGACAGGATCTTGTCGGGTTGGTTCTATAGTTTTATTTCTGTTGCTGTGTTTTTATTGTTTCTGTTGTTGTTGTTGTTGCTTTAGTTGCTGATTTTGCTATTAGTGTTTTTTGCTACTGCTGTTGTTGTTTGTATGTTTCTTGTTGTTTTTGTTCCTGCTGTCGTTGTTTTGATGTTGTTATTTTTGATATTGGTGTTCTTGGTGTCGTTGTTTCTATGTTATTTTTTGATATTCTTGTTCTTAGTGTCGTTGCGGTTCGGTTGCTATTTATGCTAATTCTCCTGCTGCTCTTTCTGCTATTGTTGGTTTTATTATTTTTGTTTATATTGTTGTTACTTTCGCTATTGCTGTTCTTGTTCTTGTTGTTGCTTTTTGCTGTTGCCTTTGTTTTCGCCACAGTTGTTGTCGCCATTTCTTTTCGTTTTCGCGGATTTTTTTTGTTTGTTTGTTGTTATTTTTGCTTTTGTCTACTGTTGCTGTTTTTGTTTTGTTGTGCTTTTATTGTTGTTCTTGTTGCTATAGTAACAGGGTTAAGATCTTCACCAAAGTTCCGCCCCCCTTTTTTTCCCCTTTCCTCCCGCCCCCCTCCGTCCCGTCTTCTCCCGCCTTTTCCTCACGTCAATCTCTTGAACAAAGCGAACATTACCCACTTAAAGCCAGATTACAAGTACACGCCGCTGGAGTTTTTTAAACGAATCAAATTAAAATCTGTGAATACTGACAGATGAAAGACAAAAAAAAAACCGCTAAAATATGTGTGAAAACTGGTAAAACACGTGAAAATAGCAAAGCTGTTTTCTTTTTTAAGCTGACAAATATATGAAATTTATTAAAAGATGTATCATCATCAACCTGGCTTATGTCAACAATACTAGACACGGATGAGCTTACTTCCAGAGCCAGTCTGACCCAACTCTTGGCTTCCCTGACAGATCCTTGTTTACATAAACATTTGGGAAGTGTTTAGGGAGAAAATTGCCTATTTTTCCCAATTTTCTGTAGATGGCTGGGTTTTCCTGTCTCAGTCGTTGTTAAGTGTTTTCACGGCAACCTTCAAGGATAGGTCGTGGACAAGTGAAGCGCGAAGCAAGTATAACAGTTTCTTGCTCGCTTCTCTGTGCGAGATCATGGGAGTTTGTTGACCAGAAATGCAGCTGTTTTTTTTAAAACCTATATTAAAAGAAGACAATATTGTTGGAAAGCACGGGTACTTATGTGAAAAAAAAAATAATACGGGATTTAAGTTTTTAAAGCAGGGGTTCTTTATCTTCCCCCCCCCCTTCTTTCTTTTTTCTTATAAATAATAACTTTTCAGGGTCTTGCCCAATATGTCCTACCTCCTTTTCATCACACTGTCACAGTCAACATCCATCAATCATCATCATCATCGTCGTCGTCGTCGTAATCGCCATCATCATCATCATCATCATCATCATCATCATCAGCTTTATTTAGGCACCAGCAAGATTTCAAAAGCTGTCCTTAACTTCGTTTTACTTTAAGCATGGCTAGAAAAGAATAGAGAAAGAAATTTATGTCGTGAGACAGCTTTTTGTTTATGTTCAAATATTAAGTCATTCATCACCATCAGTTGGTTTCCATACCCCCAAAAGGGATATGGCAACCCCCATGTGGGAAAGCTGCCCTAAGAGGTTAAAGAAGTTGTGACGAAGCTTGAGGGCTAAGACCCTGTCCGATCTGGTAGTCACAACTCGTAACTGACCTGCTAGCATCAGGGTTCTCCACCTATAACTGACCTGCTAGCATCGGGGTTGGTCAGCTTTAAGTGGCCTGCTAGCACCAAGGTTGGCCAACTATAACTGGCCTGCCAGCACCAAGGTTGGCCAACTATAAGTGGCCTGCTAGCACCAGGGTTGGCTAACTATAAGTGGCCTGCTAGCACCAGGGTTGGCCAACTATAACCGGTCTGCTAGCACCAGGGTTGGCCAACTATAAGTGGCCTGCTAGCACCATGGTTGGCCAACTTTAACTGGCCTGCTAGCACCAGGGTTGGCCAACTATAACTGATCTGCTAGCACCAGGATTGGCCAACTATAACTGATCTGCTAGCACCAGGGTTGGCCAACTATAGCTGGCCTGCTAGCACCAGGGTTGGTCAACTATAATTGGCCTGCTAGCACCAGGGTTAGTCAACAATAACTGACGAAGACCCTGTCCTGCCTTTCCAGAAGTACTACCCGGTAACAGACCTAACCTGACTAACGGGGGTGGGATCACAATAGTTCCCATGGCGGCGAAGTCTGCTAAAGAATTATTGCACACACCACGCTCTCTAGCTCAACCCAGGGACTGAAAAAAAAAATAGCTGCCATAACCTGCTCCCTGTCCGACGCTATGCTAAGCCTGAACATAGAGCATCGGCTGCAAAGGACACCATCTTGTAGTGAAGAAGAAGAAGAAGAAGAAGATGAAAGCGAGAACGGGAAGAAGGAAACTAACCATATAAAAGGTGGTTTCGTGTGAGTGGTAGTGGAACCTACAGAAGAATATCAGACAGCAACAGTATATTCTGCTTTTCTCCAATTTGCTGATCTCTCATGTTACGATATAGACGGTGCTGCACGCCTATTCAACCAGTCCTTTCATCTACATGGTCACGTGTTGCTTTACGATGTTTTGAAACTAATAACTCCCTTGATCTTTCGCCATTCATGATGATGATGATGTCTGACTGCTATGATTTCCTCATGTTCTACTATGTTCATCTTAAGATGCAGAAATATATGTTCTTAATAAAAGTGTGGGACTGCTGTCACTGTTTCTTTCAGCAGGCTGTTGTGGAGCAAACTGGGTGCACTGCAAGAAGGGGAGACAAGCTGTACCTCTACAACCTTTAGGTCAAGGTGTCTCATGCTCCTCGTCATGCGCATTACGGCAAACCAACCACTTCCTGTACCGCTGACCAATCAATCAGTCGCCTGGTCAACAGGAAGTGACGTGTGATACTTTCGGTCATAGTTTACTTTGTAGCTTGGATCACCTCTCTGGTCCAATAAGCTCTTTGCTGAACACTTGTCTCAGTGCTGTCCCTTGATTTCCGGTCAGTTATCCATGCGACGATAATGTTCCTTCTCAACTTTGTCACTCACACAAGACTTTCTTCTTTTACCCTTCATCTTTCAGGTTTTGTGGTGAATTCACAGAGAAATCAATTTTATTTTATAACGTGTTTATCTTTGTCATCACTAATACTATTACTATTACTACTACTGCTACTACTACTACGACTACTACTACTACTACTATTACTACTACTACTACTACTAATACTGCTGCTGCTACTATTACTACTACTACTTTTACTACAACTATTACTACTATTACTATTACTACTACTATTAGTACTACTACTATTACTACTACTACTTTTACTACTACTACTATTACTGCTACTATTACTACTACTACTGCCACTACTACTGCTACTACTACGACCATTACTACTATTAATACTACTAAGACTACTAAAACTAATGCTGCTGCTACTACTACTACTACTACTTCTGTCACTACTACTACTATTACTTCTACTGCTACTGTTACTACTACTACTACTACTATGCTATTATTACTGCTACTACTACTACAACAACTACTACTGCTACTAATACTACTACAATTACCGTTACTACTACTACAACTACTACTACTACTAATAAAATTACCGTTACTACTACTACAACTACTACTGCTACTACTACTAATACAATTACCGTTACTACTACTACTACTACTACTACTAATAAAATTACCGTTACTACTACTACAACTACTACTGCTACTACTACTAGTACAATTACCGTTACTACTACTACTACTATTACAATTACCGTTACTACTACTACTACTAATACAATTACCGTTACTACTACTACTACTAGTACAATTACCGTTACTACTACTACAACAACTACTACTGCTACTACTACTAATACAATTACCGTTACTGGTACTACTGCTAATACAATTACCGTTACTACTACTACTGCTAGTACAATTACCGTTACTACTACTACAACAACTACTACTGCTAATACTACTAATACAATTACCGTTACTACTACTACTACTAATACAATTACCGTTACTACTACTACTACTAATACAATTACTGTTACTACTACTACAACAACTACTACTACTGCTACTACTACTACTGTTACTACTGCTACTACTACTATTGTTACTACTACTAATACTGTTATTAATACTACTATTACTACTACTACTACCACCACTATAAGTACTATACTACTACTGCTACTATTACTACTAGCACTACAACAACAAATATTAATACTATATCTACCACTACCACTGCTGCTACTACTATGTACTATCTGTACCATACTACTTCCACTGTCACTACAATTACATCTAATACTACTTCTACTACATTCTCGTCTTTCATTTCTTCACCGTTATCATCAATCATGTACTTTGATCATCACCTGGGGGCCAGTCCCTGTGACCAGTCAAGCTTAGCCGCCACGAATCACTGCCCTTCCCCGGGGCATACTAACCCTAAGTGCGTCACTACTCGTTGGCTAGCGCTAACGTAGCCAAGCCTCACTCCGGGCGTGGAAAATGCGTAGAGAACATTAGGGACAATTAATCAACAGTATGAGGGTGTCTTGACAAATAAGTTTTAGTTCTGAATTATTGCGTGGTATCTCTCAATGTAGAGAGTATCTATCTATCTATCTATCTATCTATCTATCTATCTATCTATCTATCTATCTATCTATCTATCTATCTATCTATCTATCTATCTATCTATCTATCTATCTATCTATCTGTCTGTCTATCTATCTATCTATCTATCTATCTATCTATCTATCTATCTATCTATCTATCTATCTATCTGTCTATCTATCTATCTATCTATCTATCTATCTATCTATCTATCTATCTATCTATCTATCTATCTATCCATCTATCGTCTGTCTGTCTGTCTGTCCTATCTGTTTGTGTCTCGTTAATATGTACATGTATTTGTGTTTATGTCTAATTATAAAATGCATATGTGTATATGTATATATATATATTATATGTGTATATATAGATATATGTTTGTGTATACTTGTGCATGCATTTAATTGTATATTATGTCTGTGTGAGTATACGCATGATTATATATTTGTTTATATGAAATTATAAGCGTATATACCAGGGTTGATTGATAAATTGGTGTCATAAGGTACAAATAATTGAAACATACAATTGATTGATATTAGGTGCATTTGTAGATCAGGTTAATGTAAGATTAAACACCAAGTTTCAAGAAATTAACTGTAACCAATTTTTTACAGACTACTGAAGTGGTAAGGAGTGGCATAAATTGAGAACAAGGATAACATTTCTCATCGAGCAGTCATTCGCTACCTCTGCATCAATGTCTTATCATCGAAGGAGATCTACGAGGATATGGTAGAGACTCTAGGGGGGAGTGCCCCTTCTTACAGCACAGTGAAGAAAAAGGCAGCTCAATTCAAACATGGAAAGGAGATTTTGGAAGATGATCCCCGTCCAAAAAGACCAAGAACGATAACCACCGATGAAACCACCGGCAGAATCCATGACATGATAATGGAGGATCGACGACTAACTGGGCGGTACATTTCTACTGAGTTGGACATCTTCCAGGATCGTATTCACACCATTATTCACAATGATCTTCAAATGACAAAGGTCTCTGCTCGATGGGTCCCGAAATTTCTTGGAGCTGATCACAAACGACAACGTCTCAACATGTCAAGAGACAATCTTGGCCATTTTTCTGCAGATCTTGAAAAATTTCTTCAGCAATTTGTGACTATGGATGAGACTTGAGTTCATCATTTTCAACCAGAAACCAAAGAACAGCCAAAGCAGTGGAAATATCATGGATCCCCACCTCCAAAGAAAACAAAGGTGGTTCTGTCTACAAGAAAAGTGATGGCTTCCATCTTTTGGGATTCAGAAGGTGTGCTATTGGTAGATTATCTTTAAAAGGGCAGAACGGTCACCGGGGCCTATTACGCTAATCTTGTGAAGCAACTGCCGGTCAAACTGAAGGAAAAGCGTCGAGGGAAATTGACGAGAGGAGTCATCTTTCATCGAGACAATGCTCCAGTTCACAAGTCGGTGTTGGCAATGGTTGCCATTCATGAATGCGGCTTCCAGCTTCTTGAACATCCTTCTTATTCCCCAGATTTGGCCCCTTCGGACTATTACCTGTTTACCAAACTCAAAAATGAGCTCAGTGGTCGCAAATTTGCTTCAGATGATGACGTCATTCATGCTGTAGACCACTTTCTACTGGCACAAGATGCTGACTTTTACAAAGAAGGGATCCATATGCTCCAGGATCGCTAGACTAAGTGCATAAACTTGCAAGGGGGGACTATGTTGAGAAATAAGCAAAAACATTGTCCACAAATAATCCTTTGTACCTTAGGCCGAGAACTTATCAATCACCCGTCGTAATGACAAATTCTGAACTTTACTTAATGTAAGGAACTACTTGACTTTTAAAAAAATTCTTTAAACTTTTTTTCTATAAATTTGTTACTTTAGAATGAATGTTAGAATGTAAGTTTATTTCACGTAGTTACATAAATCAGAATGTGGAGTGTATGGACAAGAAATAGTTTATTATTTATTTATCTATTCATTTATTATTTATTTATCTGTTCATTTATTGTTTATTTATCCATTCATTTATTATTTATTTATCTATTCATTTATTATTTATTTATCTATTCATTTATTATTTATTTATCTATTCATTTATTGTTTATTTATTTATTCATTTATTATTTATTTATCTATTCATTTATTGTTTATTTATCTATTCATTTATTATTTATTTATCTATTCATGTATTATTTATTTATCTATTCATTTATTATTTACTTATCTATTCATTTATTATTTATTTATCTGTTCATTTATTATTTATTTATCTATTCCTTTATTATTTATTTATCCATTCATTTTCTTAACGCTTTTTATGTTCTCTTACAAAATGTTGAATGACTGTGACTGAGTGAAAGTTGTATGTTGAAGGGAAGAAATGTTAGACGGGCTTGCCCCCAATCCTTTGAAAGTTCGTTAGTTTTTTGCTCAGTCTATCCTGTCTGCTCTGCCAACATTTTTTTAGAACAAAATGGCGGCAACTGCTGCAGAAACAGGAGATATCAAAGCGATAGATAACAAATACTGCCGCTCTACATATAGATTTTATGCATTTGGTAATATGTATGTAAATGAAATTGTAGGCTTAACAATGAATGTTAGAAAACGAGTCCTAAAATGCTATATTGAACCTATCTTGTTATATGGAAGTGAATCATGGACAATAGGCAAGTCTGCATAAAAATCATTGGAAGCAGCAGAAATGTGGTTTATTAGAAGAATGTTGCGAATCCCCCGGACATCAAAAATAACTAATGAAGAATGTATGAGAAGAGCTGGAGAGACAAAAAAATCTTGTCAAAAAAATAAGAGAGAGACAATGTACTTTCATTGCAATGAGAAGAGAGAGGAAAAAATAGAAGGATGAAGATCAAGAGGAAGACCAAGAGAAATGATACTGGAGATTCTGACGGGATGGTGTGAGAGGAGATCACCAACTGAGCTGATGGTCTGTATGAAGGATCGTGTACTCTGGAGAAGCATAATAGTCAGCGCCATTCGGAACGGCACCTGATGATGATGATGAGGCTTATCAAGCCATACAATGGTTTGTATTACTGAAGGCTGGAAAACGATGGTTGATCAAGACCCTATGATACCTTATAGCGATGTCCCATAGAGGGGAGGAGTGTGTCCAGGAAATAGGGATTCTAATAGGAAGGCGAACAGGGATCATAATAGGAAGGCGAACAGGGATCATAATAGGAAGGCGAACAGGGATCATAATAGGAAGGCGAACAGGGATCATAATAGGAAGGCGAACAGGGATCATAATAGGAAGGCGAACAGGGATCATAATAGGAAGGCGAACAGGGATCCTAATAGGAAAGGCGAACAGGGATCCTAATAGGAAAGGAACAGGGATCCTAATAGGAAAGGAACAGGGATCCTAATAGGAAAGGCGAACAGGGATCCTAATAGGAAAGGAACAGGGATCCTAATAGGAAAGGCGAACAGGGATCCTAATAGGAAAGGAACAGGGATCCTAATAGGAAAGGCGAAAAGGGATCCTAACAGGAAGGCGAACTGGATCCTAAAAATATACCAAGCCGGAGTCAGAGGTGTTGCTCCTCGCGAGGTGTATAACGACGATCCAGCATCGATCTGAAGAAGAAGACTATACTTTTGTTATTTTCGTAAGCTCTTGCTTGTGTATGTTCCAAATAGAATCATGAGACGACACAAAAAGACACGGAGACATACAACAGAGAAAATGCTGGTAAACAATGGACTGGCATGGGAGACAGCCAAGAAGATAGGAAAGGGTGGATAGAAGTGGAAATCTCTTGCTACATCAACTCTGTATGTCTTAGGTACTGACGGCACAGAGAGACAGAGAGAGACAGAGAGAGAAAGAGAGAGAGAGAGAGTGAGAGAGAGTGAGAATGTTCAGAATCTCTCTCTCTCTGAACCTTAAGTGCCCAGGGCACATGGGGCTTCCGTAAGGGTTTTCCACAAATGCCCGTCCTTCGCCTTTTTTTCTGCTCTTGCCCAGGTGAGCCCTCTATTGCTCAACATCCTTTCTGTTGTTCTTCTCCATGACTCTTTTGGTCTACCTTTACTTCTGCTCCCCTGTGGTGTCCATCTTAGTGCTATTTTTGGTAGTGAGTTGTCAGTCATTCGGAGCACATGTCCCAACTATCGCCAGCGTCTTTCCTCAATAATTGTTGTCAGTGGTTTCATCTGCATTTCTGCTAATAAGATGTTATTTCTTATGGTGTTTGGCCAAAATATTTTTCTAATTCTTCGTAAACATTTAGTCTGGAAAGAATTCAACTTGTTTTCTATGGTTTTGGTGATTTTCCAGCATTCACTTCCATAGAGTAGTACACTTAGAACATTACTCTTAAATATCCTGATTTTCATATTTATGCTTAGTTTTTTTTATTTCCATATAGTCTGCAGCATTGCAAAAGCCTGGTTTGCTCTAGTAAGTCTGCTGTTGATGTCCTCTGTGCTGCCTCCATTTTCTACTACTCTGCTGCCAAGCTATACAAATTCGTTGACCTCCTCCACTAACTTGTTATCTATTCTGAGTACATTTCTGTTGTTCACATTTTGCTTCATTAACTTTGTCTTTCCTACATTGATCTTTAGTCCTATGTTGTTTGCATTCTGAGTTAGCTTGTTTATTTTATCTTGCATATCTTTGTGACTGCTTGATAATAGACAAATGTCGTCCGCAAAGTCAAGGTCCTCCAGCACTGTGTCAAGGGTCCATTGTAATCCTCTGCGTTTGTCTGATGTTGCCTCCTTCATTAACCAGTCTACTGCCAAGATAAATAATGTTGGTGATAGTACACATCTCTGTTTCACTCCTGTTTGTACCCTAAAGCTGCTGGAGGTATGTTCTCCACAGATAACTTTGCACTGAAAACCCTCGTATAGGGCTTTGATTACATTTACTATCTTGTAGGGGAGGCCATGCCATCTTAGGATTTTCCACAGTGCATCTCTGTTGACACTGTCAAAGGCTTTCTCAAAATCTATAAACAATGCATATGTTGTGCTATGCCACTCATTTGCCTGTTCTAATATTTGTCTAAGTACAAATATGTGGTCTATGCATGATCTTCCTTTCCTAAATCCTGCCTGCTCTTTCCGAAGTTTTTCCTCAAGTGTTGGTACAATTCTGTTGATGATTATTCTGCAAAATACTTTACTGGTGAGTGGCAGTAGGGTAATGCCTCTCCAGTTCCCGCAATCTCTGAGGTCACCCTTCTTTGGTAGTTTTAGTATATATGTTCAAATAGCTTGTGCAGAAAACATACACCTAAAATAAAACCGGTTCAAACTAATAAATACAGAAAACGAGCAGACAAATAAAGAAAAGGAACTGACAAATACAGAAAACGAACAGACAAATACAGAAAACGAACTGACAAATACAGAAAACGAACTGACAAATACAGAAAACGAACAGACAAATACAGAAAACGAACTGACAAATACAGAAAACGAACTGACAAATATAGAAAACGAATAGACAGATACAGAAAACGAACTGACAAATACAGAAAACGAACTGACAAATATAAAACGGACAGATATAGAAAACAACCTGACAAATACAGAAACCGAAATGAGAAATACAGAAAACAAACGTTTGGATATTATTTTATCTGTTCTTCTATTTCAGCTCTGTGTTTATGAAACTCATGGAACAAGAGGGAGGTTGGAGGTGTTTCAGTCTTTTATCATCACGGCATCAGCTGCCAGAAACTTGTTAACAGTGTTTCTTCTTAATAACAAGAATCTTCTTCTTTTTCTTCTTCTTCTTCTTCTTCTGCTGCTGTCTCACTGGAACTGTGAGCTTGATGTTCTTTGCACCCGGTGAGGTGAAGATGTTGAAGTGCAGCATGGTGTCGGATTGAGAGCGGGTTATGGTGGCTACTTTTACAGTCCTTGAGTGGAGTTAGAAAGCAGGGGAGGGGGGCGTGCAATACTTCTTTACCAGAATCCACCACCACGCGAACTATGACGAACAAGGTCCCTTTAAACAAACCAGGTCTTTTACCGTGGGTGGCCCTCGCTGACTTCTCATTTATTGATCGCTGATTGTCAAATGGACCTCATAACACCAACATTCCAAATGTACAAAGTTATTTCCCACCTTCCATCTTTCCTGGCCGGAAATTTCTTTCTTCTCCAATCTAAACAGTTTCTCTTTTACGTCACAGGAATCGCCATCCACGGTCATTAGCCAGTCTGTGTTGTCATGTCGTTCAGCCGTTTATTTGGATACCCTCTTTCAGTTCTTTCACTGCCTGAAAGCGTATCAGGGCCTTTCAGAAAGCCCAACCATGTAGATTTATACCTCAGGGTCAAATTGTCCGGCCTGGCTTCTGTCACAATTTGCCATTTCTCCCGTCTTTGTTGTTCTGTGTTTGTCGTTGTAACAAAGACTGGCTTTTCACTGCCCGGTCTAAGTCTATTGGGCTGCGGAATGATGGCCACGGAAATCGACCTGCCGGACAGCGGAGTTGGTCACATTTCGATAATGGTCAGTGCGCGATGGAGCTGATTGCCTCGGAGAACATTATTTCCACGGTGGACTGGTCACAGAAGCGTGAAAAGATTAGAGGTTTTATGGGGTTTATGGGGTTTTGTCCTGTCGCCGGGGTTGAAAATCCGAAAATTGTAACGGGGCGGCCTGACCGGTCTATGTCAAGACGCAGAGACATCTTGATGTTGGAGAATGATGTTAATGTTGCGGAATGATGTTAACGCTGGATTGTGGGGGTCTGGGAAACAGATTGAGTGATGCGGGCGCTAGAAAAAAATGGGTACCAAGGCGGACGGTGTCCCCTCCCCCACCTCCTCTACGTTGGAAACATCCAGAAAAGCGATGAAGGTAACTGGAACTGACAGAGATCGTTAGAACCATCTGAAATTTGTGTGTGTGTGTGCGCGCGCATGCGGGGAGATATAGATATGACCTGCGAGGCAAGGGAGTGGTAGCCCGGTACAAGTTTTGAGAAACACTGTTCTGTATAACACATGGTTTGAGGTATCACGACTTGCTCAAGAGATCCTTTGATGGTGCCTTGTGCTTCACCGGGAGTACAGAGGAATGATGATGATGAAGATGGTATAACACAGGGGAAGATTTTTTAGCTTCGTCTTTCGTATTTTAACTTACAAAAGCTTGCATGACAAGTGCTTTAGGGCGTGTGCTACCTGCAAGCAGGGTGTGGCTGGCTCCATCAGCAGGCGCGCGGGTAAGTACGTGCTGGAATGGGAGACGGAGCACGTACGGGAAAGCTCGGTGTACGATGATGTCCGTCTCTGATTACAGTTACGGTTACACTGAGTTTATCAACATTTGCACGCTTATCTAGAAATCACTGACGGATTAGCCACCACCTGGGGCCCCTAGGCAGAATGTAGTGAGGGGCCCTCGCCCTATCTAACTTAAACCAAACCATCCATCCCCTGACGTATGACCTGATCCCCCTACAGCTGTGATCTCTGCTATTACTATAGGACTTTGTATTCCGCTGACCTAACACAAACTGGTACGTCACTGTCTTTTGTATAACATAAATCTGCTGGTATAACATATGAAGGGCAGAATGTAAGACGGGCCTGCGTGCCCAATTCTTTACCCTTTAAGAATAAAGATCATTCATTCATTCATAACCTGCTAGTATAACGTAACCTGCAAGTATAACATTACCTGCAAGTGTAACATAACCTGCTAGTATAACATAACTTGCTAGCACAGCAGTAACAGTTATAAATGATTATTACAAGAAACAGTAATCTACATTTACAGCGTTTCCCCCCTGTGGCGGGGCCCCCTGCCCCCTCGGGCCCTTAGGCTTACGGCTGTCCAGCCAAATGGGTAATCACCCACGGACTAGAAATGAGTTTTTTGCTTATACTTGAGGGTTTGAAGCGCAAGTGTGGAGCCGGATAGTGAGTAGGTTTGTATAAATTTCTCCAGTGCCATTTTACATTTTTACCATATTCTAACCTATATTTGTATCTATACAAGGCTTATTTATCACACTCTGAAGATTGATAAGGATTGGTAAGCCATGTCCTACACAATATCAGCACCGTATCTTCTTCTTCTTCTTCTTCTATTTCTTCATTTTTGTTAAATGCATAATTTGGATCTTACTAAACTTGGATTTATGTAACGAGAGTGAGATCCACAGGTTGATCCAGGCCTTTCTACGGTAGGCACATTAAAACAAAAGGCCAGGTCACAATCCCCTGTGTCCAGGTGTGCTAACATCTACTCCTACGAGAACTAGTTCATCTAGGCAAACAAATGTTAGGTGTCTTATCTCTTGTCCTAGTACATTAATTATCTTTGGCCTGTCCCCGGGGACCCAGCGATCTCTCTGATAATTTGTGTCTTCATGAGTCATTATTTCACCGTTCCCTGCCCTGTATCCGTTATTGTTTCAGCTCAGAGGTTCCCATACAGGGTGGCATCGCCATCTTCAGGGTATTGGAAAGGTCCAAACAGGGGAGGGGGTGGTGACGGAAAATGAATCGCTCCCCCCCCCCCAACCACTCCATTCCCGGAGAGGGGGGGTGGGGAAGAGAATATCAAGAACACATAAATGAAAAAAAAAAGGGTATTAAAAGGCGCTAAGAATCTGGTCTTGGGCGCTGTTGGGCGATAGCATAAAACAGTTTCAGAACTACTGTTACAGACAAAACAGGTTGAGAACCACTGTTTCGAAAGGGAAAAAAAAAAAGTAAAAACTTTTTGGGTTTCAGTTCTCTGCTACACTTGACTTTCTTTTCTTGACTTTCTGTATAGACTTTCTTTACTTGACTTTCTGTATAGATTTTCATAATGTGACATTCTGTATCTTATATCTTATATCCTTCCTGTGCCGTTAAACGTCACATAGGGCTCGCAAGGTAGTTCGCCAATTTTTCCTGTTTTCTGTGAGTCTTTCAACCTCATCAAGGGATTTTATGCCTATTAATTTGGCTTCTCTTAACAATGTCCTCTTCAGAGTTTCACGCGGTCTGCCTCTTCTTCTTTGGCCTGTTGTGTTCCATTTTATAGCTTGTTTTGGGATTCTCTGACTGTTTCTTCTCATCACATGACCAACATATGTCCATCTCCTTTTCCTGATCACCCATGAGACAGGTTGTTGTTTGCTCATCCATCTTATCTCCGCGTTGTTCTTGAATTCGTTCTACTTTATACCAAGTATTTTCCTGAGGCATTTATTTTCAAAAGAGTCAAATTTCTTGTCTATTTCTTTAGTTGATTTCTGTATAGACTTCCTTTACTTGACTTTCTGTATAGACTTTCTGACTTGAGGACTGTTTAAAACTGATTGTTAAAATAATGTCCAGGTACAGAACAGACCGGAAGGCCATTTTTACCAATTTTCCTCCAGGGATTCGATACAGAATGATGATGAAGGAAAAAACTGTTGAACAAAGTATCTTCTTCTTTTTCTGCGTCCAAAGTCATACCAGATCCTGATCCCTGTCGACATGGCAAAGTTCGCCGTCCTCTTCAGATCCTGATAGGAGCCCCAAAGCTTTTGATCCGAGCTTGTGTCTTTCTGCAAACCATCCTCCTTCGCCTAAGGACAGGCCACTGTAGACTACCGAGCCACCGTTCTCTCTCTCTCTCTCTCTCTGAACCTTAAGTGCCCAAGGCACATGGGGCATCCGCAAGGGTTTTTCACAAACGCCTGTCCTTTGCCTTTTTTCCCATCTTGCCCAGGTGAGCCCTCTATTGCTCAACATCCTTTCTGTTGTTCTTCTCCATGTCTTCTTTGGTCTACCCTTACTTCTGTTCCCCTGTGGTGTCCATCTTAGTGCTATTTTTGAAAGTGAGCTGTCAGTCATCCTTAGCACATACCCCAACCATCGCCAGCGTCTTTATTCAGTAATTGCTGTCCCTTGTGGTCCTCTCGTGGATCTCGTGTGGTCTATTTTGGACCACACAGGAGACCACGGGACCTAACGAGGACCACAGGCGTGAATTCAGTAGGTTCACAGTGCGGTTTTTGGTGGTAGAAGTGAACGAAGAAGAAGAAGAAGAAGTAATTGCTGTCAGTGGCTTCATCTGAATTTCTGCCAACAAGATGTTATTTCTTATGGTGTTTGGCCAACTATTTTTCTAATTCTTCGTAAACATTTAGTCTGGAAAAAATTCAACTTCTCTTCTATGGTTTTTTGGTGATTTTCCAGCATTCACTTTCATAGAGTAGTACACTTAGAGCATTACTCTTAAATATCCTGATTTTCATCTCTATGCTTAGTTTTTTTCTTTTTTTAGATTTCCATATAGTCTGCAGCATTGCAAAAGCTTTATTTGCTCTAGTAAGTCTGCTGTTGATGTCCTCTGTGCTGTCTACATCTTCTACTACTCTACTGTCAAGATATACAAATTCGTTGACCTCCTCCACCAATTGCTATCTACTCTCAGAACATTTCTGGTGTTCACATTTTGCTTCATTAACTTGATCGTTGAGCCACCTACATTGACCCAAAATGTCCCACACAGACGAGTGTCCACGTGGCAGTGGAGTCTAGAATCTAAAACATATCCTTCATGAGTGTCCAAATCATGCGGTCCTGAGACGTGGGACAATAACCAGAGAACCAGTTTGCTTCAAACTATAGAAAGTTTAACCACTCTTACAGAAGAACTGTAGCCACACATGAAAATCACTTCTACTGAGCTATACACAAACTACTAACAGCAAACTTATCCAAAACACAGATCTGCTGGTATAGACAGCAAAATTCGTGGGAAAAGACGAAGAAGAAGCATTTGGTTTGTTTTGTTTCGTTTCATATTTTGAAAAGTCCACAATTTCCTTTCTTAATAAGCTTATTTTAGCATTATCCCTTGACTTACAACTGTATGTACAGTGAAATCCAGTGTACCAGGCTGTGCCGGTAGATATTTTCATTAGTCACGTCAGTCAGTCAGTCATTTGCATATCCCTTGCGGAACTTTGCCTCCCTAACAGCTCTCCTGTAGGCCTCTCGGTTGTAAGCAAGATGGCCTGCTGCTGATGCGCCCATTCGCAGATCATCAACGATGTCTTGCAGCAATCTTCGCCTTGGTCTTCCTCTCTTTCTTTGTTCCATTATGTACCCTTCCAAGAGATTAGTCACGTTAGATATACGTTAATATTACATTACACTTGAACAAAAATTAACTTATAACACACCAGAACGGGGACACGAAACTATAAAATTGATTGAATCCCATCCTCAACTTTCCGGTTTAGTAAAAAAAACTATGAACAGGAAATGTACAGGCTTAGAAAGGACACGAAACAAAACAAGAAACCACAGCATAAAGTTTATCAGCGATTCCAGGTTCGTAACGCATGTTTTGGCATGTGACCCAGATCTCAAGATAAAGCATGAAGTGTTTGGTTTGGTTTGGTTTTGTTTTGTTTTTGTACGGGAAAATATTAAGCTCACATCGTGAAGAAAAAAAAGTTACCAGATGGTGATTCAAAAGTGTTTTCTAGTTTTTACATTTTGTAAAAAGATAATGTTTTAGATATTTCTTATCTGTCTTTGTTATGTTTGCAGTTAAATTTTAGAGCTGTTAAGAATAAAGGAAACGGGCCATCGAACGGTTCTTAAGTGGGGTTACTATCATCATGTGCCGTGCCTGTCGGCCAGCAGCGTTGGTGCTTGTTGTGGCGGTGTCTGGAGATTTATAATTCGTTGCCTTTCTTGTCTTGTGCCACTTTGTCAGTGCGATGAAGTAGTTTTTTTTAATCTTCCTTGTATGTATGTGTGTATGTATGTACGTGTGTGTATGTATTATGTAAGTATGTATGCATGTCTGTCTGTATGTATGTATGTGTATTATGTATATGTATGTATGTATGTGTATGCATGTATATATGTACGTATCTAATGTATGTATGTATGTATGTATGTAGTATATGTATGAATGTGTGTATGTATGTAGTGTATGTATGTATGCAGTGTATGTATGTATGTATGTAGTGTATGTATATATGTATGTATGTATTTTAGTATGTATGTATGCATGTATGTATGTGTATACATGTATGTATGTACGTATCTAATGTATGTATGTATGTAGTGTATGTATGTATGTGTGTATGTATGTATGTATATATGTGTGTATGTAGTATTATGTAATGTATGTATATGTATGTATGTATGTGTATGCATGTATGTATGTGTGCATGTATGTATGTATGGATATATGTACTTATGTATGTACGTATGTATGTATGCAGGACCTCAGAGAGAAGTGTAAATCTGTAAAAAAAAACTCTCCCCCCCTCGACCCATCCTCAATAACCCAGTGAGGGGGGGGGGGGCTCTGTACGCTGCACCGGCTATGCTTCTCTCCCATAAGGCCCCTATGTATACGTATGTGTGTATGTATGTTTCTATATGTGCCCCACTGTGTGTCTATTTATAGTCTTGTTCAGACTTACGGCTGCATTAAGGACCGGCGGACACTGCTGTGCTGGCGAGATTCTTCAGCTGCCGCGCGTGTAGAGAAACTCCGCCCAGCCATAGAAGACAATACGAAAATGCGACTAGGGTTACCGGGCGGCGCCGTTGTGAAAATTTGATGGAAAGGATAAAGTGGAGTTTAATCAGTATGTCCAGTAGTCTTGCGGTGAGAGTTACTCATACAGCACCTCTGTTCTAGAGGCTGGCCACGTCAGATATACACCCATACTGGTGAAATATGCATAAACCGGCTTAAACCAGGGGTGAAACTTGATGACTACTCATGTCGTGGTACCTCCGCTCTAGAGGTCGTTCGCGTCCTAAACACGCCCATACTGGGATAATATGCCTAAACCGGCTTAATCCAGGGGTGAAACTTACTCGTGGCGAGGATTCGTCCTCCTGGACAAAAGCTCACAACTAGGAAGGGTAGCGGCCACGACCACAAAATGCTGAAGTCGGAGACATTGAACCAGTGCAGTCTAGATAGACAACCACCTCTCACCCGACAGGGATATATGCGTATCCTAACCACGCTGAGGTTTTTCGGTGAGAAATCCAACGCTGGACTGGATGGGCAACAACCTCTCACCCAGCGTTGATACACATGTATCCTAAAACACGTCGAGGTTTTCCGGTGAGAAAGTCCAATCCTAGACTAAACTGATGCAACGAAAACCACAGTGTAACGCAATCCCGATTCTGTGACCCACCAAGAATACAGGCTCAAACCCTGCGATACTCTGAACCTCTTGTGGTCCTCACTGGGATATCGTGTGGTCCTTTCGGGGACTACAGGAGGACCATGGGACCTATCGAGGACGACAGGAGTAAATTTAGTAGGATCACAGGGCGGTCTTGGTGGTAGAAGCGAACGAAGAAGAAGAAGAAGAAGAAGAACCGGCGGGAGTCCGGCCGTAAGTCGATTTGGCCGTATGTCGGCCGTTATAGCAGAAAGGTCAGGCACTATGTACATGTCACTACTATAACATGTTACAAGATGTACGGACATGTGTACCATCACTTTATAATGCTAACAGAATCCAAATTATCACAGTAACGGTGTGGAAACTAATCACAAAAGATGAACCACACCACAGTGAAAGTTTTATCGTACTTTGGCCGTAACTATGAACGGCCGTTAACTCTATCCACCGTTACGGCCGTCAACACGACCGTTACGGCCGTAAGTCAATGCATGACTGTATATGTAAGTATGTGTGTTAATGTTCCTGTCTGTCTGCCTTTCGGCGTGTCTGTCTGTGCATGTTTGTCTGTCTGCCTCTATGTGTCTGCGCCTGTCTTTCTGTCCTACTAATCTTTTCTGTCAGATGTCCACAGATATATTTATATTCGTTTCTCAGCATACATTTCCGGTAAAATATCTGTGTCTATATTCACGTATCCTTGTTTGTAACTATGCAGTTTGTAACCGTAGTTTTGTATATCTGTGTCTGTTTTTTTTTTCTACGTGGCTGTCAGGTCTTTGGAGATGTCTACTTAATCTTAATCTCTCTTAATTTCCTTTTCAATTTGTTTCTAGTACATTCACCTATCCCTCCACATTCTGTCCATCCACCCGCCTGTCTCTTTGTCTGTTTTATTTATCTGTTTGTTTGTCTGGCTATTTTATACTAAGTGATATAAATGGAACAATAAAAAAGTGTATGAGAAAGGACATAATAGTAGATAGATCTGCATATCTATTTCCTCAGCCTTTGCAAGTAAAGTTTGATCTATCTATCTATCTATCTATCTATCTATCTATCTATCTATCTATCTATCTATCTATCTATCTATCTATCTATCTATCTATCTATCTATCTATCTATAAATGGAACAATAAAAAAGTGTATGAGAAAAGACAGAATAGTAGATAGATCTGCATATCTATTTCCTCGGCCTTTGCAAGTAAAGTTAGATCTATCTATCTATCTATCTATCTATCTATCTATCTATCTATCTATCTATCTATCTATCTGACTGTCCGTCTGTATGTAATATAATTTTATCGCATGTAGTTACATAAATCAGACCGTGGAATATATGCTTTATGTCTGTTTTCTTTCCTTAAGGCCTTTTATGTCCATAAACAAATGCTGAATGTCTGTGACTGAGTGAAAGCTCTATGACAAAGGGCAGAATATTAGACGGGCCTGCGTGCCCAATTCTTAACCTTTTGAAAATAAAAGTTCCTTCGTTCTTTCGTTCTGTATACCTGTGTATGTGCCTGATTGTCCGCCTGTCTGTTCTGATACTACATTCTTGAAATACCATCAGCGCTACCCCGTGTCTTCCTCCCGCCTTCGCGTCGGACCATGAGTCACGTGCCAGTTTGGTAGCAAAGGTCATCTCCGCCACAGCAGCAACAACAACAGGAAAGAGCGGGACACACCTGTATTCTCACCTGGCCCCCGTGTCAGGTCTAGAGACAGCAGCCATTAATTAGCCCTTCATTAAGCTCGGGTCGTCGGGTTTTGAACCCGTCTGACTTCAGAACGAGGGGCGTCGAGCAAACCAATTAACCTTAGCTCGTTTCGGGGTCTAGTAGCTAGAGCTAAAGCCCACTACTAGTTGCTGTTGTTGTTATTTCTCCTCTTTCAGGGGTGCTTAAAGTGGCATTGATGGCCCTTGTGTTTGTTTTTTCTGTGCTCCATTCCCTGCCGGCTCCCTTTATTCCTGGAAATGACAGGTCAAGTTCACCTGCGACCTCATTGCGTGAAGTCAGTAATTCTCAAAACTGGCATTACTGGTATCTTATTCCTCCCCCTCCCCCCAACACCACCTCCTCAAAAGGGGAGGGGGGAGGAGGAAGAGGAGCTAGGGACATTAGAGCCAAGTAATCGCTAGAGATGTGGCCCCCTGAGACAAAGGACTGACACCGGTAAGAAAAGGTTGGGAACTACTGGAACAAAAGAACAGCCGGGAAACTATGTAAAGGAAATCTATCTAGAAACTGTAAAAAGGAACCGTTGGGAAATTTGGAAAAGGAACTTGATCGAGGAACTATAAAAAGGAACAGTTGGGAAACTAGAAAAAAGGAACTTAATCGAAGAACTATAGAAAAGAACAAGTAGAACATCAGGAAAAGGAACTTCATCGATTAACTATAAAAAGGAACAGTTGTTAAATTAGGAAAGGGAACTTGATCGAAGAATTATAGAAAGGAACAGGAACAGAGGACTATAGAATGGAAGAGGTCCAAAAATTATAACAAATAACAAGGTCGACAAATAATGAAAAAGTAACAGGGGGGCGGGGGGTTTGAGAGAAGGGGCGCCTAAAATAGGAACAGGAGAGGAGGGGGGAGGTGAGTGGGAGAACGTCGAAACTCAGGTTCCACTACGACAGGCTGTGACTAGCAACAGCACGAGAACAGCAGCTACAGGCTGTAATAGTCTACGGACTACAGAAAACAGAAAAGAAGCTGTTATACTAACAGTACAGTACTCTCCCTTGGCGACCGCACTGCCCAGTAATTGGTGCCCTTGCCTAACGCGGCAAAAGACTGGCGGTTTGAATCTCGGCCTGATGGGTCTCCCAGTCACACCCAGCCGCAAAAATGGGTGCCTGGGTCCTCCTTGGAGCTGGGGAGGGAAAAGGCAACTTCTGGTGTGTTGACAGGTCGAGGAAAATATGGAGAGCCAATCAGTTCTCCTAGTTGCTGGTAAGGCACTACTTGAAAATTTACAACATCCGATATTTCGGCGTGAGCCTTTTTCGAGGATTACATGCACATACGTAATGTAATCCTCAAAAAAGGATCACGCCGAAATATCGGGTGTTGTATGTTTTTCATTTATACATTCTTACACTTTCTATTCGTTTTTTTTTCTCACCTTACTCACTCCAAATCAGGGATTTGTAGATGAGGATCTACGCGGCTCCAGATGATGATAAAGAAAAGAGGGGGCATCGAGTGTAAGCGAGGGGAATCGGAATTCGCTCCTCCCCCTTCTCGTCCTCCCCGAGCCTGGAGCGAGGGTCGCCCGGGGCTCTGAGCAGGCCCGTCAGCGAGCAAAGCCAACCCCCTGACATTAAATATTCATGATCGACCTAAGACACGGTGCGCATGTGCAGATGAAAGCTCCCAGCAGATAGAAAGTAAAATCATGGCGGCGAGACGGAGGCATGTTCGGATTTGGCCTCCCTTTATTCTTGGATATTTACTAAATTCACTTTCTGTGGTTTATTCTCGCGAGGGTAAGTAGCACATCAACCCGTTTCTCATCGTTCTGTCCATCCAGCGTGCCTGCAGCGTGTCGTATGACCGTGTTATTTACAAAAAAATGTACACACAGACTCTCTCTCATGTCAGTGCTATAACGTAACCTTGTTTTCTATGTTCCGCGGTTCAGTCTCCCATTTCTAGTCCCAGCCAAGCTATTGTGATTTTTTTTTTTTTTAGATATACCAAATGACCGCAAAGCTGACAAACAACATGATTTCATTTGGTAAACATGTACACTTTCTGGCGAATATTTGGCGAACGTGGTATCCAATTAAACTGCACCACATCTGAATGATTCTCCATGAAACTCTCATTTCATTAAGCAAATCAGAGATAATGAAAACTATATTTGATGGACGCGGAATTGAATTTCATTGCTGTTTATATTCACGCCAGGCTCTGTTTGATAACTAGAACACCCAGATTATGGCTGTAAATGATGAAGGCGCTTCGGGTGAAATATTTAGAGTAAAACTCGGAATGAAAATGTTAACCAATAACTCACGGGTTTTGTTTGTTTTTGTTTAATTCTCCAGCGTATTTCTGTTTTTCGCTGTGACATTTTCAAGCATGGCTCATCATCATCATCATCCACAGACTCCGGACAAATCTAAAGATGCCGTAATCTCCATCCAGGAAATCCTTCAGGTGCCAAGCGACTGACGTGTCACTAGTTCATACAGTCGTTTATACATTTTATTTTATGGTCAGTCATTCATTTGCATGTCCCTTGCGGAACTTTGCCTCCCAAACAGATCTCCTGTAGGCCTCTCGGTTGTGAGCAAGATGCCCTGCTGCTGATGCATCCATTCACATGTCTTTTATGGACAAAGCCGTAACCAAGGATTTCCTGGCTACTTTTCTGTAGTATCAAGCTTGCAGGCAGTTACACTTATATCCTGTCATTCTGTAGTATCAAGCTTACAGGCAGTTACACTTATATCCTGTCATTCTGTAGTATCAAGCTTGCAGGCAGTTACACTTATATCCTGTCATTCTGTAGTATCAAGCTTGCAGGCAGTTACACTTATATCCTGTCATTCTGTAGTATCAAGCTTGCAGGCAGTTACACTTATATCCTGTCATTCTGTAGTATCAAGCTTGCAGGCAGTTACACTTATATCCTGTCATTCTGTAGAGTAAGTCTAGCACATGGTAATGGATTGTAACTGGGGTCCTTTACAAAAAAAAAAAAAAAGTCATATTGAATGAGTCTGAGGTTCGAAACTAGGGGCGATAGAGATTGGTCCTTCTGTCCAGCCTCTGTGGTTGGAGTATGCAATGCAAGGACCGTTAGGTCTGATTCTTATTAGAGGCTTATTAGCCGGTGTTATAACCAGTTGTTCCTAGACTGTTTTAAGGATTATGGGTGGGGTGGGGGGATACGCCAGCCCTGTTTTGTTCGGATGCTGGGCTCCTCACGAGGCTCCACCTTGCTTGGAGGTGGGTGGGTGGGTGCGGGCGGGCTTGGACTACCGAAAACCCAATTTACAAACACCCCATGTTGTTCGTGACGTGCTCATTAACTGGCAGCGCATTTGGCTTTTGGTGATCGTTCTCCGTCCATTCTGCAGGACTTTTGGTCTATCTAGACGGACCGTATCATGTTTCCTTTTTTTCCTTTTTTTCTACATGCTCGGTTCCCTTTTGGCCGTTAATACGGAACATACGCAGATAACATAATGTGATATTATATGTTACATGTCAAAGAGTATAGTAATGATAAATAGCAGAAGGTTTTTAATTTTTATTCTCATTGTGGCGAGAGAAATTCGAGTTCGAATCGGGCCGAATAATTTTGCTTCGGCTCGTCATTAGAAAAGTGTGGTAATTTTCTGCTTAAATGTTCAGCCGAGCCCCAAGCTGACGTAAAGCCAGGTGCTGTCCCATTTCCAGCAGTCATAATTAATAACAGTAATAGCATTAATTGTTTGCATCTGTTATTTTTTTAAATAATGGTTTTAGACGTGTAACCTTTTTTTTCCCTTAAAAAACACTTCTATACTAGTATTATAAATACAGCTTGCTACAGATTTTAACAGATGATCTCTCTCTCCCTCTCTCTCTCCCTCTACGTAGTTACGTTCTGTAGTCATTTATATATGTATATAGTCACTTTCTGTAGTCATTTATATATGTACATAGTCACTTTCTGTAGTCATTTATATATGTACATAGTCACTTTCTGTAGTCATTTATATATGTACATAGTTACTTTCTGTAGTCATTTATATATGTATATAGTTACTTTCTGTAGTCATTTATATATGTACATAGTCACTTTCTATTGTCATTTATGTATGTATGTAGTTACTTTCTGTATTGAGTGCATGGATAAGAATGAAATGTGAATGTTATACTTTAATGTTATTTTATGTCTCTCAGATTTCCAACGTCGGTTATGTTTGTTATATGAGCAGAATATTTGTAGAATGTCTGAAACAGAGTGAAAGTTGTATGATAAAGGGCAGAGTGTCAGACGGGCCTGCATGCCCAATTCTTAAGCCTTTGGAAATAAAGATCAATCAGTAAATCAATCGATCAATCTCTCTCTCTCTCCCCCCACATATCTATTGAAATCCGGCTACGGCAGAATGCCGTTGAATTCTCTGTTTTTCTTTGCCATCTTTTGGCAGTTCAGCTTTCCGTCTTTCATTGCGCGTTTCATGTTAAACTTTCTCATCTATTCTGATAGGCAGTCTTACAGAATGTTTCCAGGGCAGTGTTTTAATCTGCCCTAACTATAAACAGGGCACCTCATTAGTCTGCCCCGAGTATGTAAACAGTTTAACAAATCAACCTCAACTCTTTTCTCGTAGTCTGTTTTCTTATGCCTCTAAAAGTGATCATCACAGAGCACTTTATTACCTCGCTGCCCGCAACAAGATTCTCGAGGGCATTTTCTTAATCTGCCCACATGAGAAGTACTGGATCCTAACAGTTCTACACCTCATATGATGAAAGAATGAAAAGAAGAAAAATGGATCAATTTGGCACGTGAAAAAAAAAAAAAGAATAAACGCGAAGAAGGAAGAATAGAAGGAGAGACGCAACGATGTGTTATATCAACCGTCCTCATTAGCTCAGCCGACGGTGGCATTCCGGGAAATATGCAGCAAAGTAGGGTTTGATTACCTGCCCCACTCATATACCACTCACTCCACGCCAGCTCACAAAGGACTCAAACCGGTCTCCCCGCGAGTAGGGTGGAATCCGCCGAGAATAAATGCAATAATGCCTGGTCCATGTTTTCCGTATGAATACACTGTATTCCATCTAGCTTCCCAGCCTCGAAATTGCGCTTTATCAGGCTTATGGATTTACAACTCATGGCGCTTTATTCCTGCTTTATCTTCGTAATAGCTCCCAGTGCTTTTGAAGGATTTGATTTTGACGTAATGAAAGCTGGGGGGTTTGGAATGGGTAAGAGAGGTTTGGGGGGGGGGGGAGTTTTAGAAGAATTGACTGTTGTTCGAATGTCCAGAAATAGTGGATTCTGAAATATTGATATTCTGTTATGTGACGTGTAATGTCGTATGTGGTGTTATTAGATTTATGGTGGGGTTTTTTAATAGGAAAGTAAAGGTGTTTTTTGGTTTTGTATGAATGATGATAAAACTGAATTTAATACTCCTTTGTTGTTGTTGTTGTTGTTGACGTTGTTGGAAAGAAGAGCTGAAAAAAATTAGTTAATCTGAAACTAGAATCATTAACCAAAACATTAATCAACCACCCAATCAAGACATTATTCAGCCTTCAGATCAAAACACCAATTAATCATCCAGTAAAAGAGAAATCAAGCGTTCAATCAGAATACCGGTAAACCACCTATCCAAATCACCAGTCAGACATCCAGCCAAAACACCAGCCACCCAACCAAGACCAGTCACTCAACCAAACCACCAGACACTCAACCAAAACACCGGCCACCCAACTAAAACACCAGACACTCAACCAAAACACCAGACACTCAACCAAAACACCAGACACTCAACCAAAACACCAGACACTCAACCAAAACACCGACCACCCAGCCAAAACACCAGACACTCAACCAAAACACCGACCACCCAACCAAAACACCAGACACTCAACCAAAACACCAGCCACCCAACCAAAACACCAGACACTCAACCAAAACACCAGCCACCCAACCAAAACACCAAACAACACTCAACCAAAGCACCAACCACTCAGCCGAGACAACAAATAAACACCCCGTCAAAACACCCAACAAGCCCCGACCCAAAACACCAAGCACTCAGAAAACACAGAAAATAACTGACCAGCCAGCCAGCTGTAATTAGTATAAATACAATAAGTGGCTAACAACAGGTTAACCACCACCAGACATAGGCTAAACTTAGTAAGGACCCCTCGGCCCCTCCGCCCTGTCCCGTCCATCGCCTGATATATGACCCGATGGCCCTCCAGCTGTGACCTCTACTGTTACTACAAGACTTTATACTCACAGGCCGAGCACAGATAGCACACTGCCAGTCTTTTACTTTCGGTAGATTTATTATTTCTTTAATTGTCTTCTTGCGAATTAAGTTTATGCTTCACAGTTTTTATATATATATTTTCGTATATAAGAGAATAGACGGGTTTTATTTGTGTTGTTTTTGTACGTGACGCATGACAAAGGCATTCTGTAGAAATATTGATTGTTGTATGTTTTTCTTTTATATGTGCTCATTTCACATTCTGCTATTCTTATTTCAGCCCTCTTTTCTCACTCTTATCTTTTTTGTGTGTAAAACTGAACCATACACCTGTCTTCCCGCTTTCCCTATTTCGGGCCTTTAGGTATAAGCCTGCTTAGCCTTATAGGTCATGCGCCACTGTAAGAGGCACAAAGCGTTACTGACTAACCTTTGACAATTTTCCAGTCGTTAGTCACCAAACTTTCCCCCATTTTAGTATCTCTTTAATTTCAAATTCATAATCCTACGCCATGAATGCCTGCATTTTTAAGCAGGGCTTTCAACAGGCGACTGAATTCATGAAACGTATCTGTTATCACACACACACACACATACACACACTTTCACAATTGCCAGGGCTGTCAAAAGGTTGGAAAAGGTTAGCAAACAAACTGTGATTTAAATGTAGGAGAATGTGAAAGTAGAAGTGTGATTGTTTGAGACGAGTATTTCCTGGTTAAATCCTCTCTCCGCCCCCCCTCCCGAGTTGGCGCATTATTGCCAACTTCTCGCTGACAGAAGCTGATAACCTCCTCGAAAGAGAACAGGTTCTTAATGAAGCAGAAAACGACGACAAAGAAGAAATGGGATATCACAAGCAGGTAAGACTGAGCGAAGTCTGTTGTTAAGTTATATTTTAAATAATGCATGAACGAGCGAACACACGTTATTTTCAACAAGATTAGATGTGAAAGGAGATGAAAGTGAGGTGGGGGTATCTAAAAATAGGTTTAAAGATAATTGGACAAGAGCTTTCAGTAAAGACCACAGAAAAAATAACACAATAAATCTTTCCTGACGGTAGGGCTGTATTGTCTTGTCTCGTACCGCCTTGGAACTGGGAGCTGATGTCCTGTGTAGCCGATGAGTTAAGAATGTTGAGGCGTAGCATCGTGTCGGATTGGGAGCGGGTTATGGTAG
Source organism: Achatina immaculata (assembly GCA_009760885.1). Classification (NCBI taxonomy): domain Eukaryota; kingdom Metazoa; phylum Mollusca; class Gastropoda; order Stylommatophora; family Achatinidae; genus Lissachatina; species Lissachatina immaculata. The sequence goes on from CM019712.1 coordinate 22,728,030, forward strand.
CTGGGTTTTTTCTTCAGTGCTTGAGTGCAGCTAAAAAGCAGGGAGTGTGCAGTACTTCTTCAGCAGACTCCACCACCATGGGGACTATGACTACCCCTGCCCCGTTAGCCAGGCTAGACCTGTTACTAGGGGCTACCGGTGGAGGGGGTGGGAAAGGGCTTTAGTCAGTTACGGATCGCCGACCCTGGCGCCGGCATGTCACCTGTGGGTCGCTTATTGCCGGAGGGGCTAGAGTGGAGTACTCAGGCTTAATGCGATGGCGGTCAGTGACTCACCCTGACTGCTCACATCAGGGGGTAGCGAACCTTAGCTGACCAGGACCCTATTCTACCTCCATATGATGCCTCCAGGAAACAGAGACATCAGTCTGGCCGAGTAGACAGAGATCAAAACAGGAAGATGAACCCGATCATAAAAAAAAAAAATAAAAATATTCCGAGCTGAAGTCGGACGTGTTGGTACTGGCATGGCGTGTAACTGCGACACATTTACGAGGGCGAAAATCAAGGAAGCACCTGATGAATGTTTATCTTTGATGCTTTTTGTTAAAATATTGATTGTTCTTTATTAATTACACTCGTAAGTTTCCTTATTTAAAAAAATAACAATATCATTACTCTCACTTTTATAGTGCTAACATTCACATTGGTATTTCAACATTCACTGAAAAAAGAATCTGGCTTGGGATGGGATGGGGAGTATTCATTCACTTGCATGTCCCTTGCGGAACTTTGCCTCCCTAATAGCACTCCTGTAGGTCTCTCGGTTGTAAGCAAGATGGCCTGCTGCTGATGCATCCATTTGCAGATCATCAACAATGTCTTGCAGCCATCTTCGCCTTGGTCTTCCTCTCTTTCCTTTTCCCATTATGTACCCTTCCAAGACAGTCTTCTCTAGATTATCATGACGTTTAATCTGTCCAAAATATTTAAGTTTTCTCTCATTAATCCTCTTTACTAGCCAGCCTTCTTCAATATTAAGTTCTTGTAGTATGGATACATCTGTTCTTTTTTGTGTCCATGATATTTGGAGAACTCTTCTGTAGCATTTACATTCAAAGGCATTTATGTGTTTCTCAGCTGTTTTGTTGTGTCCAGGTCTCACAGGCATATGTTGCGATGGGAAAGATGCATGCCCTTAAAAGTCTTATTTTTGTGGTTCTGTCTGTTCCTCTGCGCAGATTATTTAGTTGTTTTAACTTTCTGAAGAGCAATAGATGTCCTCCTTTTACTTTCCCTCATTGTGGGATGGGGAATAGCGAAATCAAAATAGTCAAGCGGTTCGACCTCATGCCTTCTGCGGGGCCCCCAGCGATGTATGGCTAGCCTGCAGAATGAAATGAAGAGAAACCAGCGTGTGACTGTAGATCAAATCTACACCGCTCTCAAATGTTTATCGGATAGAAGCTAAATCGACTAGCCTGATCTTGAGCCCGCCATTCTGTTACCCCATCTCATGGTCGTCTTCGTGTCTTGTCTACAAGTACTCTAGGTAATGCCTTCCCTGCAGGTACTCTTGGTGGTGTCTGGTCACCGTGGGCCGTTGTTACTGTCTGGTCTTCGTGGGGCCCCTAGTACTGTCTGGTCTCCGTGGGCCCCTGGTACCATTTGGTCTCCTTTCTCGTGGAAAACAGCCCATTTCCTATCATGATTAACTTTTAACTCGCAGTACATTCCAGAACCATCTGGGCACTTTCGACTATCCTCATGGCCGAAGAGGACCAGTACTTCTCCATAGATGCCCCAGTCGCTTGCGTCTTCAGTACCTGCATCATTGGGCAATATCTGACTGTTCCCATCCTGTGTTTCTTGTCCGTCTTCCACGTGCTCTACACTAGCCGCCCGTGATTTGCTACACCAACTTCTCAACTCTTAACCCTTTCATTTCTGACAAAGATCCCACAGATACACTGACCTTACTTTTATCCCAGTTTTTATGAAAGTCAAATCTGTCAAATAATATGTTTTTGAAGGAAAAACAGCGACTGTAATGAGACAGTATTTGAAGTTTATTCACCCAAATGTCGAGTCAAATCAAAGGCACCGCTTTCTAATTGTATTAAAATATTCATAAAATGATATTTAGAAAGAGAAAAGCAAAAATTCCTGCGGTTTTTTTATTAGAATTACATTCTCCGACAACCGTATTTTACGCTTCCATTAATCAGTTTTAAGTTCAAAAGCTCTTTGCTCATGCAATTTATGGCACAACAAAATGTCCAATAATGAGAAATTCTCTGTGTTCTTTGTGTTGGTTCATTGATTGCCCTTATTTGGCTTCTCGTATTTTTATTTTTCATCTTTTAGCCAAGTTATTTTTTTTTAAACTAATGAAATTTGTGTAATGGATGTTTGAGCAAATTAACGGGAAAACAAAACATAAGTTGACTTTTATTGCATTCGTCAGATTGTCGCAGTGTTAACTCAGTTAGGAATGTCTTCAGAAGATTCGGAGGTGAAACAAATCGATATGGATATAGGACTTGAGATAGTGGGCTTCCAGCCGTAAGTTGATTTGGCCGTATGTTGGTTTTTATAGGGCAGTGTTTCCCATGCTTGTTCGATGTGGGCTTCCAGCCGTAAGTTGATTTGGCCGTATGTTGGTTTTTATAGGGCAGTGTTTCCCATGCTTGTTCGATGTGGGCTTCCAGCCGTAAGTTGATTTGGCCGTATGTTGGTTTTTATAGGGCAGTGTTTCCCATGCTTGTTCGAATTGCCGCCACCTTTTCTCCCAGGCCATATCATTAACGCCCCCTCTCCGCCCTCCTTTTGGTGCTACCCATACAGTGGCCTGTTAAACTTGTTAAACTAGGATATGCATTACAGAGATAGAAACTTCAACAAGCAAACCAGTTTAACAATATGAAGGGGTACATTTATAATTTGCCTACTATACTATTTTCTCAACCTTTAAAGTGATGGAAGAGTTTCATTGTAGGGACACAAGTTTCTCAGCATCAGGTTGGAAGGTGCTAAGAAGGGAGGTATTACTCCCCCCCGCCGGTCTAATGCTTCGTTTTCCCTCAACGACTCTCCCCTTACTGGCCCCTTTTCTTCTACCGCCCACTACTGGCCCCTTTTCTTCTACCGCCAACTACTGGCCCCTTTTCTTCTACCGCCCACTACTGGCCCCTTTTCTTTTACCGCCCACTACTGGCCCCTTTTCTTTTACCGCCCACTATTGGCCTTTTCTTCTACCTCCCACTACTGGCCCCTTTTCTTCTACCGCCCACTACTGGCCCCTTTTCTTTTACCGCCCACTACTAGCCCCTTCTTCTACCGCCCACTACTGGCCCCTTTTCTTTTACCGCCCACTATTGGCCTTTTCTTCTACCGCCCACTATTGGCCTTTTCTTCTACCGCCCACTACTGGCCCCTTTTCTTTTACCGCCCACTATTGGCCTTTTCCTTTACCGCCCACTATTGGCCTTTTCTTCTACCGCCCACTACTGGCCTTTTCTTCTACCGCCCACTACTGGCCCCTTTTCTTTTACCGCCACTATTGGCCTTTTCTTTTACCGCCTACTATGGCCTTTTCTTCTACCGCCCACTACTGGCCCCTTTTCTTTTACCGCCCACTATTGGCCTTTTCTTCTACCGCCCACTACTGGCCCCTTTTCTTTTACCGCCCACTATTGGCCTTTTCTTCTACCGCCCACTACTGGCCCCTTTTCTTTTACCGCCCACTATTGGTCTTTTTTTCTACCGCCCCACCCAAATGACCTTTTTTTTTCGTCACCCTCTGGTCCTTTCCAACGCCCTCGGGGGGGGGGGGGGCCGGGCGGTATCGCCCATTTAGGGAAACACTGTAAATGTAACGGGAGGCCAGACACTAAGTACAGTTCACGATTATTATAACGTGCTACAAGATGACTAGATCATGTTTATCACCGCTTTAAAGGTATGTGCTCCTCGCAGATCAGAGCAGGAATCTGAGACTACGAATCACAACAATTTAAATAACCAGTCATTGTATGATGACTTTTGAATGACACACACAACTGTACGCGCACGCGCACACACACACAGCCGCAAGTATACATCCTGTACTCATCACATGATGATGATGATGATGTAGTGAATGTGCTAGTTCATTGTCTTCTCTTGTATTGTGCCGAATTTATAGTGTAGGATTATGTAGCACAACAGGTGATTATAAATTAATCATAAAATTGGAAAATGGATGGCAGTACGTCAAACTGTCCTAGTGGGACCTTGGAGGTCGGAACGGCTGTAGCTCAGTAGGCCGTAAGTCTGTCTGTCTGTCTGTTCACCTGTCTATCTGTCTGTCTGTATGGCTGTCCGTTCACCTATCTATCTGTCTGTCTGTCTGTCTGTCTGTCTGTGTATGGCAGTCCGTTCATCTATCTATCTATCTGTCTGTCTGTGTATGGCAGTCCGTTCATCTATCTATCTGTCTGTCTGTTCATCTATCTATCTGTCTGTCTGTCTGTCTGTCTGTTCATCTATCTATCTGTCTGTCTGTATGGCCGTCCGTTCATCTATCTATCTGTCTGTCTGTTCATCTATCTATCTATCTATCTATCTATCTATCTATCTATCTATCTATCTATCTATCTATCTATCTATCTATCTGTCTATCTGTCTGTATGGCCGTCCGTTCATCTATCTATCTATGTCTGTCTGTCTGTCTGTTCATCTATCTATCTGTCTGTATGTCCGTTCGTCTATCTATCTGTCTGTCTGTCCGTCCGTTCATCTGTCTATCTGTTTGTCTGTCTGTCTGTCCGTTCATCTGTCTGTCTGTCTGTCTGTCCGTGTTATTTTTATTTTGTCTCTATATTGTCTTTATCTGTTTCCTCCTCCACAGGGGCGCTGGTTGTGTTGTGTCACGGTCTGTAGCTAGGCTGTGATATCTGCGCCTTTCAGCCCCTACACACCCGACTTCAGAATGACCGAATTTATTTTAGGACCGGTTTCGCCTTCCCACTTCAGTCCTTATTCACATGACCAGACTGTTTCCACCAGGAGGGGGTGCACATCTGAGAGGTATAGTAGGGTCTTGGTCAGCTGTGAGTCGCTGTTCCCTGTCTGATCCAGCCTGATCATTCTCTATACAGAAGTTTAGGTTTATTGTTTTGAACACCGTCATTACTTTTTGCTACGGGACAAAATGTAATATGTCGTATGTGGAAGCATTACAATTACTTTGTTTTTATTTTCTTTCTTCTGTGTGTGTGTGTGTTTGTGTGTGTGTTTGAGAGAGAGAGAGAGAGAGATGAAGGAGAGAGATAGATAGCATTACAGATAGTTGTCAGCCTGCCAAGCTTACGTTGAAGATACGTATTGCCTGTGCTTGCACATGATGCTGATTATTGTTTACGTACAAAATGGAATCTTTGCTTCAGAAACACACCGTCGTGTGTATGGGGTATTGTCTGTTTCAAATATTAAAAGTTATGGCGTGAGAGAGAGAGAGAGAGAGAGAGAGAGAGAGAGAGGTAGAAAGAGGAGAGATAGAGAGGATAGGATAGAGAGACATTCTGACACTCCCCATCCTCTCTCAAGGTTCTCTCTAGCGCAGACATGCAACTTCAGTTTATTTCAGCCACACAAAATACACAACGAAAAGTTGTAAAGTAAATGGCAAAAACTCTTACATTCAAACTCTTATCTTTATATTTAACACTATGAAGTATACACAAACATTCAGGGCCATCTCTATCTTCTCTTGTCTTGTCTCGTCTTGTCTTATAATGTCATGCATAGTCTCGTCTTGTCTTGTCTCGTTTCTTCCTGTCTTGTCTAGTCTCGTTTCGTTTTGTCTTGTCTCTTCGTGTCTTGTCTCGTCTCTTCTTGTCTTGTTAAGTCTCGTCTCGTCTTGTTTAGTCTCGTCTTGTCTCGTCTCATCTCGTCTCGTCTTGTCTTGTCTCGTCTCGTCTACTCTCGTCTTGTCCTGTCTTATCTTGTCCAGTCTTGCCTTGTATTGTCATGTCTCGCCTTGTCTCGTCTCCTCTCATCTTGTCATGTCTTGTCTTGTCCAGTATTGTCACGTCTCGTCTCCTCGTCTTGTCTTGCATCTACCTGGAATTGACAGCTGGTGTTTTGTTTGCAGCTACCCTGTCTTTGTATGTACTTTGGCGGGTTTTAAGAATGTAAATTTAAAAACACAGAAAAAAAGGGTAGTCAGTCCTCCATAGTCTACTCACCTTTTGCCAGCCTCAAATCTCTGATTATAACGTCTCTGTGTGAGTATGTGTGCGTGCGTGAGTTTTTTTTTTCTTCAAATCTCCTGGTTTTTAACCTGCTATTTCTCACAGTGATGAGAGTGTTGGATGTCAGGACGATATCAGGTCCCGTATACGTGATTGACTGCGTGATTTAATGACCGGCACCGTTGATAACTGCCTCGTGATAGTGTTTGTCACTGCTCTCTAGAACCTGTTAAAGCAGTTGTTGCTGCACAGATCTTACGCTGGTGGAGCCTGCTGTGATATGGGCAAAGATGTAAACTTTCTCCCTCTCTTTCTCTCTTTCCCTCTCTTTCTCTCTCTTTCTCTATCCATTGCTATTCTTCTGTCAAAGCCACAGGTCGTACGTGCAGGATCTGAGATTTTTTTTTTTTTTTATGAGTGTGTTAAAATGTAGCCTTCACTGTATTATAGAGCGAGAGTAGAGGGAGGGTAGGCTATCTATCTATCTATCTATCTATCTATCTATCTATCTATCTATCTATCTATCTATCTATCTATCTATCTATCTATCTATCTATCTATCTATCTGTCTATCTGTCTATCTATCTATCTATCTATCTATCTATCTATCTATCTATCTGTCTATCTATCTGTCTATCTGTCTGTCTGTCTGTCTGTCTGTCTGTCTGTCTGCCTGCCTGCCTGCCTGCCTGCCTGCCTGCCTGCCTGCCTGCCTGCCTGCCTGCCTGCCTGCTTGTCTTTCTGTCTCTCCCTTGCTATATCGTCTAAATGCTCTGGCTTAGCCTTTGTAGTGAGCAGAGTTCACAGAACGTTGCACGAGATTTCTGGTAGTAATAATCATTTTGGGAGAGTTTTTTTTTTTTTAGTTAAGATGAAAACTCCCATAGCAAAATTTAATGTGGAAAAATACATAGACATGCTAATGAATGAGCGAATGAATAAATGTCGTGCAGGACAGTGTTGAAGATCATGCTTCTATTACATATATCCTTGGTGTTTCAGATCAGTTCCAATTCTTTTCTTTTTTCCATGCCACTTGGTCAGTCCGCTGAGATGTTTTTCTCTTGGCCTTCCTGTTCTTCTTGTACCCCATTGAATTTGCCAGTGATTACCAAGTTCTCTAACCTGTGTCTTCTAATGACATGTCCAAGTTTTTTAACTTCTCTCTTCTTATGACATATCCTAGACATTCTGATTGTCAGTGATGCTTCAGAACTTTACAAAACGAGCAGTAACATTCTTTCTTTAGGAAAAAAGCAGTATGGCAAGTAAGTTATGGAAAAACAACAAACAAACAAACTGGATAGAGTTAACAGTTCGGATATACGCAAGCACCAGCGGTGAAGGTTCCGACTTTGAAATAAGACAGGCCGAACTCATGAAATAATTTTCTTAACTAGCAACACGGATATTCAGAATTCTGCTTTTGTGCAATAAATTTAAATTTGATTTGAGTTGCGAGGGCATTTTTTTTTTCAACATTCTTTCTTTTTTTTTTTTAAAGAAAAACTGTTCTGTAACTACCGATGAAGTAATTATTACACTTTTATAAGAGTGAACAAGTTTGAAGTAGTTTATTTCAATTTCATAGCCATTTCCAGCGATTACCAGGCTGTGGGAGCATTGCGTCATTAACGATTTTGACAATTGTCAGGGATTTTTCCGTCAATAATAAGCTGGTTGCTGCTTCATCCGCCAGTCATGCCCGCGGAGAATTAGCCACGGAGAGAGCGTCACTCGCTATGGCCTCGATCACAATTGGAAAAAATAGAAGTTCCGCGAGTGTCTAATTGTGGCGGATCGATACCGCCACATTCACGTTCTCCAGTGCTTCCATTACCGCTTAGTCTGCAGCGGGGTTTACTGTAGTGATGGGCGATTGTAAAAGGAGATAGAATCGATTCTTTTTCTGGGATTGAAAAAAAAAACTTGAAGGTGGTAAGGTTTTTTTCTCTCTCTCTTTCAGTCACAGGGAGGGTTGCTGGCCCATGATGGTTGGGGGTTGTATAGGCATTATTGAAGATGGTTGGCTAGTTGGGTTGACGGCCTTTCTGTGACAGCCATATTGAGTTCCTGTGATAAGATCTTGAACCACGGAGATCATTCAAGGCAGACAGATTACTACGTCTTTTAGGTTCACAAGCCTTGCAAGTAGGTAAGACCATAGTTGCTCGTACATTTCGAAGGAGATTCTCGACACGGATACGCGTACTCCGTAGCACTGATATAATGTGTAGCAACAGTAGTATGGTAGAACCCACTGCCTTCGGTCATAAAGGCAACGACGCTATCTCTTCGGCCACGATAATATAGCGTCCAATACAGTGAATCTCATTTGGGAGCCATATAGGTCTCTAGGAATGAATTTCAAGTCGGAAGGAAGGAAGGAAGTTTTCCAAGAGAGGACTTGGGAAGACTTTTTCTTTCGTTTAAGAAGAACTGATAATGGTGATGATTATGCATGATGATTTCATATATCGGGGATGATTTGGGAGTAGTCTGGGTTGAAATGGGACGATTGGGACCTGAGAAGGTGTCCCGTCACGCCGTCTCTGTTCTGCAGGGTTGGGCTTAGTCGTGGTCTTCTGGTGACCTTCTGGTGACCTTCTGGTGTCCTTCTGGTGACCTTCTGGTGTCCCAACATCCAGCTTCCAGGGACTGTCCATGGATATAGGGTAATGTTCAGACTTATCTGGATAACTTAGATAACCTGGATAACTCTGAATTATGATGTGTCCCAGACAATCGTTAAAAAAATAATGAAACTTCTCATTAATCACGAAGGAAAAATTAAGTAGAAGGAACACCTCTTGAAGAAGTAAACCATTTTGCATACCCTGGCAGCTACATAGACCAGGATGGTGACACCAGAAAGGAATTTAGAATTAGAATTGCAAAAGCAGCATTGACCTTCAAGAATCGTGAGAATATATGGCATTCAAAAGTTATAAGCACAAAAACCAAGTTAAGATTATTCAATTCAAATAATATCCACCCTCATTTATTCACGTGAAAGCCAGAGAACAAATAAAGAAATAGACAAGAAATTAGACTCTTTTGAAAACAAATGCCTAAGGAAAATACTCGGTATAAAGTGGAACGAATTCAAGAACAACGCAGATTTAAGACATATGAGTAAACAACAACTTGTCTCATGGGTGATCAGGAGAAGGAGATGGACATATGTTGGTCACGTGATGAGAAGAAACTATCAGAGAATCCCAAAACAGGCTATCAAGTGGAGCACAACACGCGGAAGAAACTTCGTGAAATACCACGTGAAACTCCAAAGAGGACAGTGTTAAGAGAGGCCAATTTAGTAGGCATAAAATCCCTTGATGAGGTTGAAAAGCTCGCCGAAAACAGGAAAACTTGACTAATTAGCATGCGAGCCCAGTGTGACGTTTAACAGCTCGGGAAGGATGTAAAGATGTGAGATAATCGCGGCTGTGTTGGATGAAAGTGCTAGCCTTGAGAATTGGGATAAAGCACTTTACTGACCATAGGACACGCAATGAGAAGAGGGGGCATTGAGAGTAGTATAATAACAGGAAAAATAGAAGGAAGAAGATCAAGAGGAAGACCAAGAGAAATGATACTGGACAGTCTGACGGGATGGTGTGAGAGGAGATCACCAACTGAGCTGATGGCCTGCATGAAGGATCGTGTACACTGGAGAAGCATAGTAGCCAACGCCAGTCGGCACGCACCTGATGATGATGATGATGATATCACCCTCTAGTGTGCTGACAGGTCAAGGAAAATATGGGCACTAACACCGTATCCCAATATGCCTCTAAGGCATGACAGGATTACCTTTACCTTTTTTTAAACTTTAAACGATAGAGAAAGACTATTGCTCACGCTCCTTCTCTCTCTCTCTCTCTCTCTCTCTCTCTCTCTCTCTCTCAATGGATGATAAATTACCAGGGCTTGCGTGCCCAATTCTTCATCTACTGACAGCGATCGCTCATGGATTTTTTGAAACAGGTAAAACTGTACCCAATTTGTGCACTTTGAATGATCGAAATACCGGTTTTGTCATACAGCACTCGGTACTTTATTATTATTATTATTAATATAAAACTGAAAACACTTTACAAACATCAGCGGGGATTGTGTTTATCATACCTTATCTTATCTTTCGCCAGATTTTATCTTTACAAAATGCTCATATGATTAACCAAAGTCAGAACTGACTGATTGTCCCCCCCCCCACACAAATTGAGCATTATCAGTCTGCCGGCCCGATTTCCCTCCAACTGATTTGGCTGGTTGCTTTGTACAGGGTTTTTTGGATAATATAAACAGGTTACAGTAATCGGTGACCTAAAAAGTTTTGGTTTTTCTCGTGTTTTGTTTTTTAAATCAGTAATTTACCGGTAATTTCCAGCTACCGCGATCACTGCTTTGAAGATAAACTCTTTCGGTTTTCTCCATCTCTCTGTGTTTCTATCTTTCCTCTTTCTTTTTTTTTTTGTCTCCCTCTCTCTTTCTCTCTCTCTCGCTCGCCTGCTGTCTCTCGTTCTCTCTCTCTCTCTCTCTCTCTCGAGAAAGAAACATGTATATATATATATATATATATACATGTTTCTTTCTCTGTCTCTCTCTCCCTGTGTGTTCTCTCCCTCTGTTTGTTTCTGTGCCTCTCTGTCGCTCTATCTGTTTCTCTCTCTCTCTATCTCTCTCTTCTTTCCCTTATCATTCTGCTCCTCTCTCTCTCTTTTTTCTCTCTCTCTCTGTATCACTCTGCTTCTTTCCCTTATCTTTCTGCTCCTCTCTCTCTTTCTCTCTCTTTTCTCTCTCTCTCTCTTTGTATCACTTTGCTTCTTTCTCCTCTCTTTCTGTTGCTCTCTCTCTCTCTCTCTCTCTGTTTCTCTCTGCTTCTGTCCCCCTCTCATACTTTTCTCTCTCTCTGTTTCTCTCTCCATATCTATCTCTCTCTCTCTCTGCTTCTTTCCCCTCTCTTTCTGTTCTCTGTGTGTTTCTCTCTCCATATCTCTTTCTACTACTCTTTCTTTCTGTTCCTCCCTCTCTCTCTGTTTCTCTCTCTGCATCTTTTCCCTCTCTTTCTGTTCCTCTCTTTCTCTCTGTTTCTCTCCTTGTATTTCTCTCTTCTTCTTTCCCCTCTCTTTCTATTCCTCTCTCTTTCTGATCCTCCCTCTCTCTCTCTGTTTCTCTCTCTGCATCTTTTCCCTCTCTTTCTGTTCCTCTCTTTCTCTCTGTTTCTCTCCTTGTATTTCTCTCTTCTTCTTTCCCCTCTCTTTCTGTTCTCTCTCTGTTTCTCTCTCAATATATCTCTCTCTGCTTATTTCTCCTCTCTTTCTGTTCCTCTTTCTCTATATTTCTCTCTGCTTCTTTCCTCTCTCTTTCTTTTCCTCTCTCTCTCTCTCTCTCACTGTATATTCTCTCTCTCTCTCTCTCACTGTATATTGAATTCTTCGAACTCAAGAATCCAGTGGGACGAGCTATCGCTTAGACACACTAAGCTAAAGCACTGTGTATCTATCAGTCACTTCTGTACCAGCTAACCAGCAGTTCATCTCTAGATAGCTCAGAGAAAGGACGCAGATAGCGCTCAGAGAAAAGACGCAAATAGCGCTCGGAGAAAAGACGCAAATAGCGCTCGGAGAAAAGAAGCAAATAGAGGTCAGAGAAAAGACGCAAATAGCGCTCAGAGAAAAGACGCAAATAGAGGTCAGAGAAAAGACGCAAATAGCGCTCGGAGAAAAGAAGCAAATAGAGGTCAGAGAAAAGACGCAAATAGCGCTCAGAGAAAAGACGCAAATAGCGCTCACAGAAAGGCCGCAAAGAGCAACGGGATACCTCGCCCAAAGAGTATACAAATGGACGAAGAATTAACCCGTGATGTGGTTCATTTAACACAAAAATAACCAGGAATATAGGATTACATTTTATTCAGAAAAGTGAATTGGTTCTCCAGTTCGTTGGCTATAAATTCGCTATTGAAATAGTAGATTCACTTACTCGCCTGAAAGTAAACAATTGTACGGAATACGAAGGGAGTCAGAATTTTGAAAAACTATAATCATTTTTTTAGATGTTAAGTAAATCTTGCCTGACGTGCGCTTTCTATAACACGCTCTCTCGCACTCGATGTCACGGCCCGCTGATCGCATGCAGAGAACGCGGGCCGTATACACGGGTCTTAAAATTAATACTTTGCGTGACCTCTTCGGCATAAAACAGCCTAACAGTTTCTCGAATATCAGATGTGAGATCTTTTGGCAAGCTCGTACAAAATGGGACGCTTTTCCGTCCCTTTTTTGTCCCCTTCTGATGGTCTATTTCCAGACTGAAGATCACAAAACATCGACCTGGAACTGTGGCTTAGATGGACAAGATCTTTATGAGCTTGGGCGATGCTATAGGACTTTTATATTTTGAAAAAAAAGACTTAATTATTAATAAAACGTTGAATTATTCGAATGTAAATAAACGAACAAGAGATACGAAAATAGATAAACCGGTAAAAAGATGAAAAGACGCAAATAGCGTCAAATATTACAGTATAAAAAAGTCACAAAGAGATTCGGGAAAAAGATAAACAGTCAAAAGATTTAAAGAGAAATCTTCTTCTTCGTTCGCAAATTTAAAGAGAAATGTATCGTTAAGAAAGTCTGAAAAATATATTTACCTTTAAAAAAAATATTGAGAATAGATACACCATCAAAAGATTTTGAATATACATATACAGCCAAGAGATTCGAATATAGATAAACCGTTAAAAGATTTGAATATAAATATGCAGTCAAGAGATTCGGAAATAGAGAAACCATTAAAAGATTTGAATATAAATATACAACCAAGAGTTTCGATAATAGATAAACCGTCAAAAGATTTGAATGTAAACTATAAAACCAGGGCAGCCGAAAAATAGATAAACTGTCAAAAGATGTACAGAAAAATGAAGTTTTGAGGTCTTTAAAAAAATGTTTACCGTTAAAGGATTCGAAGACAAATAAACTATCCGAGAGATTCGAGCATGTGCGAATCATAAAGATGCTTGAAGATGAATATGTTAAAAGAGTAGATGATAATTTTGTTTTTAAACAGCGCGTGGTTGGATAATCTCCTTCAGTTTTAACACAACACAGTTAGCTCCTTGTTCTGAGAAACAAACCATTGTTCTATGCTATCCTTTCCAGTAAGAGGAATGTTGCCTATCAAAGACCGAGCTTTTTCCTCACATTCAAAGAGATAGGTATAAACAGCAATAATTATTCATGGGATTCTGTAGCATTATTTTCTGTATGTGGCGTTCGTGAAGGGTCTGTGGGTGGTTTGCGAAAGGTTATTCGTGAGTCCGCGAAGGATCATGTGGGGGTCTGGGAAGTGTCATGTGGAGAGTTTGTGGAGAATGATGTGGGGGTCTAGGAAGTGTCATGTGGAGAGTTTGTGGAGAATGATGTGGGGGTCTAGGAAGTGTCATGTGGAGAGTTTGTGGAGAATGATGTGGGGGTCTAGGAAGTATCATGTAGAGAGTTTGTGGAGAATGATGTGGGGGTCTGGGAAGTGTCATGTAGAGAGTTTGTGGAGAATGATGTGGGGGTCTAGGATTTGTCATGTGGAGAGTTTGTGGAGAATGATGTGGGGGTCTAGGAAGTGTCATGTGGAGAGTTTGTGGAGAATGATGTGGGAGTCTAGGAAGTGTCATGTGGAGAGTTTGTGGAGAATGATGTGGGGGTCTGGGAAGTGTCATGTGGAGAGTTTGTGGAGAATGATGTGGGGGTCTGGGAAGTGTCATGTGTCAGTCCACGAAGTATTATGTACGAGTCGGAAAATGGTCATATGAGGATTTCTGAAGGATCATATGGGGTTCAAAAATAGTCATGTGGAGGTTTTCGAAGGGTCATGTAGGGGTCCGAGAATGATCATGCGGTGGCTTGTTAAAGGTCATCTGAGAGTCCGTTTAGGAAGACTAGATTGTACGGAATTTTTTTATTTTAATCTAAAACTAAAATGTCGGACCCGCGGCAAATTATGACCTGGCTTTCAGTTAGGGTCAGTGAACTGAAATATGTTGAGAACCACTGTTGTAAAGCAATCTAGAATGAATAACTCACTTTCTTGGCTGTAGGCAAATGAGGTCAGAGGCAGTCTCTAAGAAGAGTATATATATGCATGTGATGGAGTGGGTTGCGATTCTGCGATGGATGGGAGCTGGCATCATTCTAACTTTTGCAAATCAGGGGCAGATCTCATTTGATTGGAAAGCGTATTGATCGGACCAGCTTGGGATTCTGGGAAAGAAGGAAGAACGAAGAGGATGAGGGTTTGAATTGTTTGTGTAGTCGCCACTCGGGCAAGTCTGTGAGTGGAGAGAGGGCGGGCTACCCAGACTGTATGCCTGCGTCAGGACCGGTGAACCATCGCCGACCAAGACCCTATTTTACGTCTCAGCGATCATCTGGAAAGAGGCAAAAGCCTGACGGAATGGGTATGGAAGGGGAATCTGGGCCTGAAAATAGACCGAACCGAAGTCTGATGCGCAGAACCGCAAGGCGCACATCGGCGACGCAGTAGAACGAAAGCTCTTGTGGAGGCTGCTTCGGTCAGGGTTGATTAAAGCACTGATCAAGACCCTATTCTGCCTCCAAATGGTGCCCCTGGAAAAGGACAACTTATAGGAATCTAAATCGAAAGGCAAACCATTTCCTAAAAGTAGGCCTTACCGAACTCGAGTATGTGAAACCGAAAGGCGCAGATATAGCAGCCAATCTTATAACGTTGGGACAAGGCAACGACCTACATAATGGAAGCTGAAGAAGAATCAAGTTCGTGATGGGAGCTTTTGTAAGCACTAGCTGTGGTTTTAACAGTGACAGGACATACCCAGCTCTGACAGCGTGTCACAACAGCCTAGATAAGCAAGTGAATGTTGACCAGGGTAAAGAAAGCGCCTCTCAGTAAACAATAAACCCGTCTAACATGAGGTCAGAGGAGCCCCAGGGGGGCCCACGGAAGTATGTTTGGGGGGGGGGTCCATGATTATAAAAATCTTATCATTATCTGAGCCCTATTTATTGCTTTATTTTTATTGAGGGGATACAGCTTTTCTCAAGTGGGAAATGCGATCCACAGCTGTTTTCAGGCAAGAAGGGGGTCCACATTTCTCCTCAAGTGGGAATGGCGGCCCACAGCTGTTTTCCGGCCTTTAAGGGGGTCTACGTTTCTCCTCAAGTGGGAAAGGCGATCCACCGCTGTTTTCAGACTAGAAGGAGGTCTACATTTCTCCTCAAGTGGGAAAAGCGATCCACAGCTGTCTTCAGGCCAGAAAAGAGTCCACAGCTGTGTGAAAGGCGGCCCACAATTGTTCTTCAGATCAGAAAGGTGGTCCACGGACAAAAAAAAAAAGATTTGAGAACCACTATTGTAAAAGAAAAGGACACAATAAAAGCAGCTGTTAATTATGTCGTGTAACAACTGCACCATATTAAGGTTAAACGCGTTCTAAATGGCGGAAAGGAAGTTCATGTCTGGTCTGTATGGTCCGCGCTGTGTTTGAGGTTTTGGCTTTATGACTTTGAACTTTCCTGTGCACAACGTAGTAATTCTGTAAGAATGGGTTGCGCGTTGTTTGACATTCGCGGAAAGAGACTCTGGCCGTCGTATTGTGGCTTGTGGAAATTGACGTGTGTTTTTGACATTTTGCCCAGACTAAAAACTTTCAGACTGTTTTAAATAAAGATAGACAGACAAGCAGACAGTTCCTGTGGGAGACGATTGATCCCCAGATGATAGGAGCAGGGTTTTGTGAATTATTGAATAAAGTGGGCTGTGGTGTCGCACAGAGAGAGAGAGAGAGAAAGAGAGACAGAGACAGAGAGAGCTGACCATGTGTGTAATGGGAAGAATCAGGTGAATTAAACGTTCAGGAAAGCATACTCTCTCTACTAGCTCGGCAGAATATTGTTTATTTTTTTTAGAAGAGATTATTGTTTATGTTTAGAAACTGAACATTCAGGCTGTGGGAGTCAGCACACAAACCCTTCGACTCCAACCCAGACTTCTCAGTGTTTATATTGCCCACCATTCGACTCCAACCCGGACTGCTCAGTGTTTATATTGCCCACCCTTCGACTCCAACCCAGACTTCTCAGTGTTTATAATTCCCACCATTCGACTCCAACCCGGACTTCTCATTGTTTATATTGCCCACCCTTCGACTCCAACCCAGACTTCTCAGTGTTTATATTGCCCACCATTCGACTACAACCCGGACTTCTCAGTGTTTATATGGCCCACCCCTCGACTCCAACCCAGACTTCTCAGTGTTTATATTGCCCACCCTTCGACTCCAACCCAGGCTTCTCAGTATTTATATTGCCCACCATTCGACTTCAACCCGGACTTCTCAGTGTTTATATTGCCCACCCTTCGACTCCAACCCAGAGTTCTCAGTGTTTATATTGCCCACCATTCGACTACAACCCGGACTTCTCAGTGTTTATATGTCCACCCCTCGACTCCAACCCAGACTTCTCCGTATTTACACTGCCCACCCTTCGACTCCAACCCAGACTTCTCAATGGTTATATTGTCCAACTCCAACCCAAGATTTCTTTTTTTCTTTTCTTTTTTCTTTTGACTCTGTGATTCAGCCTTCAGTTCTCAGTTTTCCTGCTGTCACTTCCTGCTGTCCCACTGCATCTATGAATAAACACTGAGTGTATTTTCCTACTGTCCCACTGCATCTATGAATAAACACTGAGTGTATTTTCCTACTGTCCCACTGCATCTATGACTAAACACTGACTCTATATTCCTACTGTCTCACTGCATCTTTAACTAAACACTGACTCTATATTCCTACTGTCTCACTGCATCTTTAACTAAACACTGACTCTATATTCCTACTGTCTCACTGCATCTTTAACTAAACACTGACTCTATATTCCTACTGTCTCACTGCATCTTTAACTAAACACTGACTCTATATTCCTACTGTCTCATTGCATCTTTAACTAAACACTGACTCTATATTCCTACTGTCTCACTGCATCTTTTATTAAACACTGACTCTATATTCCTACTGTCTCACTGCATCTTTAACTAAACACTGACTCTATTTTCCTACTGTCCCACTGCATCTTTGACTAAACATTGACACTATTTTCTGACTCTATTATTCTTCCACTTCGACTCCTTCGTGAGTGACACATTTCTGTTTACTCAGATCCACCCACCATTGCTCCCTGCCCCGTCACTACGACTCCCTACCCTGTCACTACGACTCCCTACCCGTCACTACGACTCCCTACTCGTCACTACGACTCCCTACCCCATTACTACGACTCCCTACCCCATTACAACGACTCCCTATC
Source organism: Achatina immaculata (assembly GCA_009760885.1). NCBI lineage: Eukaryota > Metazoa > Mollusca > Gastropoda > Stylommatophora > Achatinidae > Lissachatina > Lissachatina immaculata. The sequence goes on from CM019712.1 coordinate 22,745,553, forward strand.
CCATTACTACGACTCCCTACCCCATTACTACGACTCCCTACCCTGTCACTACGACTCTCTACCCGTCACTACGACTCCCTACCCCGTCACTACGACTCCCCAACCCGTCACTACGACTCCCTACCCCGTCACTACGACTCTCTACCCCGTCACTACGACTCCCTACCCCGTCACTACGACTTCCTACCCCGTCACTGCGACTCCCTACCCCGTCACTACGACTCCCAACTCTGCCTCCGCCCACCATTGCTCTTCCGACCCTATCACCAGAAGGGGGAAAATCCTGTACATTCTTCCACTTTCTGCTACAGTGGATCAGAGACTTTCACATTCCACTTTCTGCAACAGTGGAACAGAGACTTGCACATTCCACTTTCTGGTACAGGGGAACAAAGATTTGCACATTCCACTTTCTGCTACAGTGGAACAGAGACTTGCACATTCCACTTTCTGGTACAGTGGAACAAAGACTTGCACATTCCACTTTCTGCTACAGTGGAACAGAGACTTGCACATTCCACTTTCTGGTACAGAGGAACAGAGACTTGCACATTCCACTTTCTGGTACAGGGGAACAAAGACTTGTACATTCCACTTTCTGGTACAGGGGAACAAAGACTTGTACATTCCAGACACAAGGGAAGAAAAAAAAATATAAAGGAAAGCTCTTTAAAAAGGTCACGTCAATTGTTGTTTATTATGGAGCTTCGTACTTGTGTCCCAAGATCTGCATAAAATCGGATATAAAGAACTCAGCACCGTAGATGGATAGACGTCTTTCAACAACTTTGCCAACAATATTCCAACAAATTAGTGCGAGAAGCGCCATTTCAAATGTGTACAAAAAAGTTGGATAAAACATTCAAGAACAGCGAGATCAAAAGCTTCCATTTGCTTCGATCTGAATCCCAGACAATGTTCTGAAACTCAGGAGAGATAGATGATTTGTGGGGAGGTGGGGGGGGGGGGAGGGGAGAAAGAAAGTTGATTTTCACACTTGTATTAAGAGTGGTTCACGAACTTGTATCCAAGGTGGTTCACGGTATCCAAGGTGGTTCACGAACTTGTATCTAGAGTGGTTCACGGACTTGTGGTTCAGGAACTTGCATGCAAGGTGGTTCAGGAACTTGTATGCAAAATTGTTCACAAACTTGTATCCAAGATGGTTCACAAACGTTTATTCAAAGTGGTTCACGAACTTATATCCAAGGTGGTTCACACACTTGTATCTACAGTGGTTCATAAAGATGTATCTAAGGTGATTCACGAACTTTTATCTAGAGTGGTTCACGGACTTGTATCTAAAGTGGTCCAGGAACTTGTATGCAAGGTGATTCACGAGCTTGTATCCAGGGTGGTTCACGAACTTATATCCAAGGTGGTTCACACACTTATATCTAGATTTGTTCATAAAGTTGTATCTAATGTGATTCACAAACTTGTATCTAGAGTGATTCACGAACTTGTATCCAGAGTGGTTCACGAACTTTTATCCAAGGTGGTTCACAAACCTGTATCCAAGAACCACATTTCTAACACAATGTAAGCTGTTTTAGAAGCAGTCTGGTGTAACACCGTACTGCCATTGAAACTTTAAATGCTCGTCTTCAATAAAATGACATTTTATACCAGCATAGTAAACCCAACCACAGACCACGGCTTTGCAGAGTTCGGTACACCAGTGGTCTGCATATCCGTTCTTCAGAGAAGGATTGTGGAACTGCATAACCATATGACTGAACTTTAACCAGTATGGTGGATATGAAAGATTTAGAAATCCAGTTTTCTGATACTTCGCTTGCCCGTATCCAAATCCAGGACCCCATCCCCCCAAACACACACACACATCTGGATAATTATCCATCGTAATGACTATTTGCTTTGGTGTTTTGCTGTTTGGCAAAATCCAGACCAGTCGTCTTGGGTTGAAGATGCACTCCACAATATCCCAGAGAGGAGATTTTGGCCAGCGTCTGGACAGACTCGATACCATCTCCACGGTACTCGTCACTCTTACCAGATCGATACGTATATTATCAGAAGGCAAGGGCGTGATATAAATTTATGTATATTGTGGTGTCGTGGGCGAGACTGCAGCAGAAGTACGACCTGACAGTGGATGGGAATAGTTGTCTTTTCATGCAGTACTTATCATGTGTCCCTCCAGAGGGGAGATTGGCTGCAGCAATCCTCCAGCTTGCTCTATCCCTCATTTTTGCCCAATAATCCGACCAAGCCATGTCTAGTTCTCCTCTTGATGTTGCCCATTGATCTTTGTCTTTCCTGGGTCTCTTTCTCCTTTTTTTTTCCTTCCAGTTTTCCTGTTGTATGACTTTCGTTACGTTAATATAACTTGATATGACCAAAATATTGTAACTGATTGTTATTTTTTTTCATGGTTTCTCTTTTCCAGGTCAGTTAATCTGTTACTTCTTTCTTTCCTTTTTTTCAGCCCATGAAGTTCGCCATAATCTTTTGTATATCCAGACTTTTCCATCTCCCTTTCTTGTTACTCAATATCCACATATAGTACACGGATCCTTATCTATCTTCCTTTTCATTTTGTTACTTAATATCCACATATAGTACACGGATTCTTATCCATCTCCCTTTCTTGTTACTCAATATCCACATACAGTACATGGATTCTCATCCATCTCCCTTTCGTGTTACTTAATATCCACATACAGTACACGGATCCTTATCCATCTCCCTTTCGTGTTACTTAATATCCACATACAGTACACGGATTCTCATCCATCTCCCTTTCGTGTTACTTAATATCCACATACAGTACACGGATCCTCATCCATCTCCCTTTCTTGTTACTGGGAGCACCATCGGAGAGGTGGTATAAGGTGCTGACTGCCTGTGGTTTGGTGGCTCTGTGTGCCGTCATGCTAGCACGACTGTCTTTGTTCCCACTTAAAGAATGAGCGTACGAGCGTTATACACAGGGTATAAAGACCTTGTCCATGTTATCGCCGGGGTTGTCCAACCACAGGTGGTCAAGACCCTGTTCCACCACTCATTTAGCTCAACCTAGCTAACGTGGACATTGATCACTATAGTCCCCACGGTGGTGGAGTCTTTCAAAGAAACATTTGCACCCTTTTTTCTGCTTTTGGGCTTCAATTCGGGTCTGCAAAAATAGCGACCATAACCCAGTCCACCATTCGACTCTATGCGTGGGCTTTAACATCCCGACCACGTCGGCTGTATAGAAAATCTTGCTGGCAGTTCTTGGTAGTTGGAAGAAAGAGCATTTCTGTAGTAAATTCTGAGTTGGTGCTAGCTCAGCATGTTTTCTGTAGACTGTGCCAGTTGTTGGGGTTACAGCCTCTAACAGGATCCCAGGGTTATCTGTAGACTGTGCCAGTTGTTGGGGTTACAGCCTCTAACAGGATCCCAGGGTTATCTGTAGACTGTGCCAGTTGTTGGGGTTACAGCCTCTAACAGGATCCCAGGGTTATCTGTAGACTGTGCTAGTTGTTGGGGTTACAGCCTCTAACAGGATCCTAGGTTTATCTGTAGACTGTGCCAGTTGTTGGGGTTACAGCCTCTAACAGGATCCTAGGGTTATCTGTAGACTGTGCCAGTTGTTGGGGTTACAGCCTCTAACAGGATCCTAGGTTTATCTGTGATCTTACAGCCACTCTAACAGTATCTTAGGGTTATCTGTGATCTTACAGCCACTCTAACAGTATCTTAGGGTTATCTGTGATCTTACAGCCACTTTAACAGTATCTTAGGGTTATCTGTGATCTTACAGCCACTCTAACAGTATCTTAGGTTTATCTGTGATCTTACAGCCACTCTAACAGTATCTTATGATTATCTGTCATCTTATAACAGTTCTAACAGTATCTTATGATTATCTGTAACCTTATAGCAGTTCTAACAGTATCTTATGATTATCTGTAATCTTATAGCAGGTCTAACAGTATCTTAGGGTTATCTGTGATCTTATAGCAGGTCTAACAGCATCACGCATGACTGCGTGACTGCTTGGCTGCGTAATTGCTTGACTGAGTGATTGAGTGACTGCTATGAATATCCTGTTCGAAGTTCAAGGTAGATAGAACAACATGAACAACAAGAAAACAAGAACAACTAAAAAAAAAAAAAAAAGTCAAGCCTTATATCAAATTACAATCAAATTTTTTTTGCTGTTGGAAATTGTTAGATAAACGAGAATACTTACATCCAAAACCTTCAGCATTCAAGAAATTACCCTAAATTGTCAGGCTATAAAGCGCTACCAAAACATACAGAACAACTGACGTAAGAGAAAGAAAAAAAAACTGAGACTCGAACCTTGGAACTCTGGTAGGACAAGTAACTGTCTAGCTGAGAGAGAGAGAGAGAGAGAGAGAGAGAGAGAGAGAGAGAGGGCAAAACGCTACCCATTCGGGTTTGTACCCCAAATTGGCAGCGCCGCGAATATATTTTGACTCTTGTAGGTTTGTATATGGCTCGCAAATCTCACTGTTTACATCTGACAGTTTCAGCTTTCCGCTGTAGCTCCAGGTTTAACATCTGTTGCCAACTACCTGGGTGTAATTAAGTGGCTGAAGGTGCTCAGCGTGAAAGTGTGAGTATCTCCTTGGAAGAAGTTGAGCCCGCAGGGAGGCGTGGCTGATACTCGGGGAAGCCCGCTGTGCTTGTTTATAACAGATGCCCCCGAGCTGGTTTGGAGGGCGTGAGCGCCTGTAATACTGTCAGTACGTTCTTGTGAGCTGGGATCCCTCCTCACGCGTTATGGAGTAGCTGTTGTCGGTTACTCCAAAGGGGTGCCTTTCTGAAAGTTAGGAGTATACATTGTTAAGTTGTTCCTTTTCTCCGTGTGCTGTTGCGTTGAATGTGAAAAAACTGGGGCAGAGATCACGGACAACTTGTTTCTCGACATCTCTGTTATGATAATTAGGGAAATGAAAGAGGTGATAAGATGTGGCAGCTTTGAAGTGGACTGTCCATTAGCTTGTGGGAGCAGTCTGGCTGATCACAGAGCTCTTGTCTCGAAAACAGTCATTTATATCCTAGACAGCGTGTCTTTGAGACAGTCTGGCTCATCACAGACCACCTGTCTTTGAGATAGTCAGGTATATCACAGACCACTTATTTCTGAGACAGTCGAGTGTATCACAGACCACTTATCTCTGAGACAGCAGTGCATATCACACACCACTTATCTTCGAGACAGTCAGGCATATCACAAACCATTTATTTTTGAAACAGATATATCATAAACCACCCGTCTCTATGATAGTCACAAACCGCCTGCCTTTGAGGCAGTTAGGTATATCATAAACCGCCTGTCTCTGAGACAGTCTAATATATCGCAGATCACTTGTCTCTGAGACAGTCTGGATGCATCACAGACCGCCTGTCTCGTCTTTAGTACATGTGTTTATAATCCCGGCAACCAAGAATTATAATTCTGCTGCAGAAGCCAGTTTGTTTTGGAAACAAGCGTAGAGTCGGAAAGGAAGTGGGCAGCATCGGTCACTGCGACAAAGCGGCGAGACAGGTCGCTGTGGGTAGGACACAGTGTGGAGAGCCACACAAGAAGGTTTGAATCAGTTAAAATGTGTGCATGTTTCAAGTACCTTAACCCTTTCGGTTCCTGTTGAGATATCTTGGCTCTCCCCAGTTCTTTCTGAAATATCTTGGCTCTCTCAGTTCTTGTTAAAATATCTTGGTTCTCTCAGTTCTTTTTTTAAATATCTTGGCTCTCTCAGTTCTTTTTTTAAATATCTTGGCTCTCTCAGTTCTTGTTAAAATATCTTGGTTCTCTCAGTTCTTTTTTTAAATATCTTGGCTCTCTCAGTTATTTCTGAAATATCTTGGCTCTCTCAGTTCTTTCTGAAATATCTTGGCTCTTCCAGTTCTTTTTAAAATATCTTGGCTCTCTCAGTACTTATTTCACAAATCTCTCTCTCTCTCTCTCTCTCTCTCTGGGTGGTTATTTCAGGAATCTTGACTCTCTCAGTGCCAATTTCACAAATCTTGACTCTTTCATTTCTCCCGTTAACAATTACTTCAGTCCCGTACTAACATTTAGACTAAGGTTTTCAATTCACCAGTGTAATTCACGTCTCCGGAGGTAACCTCGAAATGAAGCGTACATTTGAATTACGTACGGGACAGTAGTGTAAGTAACATCACGCTCCATAAACTTGATGTATTGAAGATACATCACGTACAGTAAACTTGATTTATTGAAAGTATATCATGGTCAATAAATTTGATTTGTTAAAGGTTCTGAAGGTGGCCAAGCGAGTCCGGGCTAAGATAAATGTGTTCGTTTGGAAATAGACTTTCTTCCAGACACTTTGATGGTTTTCGATGGTCCAAACTGTCTGGGTTATTGCGGATATGTCAGACAGCTGTGATGGGAAATGGGGATGTTTGTTTGGGAGGATTTTACTGTCACCGTGATAAGTAATGCCAAAGTGACTGAGTATGTAGATTAAGTTCGAAAAATTGTAGACAGTAATCTAAGGAATCTAGCGTAAATGAAGCAATAGTACTTCCAGTCTCTCGTGAGCAGGGGAGCGATTGTTGTGCTAATGGAGTCTTGGGTCTCTTCTTCTTCTTCTTCTTCTTCTTGATACTCTTGAAACCAGGTGCTGGCTTCTGGAGTTCCGCTCGTAATCATAGCTGCACGGTCACAACGGGCGAGATTCTTGCGTATTCCAAAACACAAAATGACTGCTCACGTTTACTGAACGCCACATCTGCTACTGCTGCCTCCTAGCGGCAGACCACGGGAGCTCTTCACGGGCTTTGTTTAAAAAAAATGTCGTGAAGAGTTTCTCTCTCTTGGCGTAAGAAAAATCATGATCCGTTACGATATTTTAAAATGTTTCCCCAGACTTATGAATAACCCTGTATATAAAGGGTGCGTCAACAGTCCAATGCGCGTGACAGAATGGCTCCTAGACTTCTGAACATACTCTACAGACCTCCATCATATACAGAGATCTCAGAGCCTAGGTATGGCCCCGAGAGAGAATTGTGGAGGAGAAACTCTGGAGGTCTTACTACGACCTCTTGCTGACAGCAGGGTTCATAAAGCCAACCCAACTCCCTGTGTAGAGGGCTGGGCACCGGGATCTGGACAGAGAAGAGGAAGGAGAATAAGAAGAAGATACATGTGTTATCTCAGTCTGTATCGTCAGGTTGTAATGTATGTGATATCTCAGTCTTTTGTGACCTATGGGAAGTCTGAATATCTTTGACCTGTTGTTCTCTTGTTTAGTTGGTGGTGAGACCATCATTCCTCTGATAACTTGACCTGTTGTTCTCGTGTCTAGTTGGTTTTAAGACCATCATTCCTCTAATAATTTGACCTGTTGTTCTCTTGTCTAGTTGGTGATAAGAGCATCTTGTCTTGTCTTGTCTTGTCTTGTCCTTCCTCATTTACTGTTAGGTGTAGAGGTGAAGTGCAATTGTCTCCCAATGGCTCGCCTGTTGGCTTCGTACACTGAGATGTTCAGGGACTCTGATATACCATCGCTCCATCATTTGCATGGGCAAACTTCCTCTGCCTTTGTGTGGTCTGTAAAACATTGCTCTCTGTGGTACACGTTCTGGTGGTAGACGTGATACATGACCGAACCATTTTATTTGCTGTTTTTTTAATATAGTTCAGAACGAGTTCAACTCCTACTTTATTTCTAATGACATCATTTCTGATTCTGTCCATTCTTGATATTCCAAGAATTCTTCTCAAGAATCTCATTTCAGTTGTTGTAATTTTCCTTTTGTCTTTTGTTGTCATCGTCCATGCCTGGCATTGGTAGCACAAAGTTGGTATGAAGATTGTCTTATAGATAGTTCTTTTGGTTTCCAGTAAAACATGCTTGTTGTTTAGTATGGGAGCACTTTGCGCGATAAGACCGTCATTCCTCTGATAACTTGACCAGTTGTTCTCGTGTCTAGTTGGTGGTAAGACCATCATTCCTTTAATAACTTGACCTAGTTCTCTTATCTAGTTTGTGATAAGACCATCATAACTCTGATAACGTGGACGTTGTCTGTTCCACTCGGGTTTATAATTGACATTGGTTAGTGTCTTGGCCTGCCCATTATGACATGTTGGAGTCCAGTCGCGGACGCTCTCTGTTCTTCCTTTTTCCAATGATTCAACCTCTTATTTCGCCGTGATGCTGCAACGAAGAGTCCGCGGGTTCGATTCGCAGCCCAGTGTCTTACTATTTTTCTTTCTCTCACGTCCAAGACAAGTTGTCTTGCAAATTCTGAGGCTAAATACATAAACTCTGTTTCTAAAACTTTGCTGCCTGCAAACTTCCTAGTTTCTAGCTCTAAGCGTGGACACTGTCCCAATTACGTCGGCTCTCAGGACAAGTCCTAAAGTGGCCCAGTCCCATATACAGACAGAGCCACTCAGCCTAAGCACAAGAAGTGTGTAGTACTTGACGGATGGAAGCGGTGGCGGTGGCGGGGATCAGAATCTCTCTTCTCTCTCTCCCCCCTCCACACACACAAAACCATCACTCCGAGGAGTTGAATCGATAGCATTCTGTACGTAGAAGCTTTGGTGTGTAGAAGCTGGTGCTTGCTTTGGTGTGTAGAAGCTGGTGCTTGTTTTGGTGTGTAGAAGCTGGTGCTTGCTTTGGTGTGTAAAAGCTGGTGGTTGCTTTGGTGTGTAGAAACTGGTGCTTGATTTGGTGTGTAGAAGCTGGTGCTTGCTTTGGTGTGTAGAAGCTGGTGCTTACTTTGGTGTGTAGAAGCTGGTGCTTGCTTTGGTGTGTAGAAGCTGGTGCTTGCTTTGGTGTGTAGAAGCTGGTGCTTGATCTGGTGTGTAGAAGCTGGTGCTTGCTTTGGTGTGTAGAAGCTGGTGGTTGCTTTGGTGTGTTATAACGTTGGAGACACAGGAGAAGTGCAGTTGTAGCTAACAGTTACTCATGCGAAGTACGGGATCGATCGTGGAAAATATGTTGGTCTCCAGTTAAAAAAAAACTGTCAAAATGCATCATCATCATCATCATGTGCCGTTGGCTAGCGTTGGCTGTTATGTTTAGTCATAGCACCCAATCCTTCATGCAGGCCGTCAGCTCAGTTGGTGATCTCCTCTCACATCATCTCGTCAGACTGTCCAGTATAATTTCTCTCGACCTTCCCCTGGCTCTTCTTCCCTCTAGTTTTCCTGTTGTTACAATATTTGCAATGGCCCCCTCCTCTCATAGCGTGTACCTTGAAAACACATTGTCTCTCTGGTGTAAGTATATATTTTTGGACGAGATTTTTGTTGTCTCTCTCCAGCTCTTCTCACACATGTGCCAAACATTTTTATACTAGGTAAACAACAGTATAATAAGAAAAGACAATACCTCTGTACAAGGTGAGGCGCACTGGGATGCTTTGTACAGTAAGATGTCTGTGAGTAAGGTGATATTTATGTAAAACTCATTTTCATAAATATGACACGAAATCAGACTACAGAGAATAGAAAAAAGATCATCATCATCATGTGCCGTGCCGACTGGCGTTGGCTATTATGCTTCTCCAGAGTACGCGATCCTTCATGCAGGCCATCAGCTCAGTTGGTGATCTCCTCTCACACCATCCCGTCAGACTGTCCAGTATCATTTCTCTTGGTCTTCCTCTTGATCTTCTTCCTTCTATTTTTCCTGTTATTATACTATTGTCAATGCCCCCTCTTCTCATTGCATGTCCTATGAAAGTACATTGTCTCTCTCTTATCTAGAAAAAAGATGAGGGCGGAAAATACCTCTGATATCCAGACTTTAGAGACTAGAAAAAATATGAGAGTGGAAAACACCTGGAATATTTTCTAGAAATTTTCTCAGTATCAGCTTTATGTCTGCTAGGTATTCCCATGAGCGATAAATTTTCCAAATGAAATGTACTTTTGACTCTTTATAACAGAGAGTGTGTGCAAATGATTTTAAATTAAACTCGGTTGCTGCATAGTAATGTGCTAGATATTCATTAATGTGCAAGTTTAGGAGTCTAATTCTGTTGCGTTTATGTAGTTATGTCCTGTATTGAGTTCATTTGTTGAGTTGCATGTAAATATTTCGTTATTTCTGTTTTAACCTTGCATGTTTTATGTAGAACACACTTGTGTCAACTGATGTATAGCGTCTGGAAATTGCCTGGAAGTTGTATGGTAAAGGGCATATGTCAGACAGGACCGTGTGCCAAATTCTTCATCATTTAAAGTAAAGTTTTGCGCGTTCTGTACCTACCCAGTTATCTGCAATTTTAAACGTCTTTATCTTGGCCGGTATACGCCTGGGAATTATTCTCAAATGTTATCCAAGTGCCAATTATGGAGAATGATAAGGCGGAAGTTCTGTTATCGCGAGAGAGTGGCATTGGTTATCACAACTTGCTGGATAAAACAGTCAGTCAGATGTCGGTTGTCCCAGAACTTGACAGATCGGCTCGGGGTTGAACTTGTTGTATTCGTCTTATGGTCGTTTGTATTCTTTCCTATTTTATTTCTTTGAAATTTTTTTTTTGTCTTGGAATTTAACAAAAAATGAATATAAAGCAGTTTTTTTTTTACTAGGGGAAAAATCGTAACCCTCCGGTTTCTTCTTTTTTTAGAATGGCATTGAAATCTTATCTCCTGGCGTTAGAGGGTTAATAATTAATGTCGCAGGGCGTTTCTTTCTTTCCTTCTTTCTTCTTTCCTTCTTTCTTTTTTAGTTCCCTTTCGTTCTTTCTTTCTTTCCTTCAATTATTTCTTTCTCTCCTTCCCTCTCTCCCTTCTTTCTTTCTTTCTCCTTTGTTTCTTCCTTCCCTTTTTTCTTCTTTCTTTCTTTCTTTCTCCTTTGTTTCTTCCTCCCTTTTTTCTTCTTCTTTATTTCTTTTTTCCATTCTTCTTCTCTTTTTGTTTTTTTCTTTTTCTCCTTCCTTCTCTTTCTTTCTTTCTTTCTTCTTTCTTTCTTTCTTTCCCTCCCTTCTTTCTATCTTTCTTCCTTTTCTTTCCTCTTTCTTCCTTCCATCCTTTTCTTTCTTTTGTTCTTTCTTTCTTTCTTCCCTTTCTTTCTTTCTTTCTTCCTTTTCTTTCTTCTTTCTTCCTTCCATCCCTTTCTTTCTTTTGTTCTTTCTTTCTTTCTTTCTTCCCTTTCTTTCTTTCTTCCCTTTCCATCTTTCTTTCTTTCTTCCCTTTCTTTCTTTCTTTCTTCCCTTTCTTTCTTCTTTCTTTCTTTCTTCTTTTTTTCTTTCTCTCCTTAATTCCTTCCTTCCCGTCTTTCTTTCTTTTTCTCTGTTTTTCTTTTTCTCCTTCCTTCACTCCCTTCTTTCTTTCTTTCTTTTCTCTTTTTTCCTTCTTTCTTTAAATATCAGCGTAGTGAGTGATTTGAAATGTTACGATGTGTTTGGATTGAGTTCTCACATGTACGTAACATTTGTAACATTTCTAACATTACTGTGGGCTTTTCGCTTGTAAGTGCGTTGTATTTGCTGTTAGTTTATTTTATCTGCTAAGTTGGTTACATTTCCTGTTTATGTCTATATATGTCTATATGTTCATTGTATTCGCTGTTATTTGTATCTATATGCTCATTATATTCGCTGTTATATTTATCTATATTTTATTATATTCAATGCTATATCTATGTATCAGTCAGTAATTTGCATGTCCTTTGTGGAACTTTGCCTCCCTAACAGCTCTTCTGTAGGCCTCTCTGTTGTAAGCAAGATGCCCTGCTGCTGATGCATCCATTTGCAGATCATCAACGATGTCTTGCAGCCATCTTCGTCTTAGTCTTCCTCTCTTTCTCCCATGATCTATCCTTCAAAGACGGTCTTCTTTAGATTCTCATGACGTTTAATGTGTCAAAAATATTTATGTTTTCTCTCTTTAATCCTTTTTACAAGCTAACCTTCTTCAATATTAAGTTCCTGTAGTATAGTTATATTTGTTCTTTTTTGTACCCACGATATTTATGTATATATATTCATTACATTTGCTGTTATATTTATCCGTATGTTCATTATGTTTACTGATAATTCCTCTGTAAGTTGGTGATATTTACTGTCAGCATTTTAAAAAAAAATCTTTTTATGTATATGTTCACTATATGTAATTTTAATTATTTCTGGTACGTTCTTTATGTTTACTTCTTTTCTTTAAATCTGATAGTTTTTATGTCTATGTTCTTCCAGTTTCTCCATTTATTTGAAAAGGTCGATGAGTTATAAGAAAACTTGTTGTTATGTCCGCCAAGGGAGTTAAGCCACTGTGGCCCACTCTCAGTATACTCTCCGATAGTATACTTGTCCTCTGGGAGACCTTCAGCACGTTGTTGTATGCTTCGTATAGTCCAACAAAAGTATAACTATACGATCTGGCGAGCTTAGCGGGCCCAGAAGAGAAGCTGTGTAAAGGTACAACATGAAGTATACGTTCTATCAGGATGCTAAATTCTCAGATTTTTTCTTCCCCCGTGCCAGTGCACCTCGCCATGTCGTTCTTGTTAACCAGTTTCTCGTCAGTTCCAGTATTCACGCCTCTCTCAGACGCTCCGTGGAATGTCCGGATTGCGTTATGCTGTAATGAGACTCTGACGAGGGCATAATTAAGATGTTATCCGATTTCTGTCTGCCTGTAAATGTTTGTCAAAACATCCACGTGACCATCATGCTCGCGATGGAAGGAAGCATTAAATTAAACACTGCCCAGTGTGAAGACCTAGGGGTTGGGGAAAGAAATGAAGGGGAGGCTCATTAAGATCTCTCTCTCTCTCTCTCTCTCCTCTCTCTCTCTCTCTCCTCTCCTCGAGGCATGTGGCTGTATTGCAGGAACTGAACGCCCAGGACAAAGAGGGAGAGGGAGAGGGGCCTACTTTCCTCGGCTTTGTAAATTAGTTTCTCCTCTTTTGAAAGAAGAAGATGAAACAGCAACGAAGAGATGGTGAGGGCGTTGATGAGGCTGTTAGCATGGAGGAGATGATGAGGGTATCATTGAGGGAAGGTAGCAGAGAGAATATTATGAGGGTGTCGATGAGGAGACTAGCACATAGAAAATAGAGAGGGTATGGACGAAAGGCTGACGACGAGGAGATGGTGAGGGTATCGATGAGGGAGCTAGCAAAGAGTTAATGAGGGTATCGATGAGGTTGGGGGGTAACAAAGAGATAATTGGGGTATCGATGAGTTTTTTTTAATCAGTATGTTCACTATACGCAATGTTAGTTGTTCCCTATATGTTCTTTATATTTACTGTTTTAGTTTTGTTGTTGTTCTTTACGCGTGAGACCTGGACACTTAACAAAACAGCTGAGAAACACATAAATGCATTTGAATGTAAATGCTACAGAAGAGTTCTTCTAATATCATGGGCATAAAAAAGAACAAATATATCCATACTACAAGAACTTAATATTGAAGAAGGCTGGCTAGTAAAGAGGATTAAAGAGAGAAAACTTAAATATTTTGGACACATTAAATGTTATGATAATCTAGAGAAGACTGCCTTGGAAGGATACATAATAGGAAAAAAGAAAAAGAGGAAGATCAAAGCGAAGATGGCTGCAAGACATCGTTGATGATCTGCAAGTGGATGCATGAGCAGCAGGGCATCTTGCTTGCAACGAAGAGGCCTACGGGAGAGCTGTTAGAGAGGCATGCAAATGACTGACTTGCTGTCGTTTCTATGTTCGTTACATTTTCTCATTTATTTGAGAACGAAATGATGAGGGATGGATGAGGGGCTTATAGGAGGGAGAGAGAATCCCACTGCCCAGAAACTTTCTGAGTTGTTAGTTTCGTGAATGCCACTTGAGATAAACGTTAGGGACAGACAGAGGGCCAGAAGTGGATGAAGACATAACACTCATTAGGGGACTAAATCATAAGACTCAGACTGAATGACAGCGGTCAGCGATCTCTCCAGGCTAACTGCTTGCGTCAGGGTTGGCCATCAGTCCAGATACTTCGTGGGCAGACCACTAAAAGTTGCACTTGAGATTCGGAGAAAAGTCTTGAGGATTTTTGCTTTATCGCGTGGGAATAACTTGAGTTCGCAGAAAGAAGCGATGTGTAGGGACGAGAAAGATCAAGATGGAAGTGATAATGATATCTTTATCTTAAGAGATTATACCGTGAACAGGGGTCATATTTCTGGGGAATTCCTTGTTGGGCCGCATGGGTCAGGTCAGTGTTTTTTAAACCTTGTACATCCAGGGACCAATTTTACATATAAGTCCCTCGTTTCAGTGCAGTATATGTTACTCATTACTAAACTGATAGCGCAGCCTCAAGACATCTGATTTTGTGCCGGGGACCACAGTTTGCCTGTACACATAAGTTGGGAGCCACTGGCCTGGAATAGGACTTCTGGTAGTTCTCTACTAGGCACACGCAGCGTGTCTGTGAAAATGTTAAGTGAGTTGTGTCAGTCAGATTTAGTGGTTCTTAAATCAGAGGTATCTATGACCCTAGGGGTAATAAGATCAAAATTATGGGGGTATGGGATTTGTCTGTAACCTAGAGGTGTGAAGATCAAATTATGGGGGTATGAGATTTGTCTGTAACCTAGAGGTATGAAGATCAAAATTATGGGGATATGGGATTTGTCTTTAATACTAGGATGATGATTTAGACACTCTGGTGAAGGGGTATTGGAAAATATTGTGGCACCTTTGAAGGGGGGGGGGGAGTCTGTAATCCTGTAGTTGAAAAAAGGTGTCATGTAGATGATTGGAGATGAAGTTTGAGATACAGCCAGAGCAGAAAGATGATGTTATCAAAAAAGATGATCTTCCTCATGATTGGCTGGAGATAACGGATCCTCTCTCTCTCTCTCTCCCTCTCTATCTCTCCCTCTCTATCTCTTCCTCTCTCTCTCCCTCTCTATCTCTTCCTCTCTCTCTCCCTCTCTATCTCTCCCTCTCTATCTCTCCCTCTCCCTCTCTATCTCTCCCTCTCCCCCTCTCTCTCCCTCTCTATCTCTTCCTCTCTCTCTATCTCTTCCTCTCTCTCTCCCTCTCTATCTCTTCCTCTCTCTCGCCCTCTCTATCTCTTTCCTCTCTCTCGCCCTCTCTCCCCTCTTCTCTCTCTCTGCCTCTCCCCGGACCTTAAGTGCCCAAGGCACATGGCGCTTCCTCAAGGATTTTCCACAAATGCCTGTCCTTTGCCTTTTTTCTGCTCTTGCCCAGGTGAGCCCTCTGTTGCTCAACATCCTCTCTGTTGTTCTTCTCCATGTCTCTTTTGGTCTACCCTTACTTCTGTTCCCCTGTGGTGTCCATCTTAGTGCTAATTTTGGTGGTGAGTCGTCTGTCATCCGGAGCACATGTCCCAACCATCGCCAGCGTCTTTCCTCAATAATTGTTGTCAGTGGCTTCATCTGCATTTCTGCCAACAAGATGTTGTTTCTTATGGTGTTTGGCCAAAATATTTGCGTAACCCTTGGTAAACATTTAGTCGGGAAAGAATTCAGCTTGTTTTCTGTAATCTATTCTTACACTACGAGAATTAAAAACAAACAAACAAAAAAAATCTCAAAACCACACAAACAACTCTATAATAAACACACCCGCCATACTTTCTAAGTTGGGAAATGTAATTCCTGTTTATTTTGTTAAGTCTTCAGAGAAACGGGAAAAGAACAATATAAACAGGGTTATTTTATCTGCATTCCTTTTAAACAAAATCCTGCACATTACAGGCAGCAGGAAAAGAGACAACTGGCTGTTGTGCCACTTAGTTCTGGCCGGAAACATTGTGGTCGTGTTTCCCAGAGCGACTGAACACGTTTTTTAAGTCCACTCCAGAACATGGCCACGTCATCCTGCACATTCCTTATGATGGCCCACTCCAGAACATGGCCACGTCATCCTGCACATTCCTTATGATGGCCCACTCCAGAACATGGCCACGTCATCCTGCACATTCCTTATGAAGGCCCACTCCAGAACATGGCCACGTAATCCTGCACATTCCTTATGATGGCCCACTCCAGAACATGGCCACGTCTCCTGCACATTCCTTATGATGGCCCACTCCAGAACATGGCCACGTCATCCTGCACATTCCTTATGATGGCCCACTCCAGAACATGGCCACGTCTCCTGCACATTCCTTATGATGGCCCACTCCAGAACATGGCCACGTCTCCTGCACATTCCTTATGATGGCCCACTCCAGAACATGGCCACGTCATCCTGCACATTCCTTATGATGGCCCACTCCAGAACATGGCCACGTCTCCTGCACATTCCTTATGAAAGCATGAAGAGACAAGAACATGTAGACAAATTCTGCAGTAATATAAATTGTAATACCGCATCAAGTTTGTTGATAGAACGTTTAGTTGTTGGAAAAGAACGATCAAACTTTCGTATATTGTGTAATATTGCAGGGAAAGGGCAAATCCGACAGATGGGCGGAGTTTTGTAGTCAGAATATCAGACATGGGCCCCCGATGTCTGGTAATCAGATTATCAAATACGAGCTCCTGATATATAGTTATCAGAGAATCAAACATAGGGCTCTGAATTCTGGTGGCCAGAGTATCAAACATGGGGGCTTGATATTTGGTAGAGTATTAAAAACGGGCCCCTAATATCTAGTAGCCATCGTATCAGACATTGTCCTTCTGATGTCTGGTAATCAAAGTATCAAGCATGGGCCCCCTAATGCTCTCTATCACAGGCTGTTGAAGTTGGTGGGTCAGACTGACATGCCTAGTCGGAACAGTTATAACTTTTGGCACTCACCCCCCAAGCTGGTTTGGAGGGCGTGAGTGGCTGTAATACTGCCAGTACGTCCGTGTGAACAAGGATCCCTCCTCCCACGTTTTGGAGAAGCTGTTGTTGGTTACTCCACGGAGGTGCCTCGCCTGAAAGTTAAGGAGTATAAAGTTGTTACTTTACTCCGTGTGCTGTTTATGTCGCTTATACCACCCAGACCGCACTGTGATCCTACTGAATTTATGCCTGTGGTCTTCGTTAGGTCCCGTGGTCTCCTGTGAAAGGACCACACGAGATCCCCGAGAGGACCACAAGAGGTTCAGAGTATCGCAGGGCTTTAGCCTGTATTCTTGGTGGGTCTCTGAAGTGGAGTGCGTGACACCGTGGTTTTCGTTGCACCAGTTTAGTCTAGAGTTGGACTTTCTCACCGGAAGACCTCGACGTGTTTAGGATATCAGTGCATCCCCGCTGGGTGAGAGGTGGTAGCCCACCCAGGCCAGAGTTGGACCTTCTCACCAGAAAACCTCGACGTGTTTTGAGATACCCGTGTATCACCGCCGGGTGAGAGGTGGTTGCTCATCCAGTCCAGAGTTGGACTTTCTCACCAGAAAACCTCAGCGTGATTAGGATATGCAAACATCCCCGCCGGGTGAGAGGTGGTTGCCTATCTAGACTTCCCTGGTCCAGTGTCTCCGACTTCAGCATTACATCTCTGTAATGATAACGGAGGAAACGAAAGCGGCGACAGGATGTTGTAGCTGTGATGATGACTGTCCGTCAGATTGTGTAGACCCTCTTATATCAGATCCCTGTACGTTATCTAACGCTCTTCTAAGGTTTCGCCCAAAGATATGTCAGTTTCTTTATTAAGAACACAAGAATGTGCTCATTTCCCTTGCTGGAAATTTGATACGGTTTTCCTCGCCGCCTCCTGTTGCAAGACGTACCCGCTTTACACGGGATAATATCTTGGAGGAAGACGGATATCATTTAAACAGCAGCCAGAACAGCCTGTCAGAACTATGCCCCCTCAGTGAAAGAGCCAGTATTCAAAATTGAGATAATATCTACCGACGCAGTACATTGTGTTGCGTATCTTTGCACCGGGCCTCCTGCTGTCAGAGCGTTCTCTGGCCTGGGAGCTCACCGTTGGCACTTGCACTGAGAAAACATAGCGCTTGGAATAAATGACAAGACATGATGGTATGGTGAACTCATTTTCCCTGGTATTAAAAGTATATATATATATAGTGGGAGAAAATGGAAAGAGGGAAAGTGTAGACTCAAGAATGTGGAAATGCAGAATTTCAAAAAGAGTTGTTTTTTTATGGACTGAAAATAAGACAGCTGATGAAATACTGGCCAGAAATTGTAGAAGAGAAGTAAATGAAGATTCTAGCTAAACTGTGCCGGTGCTTGATACTCATATCTTTTTTTTTTTTTTTTTGTCTCAGAAGTTGGTTTTGAAAGGCAGTGGATGTTTCGTGGAAGTTTCCACAAGGATCTGAGCAGCTTCTCACATGGCTGGTTATAGCGATATTTGTTCTGGCGTAGTAGGCCGCAGTAGTAACAAACAGTGTTTGTGTTGCATGGTCTCTCCAACGACAGCTCAAGACTTCTCACAGAAATAACTCAAGACTTCTCCTGTGGTTCTCTCATGGTAGCTCAAGACTTCTCCTGTGGTTCTCTCATGGTAGCTCAAGACTTCTCCCGTGGTTCTCACTTGGCAGCTCAAGACTTCTCCCATGGTTCTCACTTGGCAGCTCAAGACTTCTCCCATGGTTCTCACTTGGCAGCTCAAGACTTCTCCCATGGTTCTCACTTGGCAGCTCAAGACTTCTCCCGTGGTTCTCACTTGGCAGCTCAAGACTTCTCCCGTGGTTCTCACATGGTAGCTCAAGACTTCTCCTGTGGTTCTCTCATGGTAGCTCAAGACTTCTCCTGTGGTTCTCTCATGGTAGCTCAAGACTTCTCCTGTGGTTCTCTCATGGTAGCTCAAGACTTCTCCTGTGGTTCTCACATGGTAGCTCAAGACCTCTCCTGTGGTTCTCTCATGGTACCTCAAGACCTCTCCTGTGGTTCTCTCATGGTAGCTCAAGACTTCTCCTGTGGTTCTCTCATGGTAGCTCAATACCTCTCCTGTGGTTCTCTCATGGTAGCTCAAGACTTCTCATGTGGTTCTCTCATGGTAGCTCAAGACTTCTCATGTGGTTCTCTCATGGTAGCTCAAGACTTCTCCTAATGACAGAACTGTTTTGGCCCAAACTGCGTAGACTCATCATCATCAGCAGCAGCAGCATACCGATCTGGTTATCCTCAAACCAGTTTTGCTGGTTACTTGTCGCTAGGTTTTTAACAATATAATCCACTTGCGGGACCCGTTGACCTCCGTAAGTTTCAGAATTTTTCTTATGGTAGCTCAAGACCTCTCCTGTGGTTCTCTCATGGTAGCTCAAGACTTCTCCTGTGGTTCTCTCATGGTAGCTCAATACCTCTCCTGTGGTTCTCTCATGGTAGCTCAAGACTTCTCCCGTGGTTCTCACATGGTAGCTCAAGACTTCTCCTGTGGTTCTCTCATGGTAGCTCAAGACTTCTCCTGTGGTTCTCTCATGGTAGCTCAAGACTTCTCCTGTGGTTCTCTCATGGTAGCTCAAGACTTCTCCTGTGGTTCTCACATGGTAGCTCAAGACCTCTCCTGTGGTTCTCTCATGGTACCTCAAGACCTCTCCTGTGGTTCTCTCATGGTAGCTCAAGACTTCTCCTGTGGTTCTCTCATGGTAGCTCAATACCTCTCCTGTGGTTCTCTCATGGTAGCTCAAGACTTCTCATGTGGTTCTCTCATGGTAGCTCAAGACTTCTCATGTGGTTCTCTCATGGTAGCTCAAGACTTCTCCTAATGACAGAACTGTTTTGGCCCAAACTGCGTAGACTCATCATCATCAGCAGCAGCAGCATACCGATCTGGTTATCCTCAAACCAGTTTTGCTGGTTACTTGTCGCTAGGTTTTTAACAATATAATCCACTTGCGGGACCCGTTGACCTCCGTAAGTTTCAGAATTTTTCTTATGGTAGCTCAAGACCTCTCCTGTGGTTCTCTCATGGTAGCTCAAGACTTCTCCTGTGGTTCTCTCATGGTAGCTCAATACCTCTCCTGTGGTTCTCTCATGGTAGCTCAAGACTTATCATGTGGTTCTCTCATGGTAGCTCAAGACTTCTCATGTGGTTCTCTCATGGTAGCTCAAGACTTCTCCTAATGACAGAACTGTTTTGGCCCAAACTGCGTAGACTCGAGCCCTTGTACTTCTGGGAAATTATAAGTTAGTGAAACTCTTTGTTGGTCATCTCTCTCTCTCTCTCTCTCACTCCTCTCTCTCCTCTCTCTCACTCCTCTCTCCTCTCGTATCATCTCTCGTCCCTTCAACCACATACTCTTTCGTTCTCTTCTTTCAATGACGCAGTTGGCACTGCACTGTCCAAGATTCCAATGTTCTAGTCTGTAACATGTCGTCTCTTTGGATCTTTCTGCTCCCTGTCTTTAGATTTAGCATTTGGGGCCCTATTTGGCAGTCAGAGAAACAACATAACTAGCCTCAGGGCTGGCGAACCATAGCTGACCAAGACCCTGTCTTACATCTCCTCAGTAACATGACTAATCGGATTGTTGGATAAGTACGTAAGATCATGGCCAGTGTGGATTTTTTATGCCATAAAGGCACTTAATGGATATAATGTTGGTGCCCGTTCTTTCCTTAACCTGCCAGCACACTACAGGGTCGTGTGGGTCACTGCCAGGCCTAGTCGTGTTTCCTTCTGATGCTCCAGAGTTGGTCAGGTACCAGATTCTACAACGTGGTTTCTAGGATCCCCCTGGATTCAAACCCATTGACTTTCCTCCTGGGGACGAGTGATCTAAGAACTCTTTTCCTCAAAGAGACCAAGGAGCTAACTTTGTCCTGGTGCACTGTGAGGGGGAGGGGGAAGGGGGAGTAGATTTATTGCAGGGAACCTTCTTCTGTGGATATGGCTCAGGATGATGGATTATGGTTATACATTACAGTTGACGTGGCAGGGAGCATGTCTTCTCTCTCTGTCTCTTATCTGTCTGTCTCTTTGTCTGTCTGTCTGTCTGTCTCTTGTCTGTCTGTCTCTTGTCTGTCTGTCTGTCTCTCTCACTGTATTTATTTTAATATTTCTAAAACGTTTTCCGATTGTTTACTCTTTCTCCTCTTCATCTCTCTCCCCCATCTCTCTCTCTCCTCTCTTCTCTCTCTCTCTCTCTCCTCTGTAGCGATGAGTAATAATTGGGAAAATTCCAGAAATGTCTCTAACATAAGTTCGCATTGTTCAGAAGAAAACGAAGTGCAGATATTCTGGGAAGACCATGTTGGTTATGTGAGAATTGTCAAGATGATGGATGAACTTCACCTTATGTTCTCACAGATTCCTATCTGTGCGCCCGTTCTTAGGCTAACTAGATTGTTTTCTGCAGAACCTCGGGAGTGGATGTTGAGAGCAGCTATGCCAGTTAGCTGTCGTCGACATTTATCACTGCAATCGTTGGGCATTGTTAAGGAGTTAAGGCTCACTACTGGTTTTTCCTTCCATTGTCGTCATTATCTACTCTGCTTCCTTCTCTCAATCTCTCTCTCTCTCTCTCTCTCTAACCTTTTTCTAAGTCAAGAGTAGCGATGCTGTTAATGGACTGAATCTTCACAACGAAGGTCAGTATTTGAGTCCTCCCTGAATGCGCCAGTAAACCCAGCTGTAGAAATGGGTACCTGACTCCTTTTGGGGCGGGAATAAAAGATGGCGGGGAGTGAACCGATAAGTCAGGGGAACACATATTTCTTATATGGCACAAGGGCTTACCTCTTTCCCTTACAGATCAATCTTGTGGCGTAGATTTCTTATATGGCACAAGGGCTTACCTCTTTCCCTTACACATCAATCTTGTGGCGTAGATTTCTTATATGGCACAAGGGCTTACCTCTTTCCCTTACACATCAATCTTGTGGCGTAGATTTCTTATCGAAGCTAGTTCTGACTTTGTGGCTTTGTGTGTTTCAGTTGAAGTGTTTGCCTGTGTTTATGTGTATGTGTGTAAATACTGTGCACGAAGAAGTACAGGAAAGACGACAGGAAGTTTTCTGATTGGCTGCTGAGAGACCAACGTTGTGGGCAGAACAAGGAAGAAAATATATTCATTTCTTATATCAGTGTTTTTAATGCACGTATGAGTTAAAAATGCATATAAGATACAAGACTGACATATAAAATACATATCAGATACAAGAATAACATATAAAATACATATAAGATACAATAACGACATATGCTTTGAAGAAAGCAGACAAATGCATGTGTGAATGAATTGAATAACATAAGATATTTTCATCGTTGAAGAACTCACTCGGGAATTTTTTTGTCATCTGATTTCATTTCATTACGTGCCGTGACAGGTATCATTGGCAATCATGCTTCTCCATCTTACACGGTCCTTGGTGTCCGGGAGCAGTTTAAGGCTCTTCGTTTTCCCAGTCCATTTGGTCAGTCATCTGAAATATTTCTCTCTTGGTCGTCCTCTATTCCTGTGTAGCCCAGGTGGCATAATATCATCCTCAGGGACAATTGACGATGAGATTGATAACACATGTAATAAAGATAATAAGGTCATAGGACAAATGACTCCTTTACAGAAAAACAAATACATCACAAATGAAACAAAGAGGACACTGTACAACACAGTTTTCCTCGCAACTCTATGCTATCAAGCATGGACACTAACAGCCAAGAACAAAAGAAAAGTCATCACGACAGAACTGAGAATTTTAAGGAGAACGAACGAATGTATTTTATTTTCAAAGGGTTAAGAATTGGGCACGCAGAATACTAAATGTGACAAGAAGAGACTAAATAAGAAATGACACCATAAGGGCAAAGGTTGGAGTAGCACCAGAAACAGCAAGTCAAATGGTTTGGCCATTTTACACGGTTACCACAAAACAGGTTACCACCAGACAGTATACCACAGAAAAGTTACCACCAGACAGCATACCACAGAAAAGTTACCACCAGACAGTATAACCACAGAAAAGTTACCACCAGACAGTATATCACAGAAAAGTTACCACCAGACAGTATATCACAGGAAAGTTACCACCAGACAGTATACCACAGAAAAGTTACCACCAGACAGTATATCACAGGAAAGTTACCACCAGACAGTATATCACAGAAAAGTTACCACCAGACAGTATATCACAGAAAAGTTACCACCAGACAGTATATCACAGGAAAGTTACCACCAGACAGTATATCACAGGAAAGTTACCACCAGACAGTATATCACAGGAAAGTTACCACCAGACAGTATATCACAGGAAAGTTACCACCAGACAGTATATCACAGGAAAGTTACCACCAGACAGTATATCACAGGAAAGTTACACTAAGATAGATTTGTAGGTAACAGAGGAAGAGGCCACCCACGCGGGAGATGGAGAGAGGAAATCACAGAAACATTAAATATCCCATTATATGAAGCAAATCGTCGAGAGACCTATCAAGACGTCTATTCGTCCCCTCAACACTGAAAGGTATAAGAGGAATGAGACAAGACAAGACAAGGTTTCTAAACACCCCCCCCCCTCTTTTTTTCCCCGAAGTGTTCGTCATTATCAAGTATGCCAATAACTTGGTTGCCCCAAACACAGGCACTTTGCCTAAAATCCCTCAAAATGATATTATTCCTTAATTTTGACAACGCCTTCTGATCTTCTGGCCTGATAGCCCAATACACAGCCTTAAAGTGTGTTCTTAAGACAACTCCTGGGCTGTACCGAAGATTACAAGCAACGTCTGAAGGAGGTCTACTCCAGGGAGGGCCCAGGTTCTGAGTGTCGCGAACTGGGTTTTTTTTTTCTGTAACCTTTTGACCTACATTCCGACAATTTCCTGGTTAGTTGTTTTAATACTCTTGTACAGGCTTAGAAAAATCACAGTGACAAGGTTAAGTTTGTGGGGGGCGGGGGAGGGGGGGGGGGGGGAAGGAGCTGTGGTCTGCTCAGGAGGGCTTGTCTTAATTTGATTTGGAGAGGAATTTGTGGATAATAGCAGACAGTGTCAGAGCGATTGATGTCTGGCTGCGGAATTGTTCCATGTTCTGTTCTGTTCTCGTACAGGACAGCGATAAGAGTTTGGTTAGCTTTCAGGTCAGGGTCACTCTTTTAAGAGTTTTATCTCTCTCTCACTTTCTCTCTCTTTCTATCTATCTATCCCTCTCTCTTTCTCTCTCTCTCTCTCTTTCTCTCTCTCTCTCATTCTTTCCTTTTCTCTCTCTCTTTCTTTCTCTTTTTCTCTCTCTTTCTCTCTCACTTTTTCTCTCTCATTCTTTCTTTTTCTCTCTCTCTCTCTCTTTCTTTCACTTTTTTCTCTCTCTTTCTCTTTTTTCTCTCTCTTTCTCTTTTTTCTCTCTCTTTCTCTTTTTTCTCTTTCTCTCTCTCTCTCTGACGTCTAAAGTATTTTATTTTATTTTCTCTCTCTCATCTAAAGTACTGTGCTTATTATTTCTCTCTCTCTCTCTCTCTATCTCTCATCTAAAGTGCTGTGTTTACTATTTCTCTCTCTCATCTAAAGTGCTGTTTACTATTTCTCTCTCTCTCTCTCTCTCATCTAAAGTGCTGTGTTTACTAGTTCTTTCTCTCTCTCATCTAAAGTGCTGTGTTTACTATTTCTCTCTCTCTCTCTCATCTAAAGTGCTGTGTTTACTATTTCTCTCTCTCTCTCATCTAAAGTGCTGTGTTTACTATTTCTCTCTCTCTCTCATCTAAAGTGCTGTGTTTACTATTTCTCTCTCTCTCTCTCTCATCTAAAGTGCTGTGTTTACTATTTCTCTCTCTCTCTCATGTAAAGTGCTGTGTTTACTATTTCTCTCTCTCTCTCATCTAAAGTGCTGTGTTTACTATTTCTCTCTCTCTCTCTCATCTAAAGTGCTGTGTTTACTATTTCTCTCTCTCTCTCTCTCTCTCTCTCTCTCTCTCTCTCTGTGCCTGCTCAGCTTCTAAGAGTGTACCCGATCTATGATGCTTGAACTGAGGCGTAGCCCAAACATCGTGGCTGGTTACTTCCAGCTTTCCTAAACTTTCTCTTAGCTGGTTTAGGGTCCCGGTTCACGTACTGTTGTTGTTTTAGGGTCCTGGGTCGCGTACAATTGTTGTTTTAGGGTCTCGGGGAGGGACTGGGGTTGGGGTGAGATGGGGTACATATCTTTGCTGATTTAGGGTCCCGGGGTGGGGGTAGGGGTGGAGTGAGATGGGGTACGTATATTTGCTGGTTTAGGGTTCCGGGGAGGGGGTAGGGGTGGAGTGAGATGGGGTACATATCTTTGCTGATTTAGGGTCCCGGGGTGGGGGTAGGGGTGGAGTGAGATGGGGTACATACCTTTCCTGCTTTAGAGATAGCTCCTGAAAATTAAAAAAACCAACTTGAGAAACCCAGTTTTAGAGGGAAACGGACAGTGACTGGACGCCATTAGGGGTCAGTGTCCCGGGGGTGGGGGGGGGGGGGTGGGGTATGGCTGTCTGAACCGGGACATCAGAGCTGTCTGAGTTTGTCCTGTTGTATCTCTGTGTTTGGTTCATCTAGTAACCGTAGTTGCCGGTGGCAGGGATTAGTCGTGGTCTCAGGGATCGTGGATCCTGCTGAGAAGCATCTTTTTTTTATTGTGGGTCTTCAAGCAAGCAGCCGTGGATCTATTCCCGTTATGGACATGATGTTTGTCTTCCAACGTCTTTTTTCACATCGATCATTAAAAGATCAACAACAATAACAATAACAACTATAGTAACGGTAACAGTAACAACAACGACAGAACAGTAACAGCAAGAACACAAAAAAGTAACATCAACAGCAGCAGTAAAAACAGCAACAATAATAGTAACAGCAACAACAGAAATAAAAACAACAAAATAGCAGTTACAGCAACAACACCAGTAAAAACGCCACCAGTAACTACCACAGTAACAGCAATAAACGTAGTAACAACAGTGGTAGCAGCAGTAACATCAGGAACAGTTGTAAGAACAGCCGTAACAACAACATAACTGGTAACAGTACTGCGAATAACAGTAGTTATAACAGTATCAACATAGTAACAATAATTGCAGCAAAACTAAAAATAACGGTAACATAAAAACACAACAGTAACATGAACAGTAACAACAGCAATAGCAACAACAGTAACTGTAACAGTAACAACATTAGCAAAATCAGTAACAACAAAAGTAACAGCAAACAACATTAACAACAGCAATATCGGCTGATGACAACAACGACAATAAATAGATACGGTAGTTTTCACGAAAACCAAGTGTGTGTTTGTTTATTAGTTTGTGTGTTTGTTTATTAGTTTGTTTATTTATTAGTTTCTGTGTTTGTTTATTAGGTGTGTGTTTGTTTATTAGTTTGTGTTTGTTTATTAGTTTGTGTTTGTTTATTAGTTTGTTTGTTTATTAGGTGTGTGTTTGTTTATTAGTTTGTGTTTGTTTATTAGTTTGTGTTTGTTTATTAGTTTGTTTGTTTATTAGGTGTGTGTTTGTTTATTAGTTTGTTTGTTTGTTTATTAGTTTGTGTGTTTGTTTATTAGTTTGTGTGTTTGTTTATTAGTTTGTGTTTGTTTATTAGTTTGTTTGTTTATTAGTTTGTGTGTTTGTTTATTAGTTTGTTTGTTTATTTGTATGCTTGTTTGGATGGAAGCTCGTAGTTTGTCGAAGTTTTCATAAATTCCCACAGCCAGCAAAATCAGTTGAACGAACTAACAGACTTTACTTTCAAAGGGTTAAGAATTGGGCGCGCAGGCCCGTCTAACATTCTGCCCTTCATCATACAGCTTTCGCTCAGTCATTGGGGGGATAGGTAGGTAGGTAGATTGCTGATGCTCAATTTGTAGGAAAGAGAATCAGCCAATTTTGACTTTGCTTCGCTATGTGATCATTTTGTAAAGGTTAAACAAAATCCCACGCCAGCATTTAATCCCTGTTAATATTTGTAAAGTGTGTTTAATTTTAGATTTTTTAAAAAAAGTATAAAGTACTGAAAGTTGTACTGAGAAAACCGGTACTTCGGAATGTACTTCACGCAAAGTGAAAGACTGGTAAAAGTGTACCCTTTTCCAAAAAAAAAAAAAATCCTAGCGCCATCACTGACAATACCGTTATTCAAACTTGTACCTTCTGAACGAGACCCCCCAGTGTTCAGCCTACACGACCACTCCACTGTCCGATAGAGAGGAAACGAGGAAACGTATAACGAGGTTGGCGTAAAACGGGTACGTGTTATTAGAAAATTATTTGAGAACGTTGTTGCTTACTATATCAGGTGATCGCTGTCTCTCCACATACACACACACACACGCGCGCGCACACCCACAAGTGTTGAATATTTAATTACTCATTCGTTCAGGGTCCCGGAAAAAACGGGACGAAAACTGTTTTCATGAAATTCAAGATTCATCCGATGTATCGGATACCGGGAGCTGTCTAGTTTTTGTTTTCGCTGAACGCCATGTTGAATTTATCAGCAGCGGTCGATCCTGTAATTTGTTTTCATAATACAGTCATTAGAGTTTCTCATGAGATATTCATCCGCCATGTAGTTCTACTTTCTGCTAGCGGTAGGTGACAGAAACAAAGGGCTGCTTTGGTTTTATTGTTCGCGTCCGGATATCTGGTCAAGAGACAAAAAGAACACGCCTCATTTATTTTTCCAAGTAAAAATGGTTTTATATATGTACTTTTTTTTGTTTTAAGTTGTAGGGCGTCCTTGTCTATTCTAGTTGTTGTCAAGGTGATTGTAGCGCATCAAGAGGGTCGCATTAAGAGATGATTGACCGCACGCGGGCTTCGGGCAGAGTATTTCCCACTTTCGGCTTCTGAAACAAAAGTAAGGAACGATGGAAAGAGAATTGAAACAGTTATATTTTGTTGTTTAGTTTGCGAACTATTTACTGGTGAATGAGACGAAGATCTTGGCAGATTAGGATGTGAAGATCTTGGCAGATTAGGATGTGAAGATCTCGGCAGACTGATGTGCAGATCGTGGCAGATTAGGATGTGAAGATCTTGGCAGATTAGGATGTGAAGATCTTGGCAGATTAGGATGTGAAGATCTTGGAACAAATTTAATGTCGGATACTTCGAGAAAGGAAATTGTGGCGGCATGCATAAAAAAACTTCCAACTAACGACGGGGTTCATATATTCCTGGCAAGAAGAAGAAGAAGAATGCCGAAAGGAAAAGTTGAAAAGCAAAGAGTAGAATGAAAACAATAAAAATGGATGGACAGGATTAAGAGAAGAACAAGAATCACATTGGCCATGTGTAGAAACAGGGAAAGCTGGAGCTCCTGCAACAAAATTTATCTGGAGCGATGGTTCTCAAAGTGGGAGGTACAGCCCCCACCCCATGATAGAGGCAGGAAGATCCCAGGGGGTGGTGGGTGTTAAGGGGAAAAAGAACGGCACGGAGTTTCAGAACCAAGTAAAGAAAAACGTCTTTGGGGTCTCTGGAGATGAAACCTTGCATACATCATCATCATTATCGTCGTCGTCGTCATCGCCGCCTTTCACACTCTTGAGAGCATAGGGCACGGATAAAGGCTCTCCAGTCATCCCTCTTCTTGGAACTATTCTCTGCTTCCCTCCGTGTGTATCCCTTGTCTCTGAGCACTGTCATAATTTCTCTTCTCCCAAGTAAGTCTAGGTCTTCCTCGTTTTCTGCTTCCTTGAGGATTCCATGTCAGTGCCTGTCTTGCTATGCTGGTGTCTGGTTTCCTCAGAGTGTGGCCAATCCACCTCCGTTTCCTAGACATGATTTGTAGGTTCACAGGTTCTCGTCCTGTCCTTTCACAGACCTCCTCGTTCCTGATCTTGTCCTGCCACTTGATATTTAAAGTCTTCCTCAAGCAGTAGTGTCCTTGGAGACGGCAGCGTAGAAATACGCGAGAACCATTGGTATAAAGAAATGGCAGTGGAAGATAACGATAGTGACGACGATGACTGATGAAACATTCTGTCACTCTGCGTGAAACGATCATGCCAAAGGAGAAATTGTTATGCAAATATCACTCCCGACAGTGTCAATCACCACCTGATCTCTTCCCAAGCCAGCGTGACTTTTGTCGCCAGATGAGTGCGTTCAATCTCGCTCACGGACAGACTGGAGGAAACAAAGAGTCTTGTGACGTTTTCTTTGGCTCTTTGTTGTCAGCCCAGTGTGATAACAGAGATAATGATTATTATCGACGTCTTCAGCGATAATCATAAGATTATGAACTGTTTTGCTTTTTAGTTTTGTTTTGTTTGTTGTTTTTTTTTCTCCTCTCTCTCTCCCCTCTTCAGCATTCTAAGGTCTCCTTTTCTTTGTTTTCCCTTTTGGTTGTCTTTTCTTTCTGGTAAACTTCGTAGTTTTTTAGAATTTACAAATGTTGGATTTGTTCTTTCTCCTGTCTTCCATTGCCACAATTGCTATTTTTAGCATAAAGAGGCGGCAACAAATATGACCACTTTAGATGGATGACGCTTTCATTATGACCAGTAAACTAAGACTGAGAGAGAGAGAGAGAGAGAGAGAGTACCGACGTCTCCAAAAGTTGCAGGTCCGTAAACAGGCTGTTTTAGGACATTTGCCAAACATTGTAAAGATCAGAGGCCATAGGTAGTGAAGCTTGTAGAGATATCTAGATAGTAGGTCTTCTAGAGATATATGACTAAGATAGTGGAGCTTGTAGAGATATCTAGATAGTAGGTCTTCTAGAGATATATGACTAAGATAGTAGAGCTTGTAGAGATATCTAGATAGTAGGTCTTCTAGAGATATATGACTAAGATAGTAGAGCTTGTAGAGATATCTAGATAGTAGGTCTTCTAGAGATATATGACTAAGATAGTAGAGCTTGTAGAGATATATGATTAAGATAGTAGAGCTTGTAGAGATATATGATTAAGATGGTAGAGCTTGTAGAGATATCTGACTAAGATAGTAGAGCTTGTAGAGATTTTTGACTAAGATAGTAGAGGTTGTAGAGATATATGACTAAGATAGTAGAGCATGTAGAGATATATGACTAAGATAGTAGAGGTTGTAGAGATATATGACTAAGATAGTAGAGCTTCTAGAGATATATGACTAAAATAGTAGAGCTTCTAGAGATATAAGACTTAGATAGTAGAGCTTGTATAGATATATGACTAAGATAGTATAGCTTGTAGAGATATGTTCCTAAGATAGTAGAGCTTGTAGAGATATCTGACTAAGATGGAAGAGCTTGAAGAGATATGTTACTAAGATAGTAGAGGTTGTAGAGATATATGACTATGATAGTAGAGGTTGTAGAGATATATGACTAAGGTAGTAGAGGTTGTAGAGATATATGACTAAGATAGTAGAGCATGTAGAGATATATGACTAAGATAGTAGAGCTTGTAGAGATATGTTCCTAAGATAGAAGAGCTTGTAGAGATATCTAACTAAGATAATATAACTTGTGGATACATGTTCCTAACATAGTATAGCTTGTAGAGATATGTTCCTAAGATAGTATAGCTTGTAGAGATATGTTTCTAAGATAGTATAGCTTGTAGAGATATGTTTCTAAGATAATATAGGTTGTAGATATATGTTTCTAAGATAGTATAGCTTGTAGAGATATGTTTCTAAGATAGTATAGCTTGTAGAGATATGTTCCTAAGATAGAAGAGCTTGTAGAGATATCTAACTAAGATAATATAACTTGTGGAGATATGTAACTAAGATAATATAACTTGTGGAGACATATTCCTAAGATAGTAGAGCTTGTAGAGATATGTTCCTAAGATAGTATAGCTTGTAGAGATATGTTTCTAAGATAGTATAGCTTGCAGAGATATGTTCCTAAGATAGTATAGCTTGTAGAGATATGTTTCTAAGATAGTATAGCTTGCAGAGATATGTTCCTAAGATAGTATAGAGATATGTTCCTAAGATAGTATAGCTTGTAGAGATATCTAACTAAGATACTATAACTTGTAGAGATATCTAACTAAGATAATATAACTTGTGGAGACATGTTCGCAAGATAGTATAGCTTGTAGAGATATGTTCAACGTTTGCACTTCTTGGCGTATTTCTGCTTGAGCATGTTCAGCTATATGCTATATTTATCTCTGAAGGCTTTAATTGTACATTATTTTCTGATTTTAACTTTTGAATACTATCGTCTGTTTTCGACTGTAGCTATTAACCCCCCTATGTCAGTTTTATAGCGTTTAAACCGTAGATTATGTTTCTGTTAGACTTTCAGAAGTTTCAATCGGTAGATAACAGCCGTGAGCCACATCTTTTCACGGTTCTATAAAAACTGTTCTGCCCTAAATGTTTCTTAAAATTCGACCTTTTTGTTTTTTAAAAACCTCTTCTTAGAGGGGGCAAAGAAAACTAAATTGATGACAACTGACAAAACAAACAAGGCAGCTGAAATATGTATCAATGAGGAAAAACTGGAAGAAGTGGAGAGTTTTGAATATCTTGGATCACTACTAACTAATAATGGAGATGCAATGAGGGAAATTAAAAGGAGGACCATCTGTCGCTCTTCAGAAAGTAAAACAAATAAAAAATCTGTGGAGAGGAACAGACAAAACTAAAAAAAATAAGATTTTTAAGGGCATGCATCTTTCCTATCACAACATATGCCCGTGAGACCTGGACACTTAACAAAACAGCTGAGAAACGCATAAATACTTTTGAATGTAAATGGTACAGAAGAGTTCTTCAAATATCATGGACACAAAAAAGAACAAATATATCTATACTACAAGAGCTTAATATTGAAGAAGGCTGGTTAGTAAAGAGGATTAAACAGAGAAAACTTAAATATTTTGGACACATTAAACGTCATGATAATCTAGAGAAGACTGTCTTGGAAGGGTACATAATGGGAACAAGAAAGAGAGGAAGACCAAGACGTAGATGGCTGCAAGACATCGTTGATAATCTACAAATGGATGCAGCAGCAGCAGGCCATCTTGCTCACAACCGAGAGGCATACAGGAGTGCTGTTTGGGAGGCAAAGTTCCGGAAGGGACATGCAAATGAATGAATGAATTAGGGGGGGGGGCGGGTTTTGACCGTGGGTCAGTGAGACAACCATCTGAGACAACCACCTAGATGTTGTCCTCAGGTTTATACTCATTCCCCGTCCATGTCTCTTGACCCTTGCAATGAGTAGTTGTGTGAAGTTTTTCTACCTTTGCTGTGTGAAATAGAGTCAACCTTCGCTGTGTGAAATAGAGTCAACCTTCGCTGTGTGAAATAGAGAGTCCAGCTCTCCCTGCCTTTGATTTCCTAGGCTAACTCCAGGCATCCATTTCTTGAGGCCGACCTCGATCCCAAGCGGTGCCTAAAAAAAAAATTCTGCCGCAATTGAGAGTCGAACCTAGAACCTTTCGGTCGGCAGGTGGATGCACTAATCACTCCACCATCACATCAGGCCTTCATCTTCGCGTATAATGATTTAGAAATTTTATCTACCTAAAGCTCCCCCCCCCCCTTCCCAACCCGTCGCATCAGAAGGGGCAGGTCGTGAAACATTTACTGGATATGGATAATCAGGGAAATAGTGGATTGCCTAAAATACCAGGAGTTGACTGGCTGCTGGGAAGCATCCAACAAGCAGCAGCTCTTACAAAAGCCTGCAAGTTAAACCACGAGATTTTGAACAGTTTAGAATCAGAGGAAAAATAGATGGCAAAAGAGGAAAGAGAAGGCTGGAGATAGAGAAGAATCTGACGAGATGGTGCGATAAATCAGCAAGTTTTAGGACAAAAATGATTAAATATTTATTGTTCTTTGTTGTTGAAGAACTGGGAAATCTTTTCTGATTTATCTTTCTTGCCTTTGTTTGTCTGCTTTGCTCCTGTGTTGATGTATTTGTTCGGTCTGAATGTCTTACGTTAGTTTCTCTGTCTTACGGTAGTTTCTCTGTCTTACGTTAGTTTCTCTGTCTTACGTTAGTTTCTCTGTTTTAGTTTCTCTATTTTACGCTTGTTTTTTTGTTTTAGTTCATCTCTCGGCTGTACGTTTTTTTTTTGTCTGCTTTGTTCCTGTGTTGATTTCGTTGATGTACTTCTTCAATACAAGATCCAACAATTAAGTAATGAGACTAATTATATTTTAAAAAATAAACAACAGTTGAAGATATAACATGTATCATATTCAAAGTAAGCCTCTTGTGCATTGATGTAGCGAGTGGCACGATCTAACAAAAACTGGAACGACCTCTGCAGTTCTTCTGTTGGTATGACCCTTAAACTTGATGTTATGGCCCTTTGGATGTCATCAGTATCGTCAAAGAAGCGTCCTTTCAATGGTAACTTTAAATTGTGGGAATAGAAAATAATCGGAGGGAGACAAGGCTGATGAATAGGGTGGATGGTTGAGAACACACACTTGTTTTTGGGTCAAAAATTCCTGTACAACTACCGCCCGGTGAGCCGGTGCATTAACAAGAAGAAGGAAAAAACTGCCAGGTGTTGAATACTCGGGTCGGACTCAGAGAATCCTTTTCAATAGGCATTTCAAAATACTTAAATAAACTTTGGCAATGACAGTCTGTCCCTCTGGAATAAATTCATTGTGAATAACTCCTTTTCTATCATAGAAGCACACCAACATTGTCTTCACTTTCGACTTTATAAGACGAATTTGTTTGCCTATTGGCGATGATAATGACTTCCACTGAGCACTTTGGCGTTTAGTTGTGGTATCACAGCTGAAAATCCATGTTTCATCCTTTGCAACAATCAAATATAAGAAACGTTTATTTCTGCAGCACGTTTTAATGATGTCTTTTGCGTACTCAACACGCTGATATTTTTGGTCATCAGACAACGAATGTGGTACAAACCGGCAAGCAACTTTTCTTGCCCAAATCTTCCACTAAAATTTTACGAAATGGTGTCTCTCGGTTAACACCAAATTCATCTGCCATCATCCCCACAGTCAAACAACGATCTTCTTGTATCCGTTCTCTGACTTTGCAATGAGTTCCTCATTACGAACAGAAATTGGACGTCAATGTCTAATTGCATTTGTAATCGTTTCCACACCACTTTTGATCGTGAATACCACCTGAATATCTGTGCACGAGATAAACAATTATCCCCATTAACTTGTCGCAACAATTCAACTGTCTCAATGGCACTTTTTCCGAGTTTTAAACGGAATTTAATGTTAGCTTTTTGCTCCATGCTGATTACGTAACAATGCACCTCTGACTAGGTCAACAAAATGGCGGCTTGTTTGTCATCTGCTTATCGGGGGGCGATGAAACATTGCCAGATCATAGATCTTTGGATTCCATCTTTGCTTCATAGATGGCATTTTCGTCTTGACCATAATAAAATCAGTCTCATTACTTAATTGTCGGACCTTGTATGTTTTCTTCTTGTGATATATATATATGTCTATATATATATATATATATATATATATATATATATTATATATATATATATATATATTTCTTTTGTCTGCTTTGTTTCTGTGCCTTTTATGCAAATGTCTGTTTTTTTTTCTTGTAAGACGGTCTTACTTTCATTTCTCTGCTTTGTTCCTGTGTTGGTGTTGATGTATTTCTTCAGTCCTATCTCTTTTCTTCTTTTACTAGATATATTTGTTCTAGTTCCCTTTGTCTGCTTTGTTCTTATGTTGGTCTTACAGATGCCTGTAGTTCTCTTTTTTCTGCTCTGTTCTTATGTTGATCTTGTAGATGTCTGTTTTATTCTTGCGCTAGGTATGTCTGTTCTAGTTCCCTTTGTCTGTTTTGTTCTTATGTTGATCTTCCAGATCTCTGTTTTCTTCTTGTCCTAGATTTATTTGTTCCAGGTTCTCCTTGTCTGCTCTGTTCTTATGCTGGTGTTGCAGAAGCCTGTTTTCATATTTCGCTAGGTATGTTTGTTCTAGTTCTGTTTGTTGTATTCTTGAACTGATTTGTTTGTTCCACTTTTGTTCTGTTGTCTCTGAACCACTCAAGAAAAAAAACTCTCACATCGAGACTGGGCGAACCACTCTCTCCAATTTTTTTTTTTCAAAACCTTTCATCCCGCCACCACGGTCCACATCAATTGCAACGTGTGGCGCCTGATAGACCTCTTCTGAGGCCAGGGAAGGAGAGGCGCGGAGGGTCGGGGGGGGGGTGGGGTGAGGAGGGTATGAGTGGGGGGAGGTGAGGAGGGTATGAGTGTAACCAACTTCAGCGCAGCCAAGGAGAGAGCTACCAGTGATTCTTGGAGACCCCAGAGAAGCAGATCAATACCAGAAATGATCACCAACGATCTCTCGGTCAACGGCAGTCTATCCTCCGCCTTCCCTCGCGTCCCCTCTTCCTCGTTTTCTCCTCGGTGTACAGGACGAGCGCAGGAAACTGACTGTTTGGTTGTGAAAGTGGAATGGAGGAAGGAAGACAGGGAATGAGAGAGAGAGAGAGAGAGAAGAGAGGAGGAAGAAGAGGAAGGGAGGGGCCCACGAAGTCGGCAGTGAAAAATGTGATTGTGGAATGTGATTTGGACGGCTGTATTGAAAGCAGCAAGAATGGGAGGATAGTTTGGAGCCGGGAGATTTTTTGTTGTTGAAAGGTCCCATGTCTGCCAACAGCCTGTCCGCTGTCACGCTAGAGAATGTGTATTTGTATGTGTGGCTGTGTGGGTATTTGTATGTGTGACTGTGTGGGTATTTGTATGTGTGGCTGTGTGTGGAAACATGCATGCGTTCTTTGTTGTCAGGTGCTTCATTTATAAAAAATAGGTCTCACATTTTGGTTACATACAGTTCTTAGATAGCTAAACTGTTTACAGACAATCAAACTGTTTAGACAATAAAACTGTTTACGGGCAGTCAACAGTCAAACTGTTTACAGGCAGTCAAACTGTTTACAGATGTCTTACAGGCAGTCAAACTGTTTACAGACAATCAAACTGTTTACAGACAATGAAACTGTTTACAGGCAGTCAAACTGTTTACAGATGTCTTACAGACAGTCAAACTGTTTACAGATGTCTTACAGATAGTCAAACTGTTTACAGATGTCTTACAGGCAGTCAAACTGTTTACAGATGTCTTACAGATAGTCAAACTGTTTACAGATGTCTTACAGACAGTCAAACTGTTTACAGATGTCTTACAGATAGTCAAACTGTTTACAGACAGTGAAACTGTTTACAGACAATAAAGCTATTTACAAGCAGTCAAACTGTTTACAGACAATGAAACTGTTTACAGGCATTCAAACTGGTTACAGGCAGTCAAACTGGTTACAACCACTCAAACTGTTTGTAGGCAGTCAGACTGTTTACATGCACTCAAAGTGTTTTCAGGCAGTCAGAATGTATACAGGCACGCAAACAGTTTACAGGCAGTCAAACTACCAGGAGACAGCCTAAATGTCACTCACATTAACCCAACTGAGATTGGGGGAGGGGGAAGGGAAGTGAGGGGCTTTGCTGCCGTTAGAGGACACGAATTTAAAATAGAAATGTACCCCGTTTATTAAAGTTGTTCAGACTCTATCTGTAGATGTTCATAAGAAACTACTTTCTACGAAAATGTCTACAGAAATTGTAGTAGTTGTCAAGTTTCTAGTAGTCTGAAAGGTGAGAGGTAGGAGGGAGATTGGGGGGGGGGGGGGGGGGGAGTGCAGGTGTGGGCGTGAAGACGCAGTCCGATACAGCAGTCAGTGACTCACAGCGTTCACGCTAGCGTCAGGGTTGGAGAGTCATAGACGGCCAAGACCATGCCTCGCCTCTCGGTTGATACCCTTCCAGTAACAGGCCAGGCATGGCTAACCAGGCAGTGATCGCCATAGTCCCCGATGTGGTGCAGTCTGCTAGAAGAGAGAGAGGGGGGGGGGGAGGACAGGGAGAGAGAAAAGCATTGCATGCACATGTCCTCTAACTTTTACTTCCACCCAGGATAGAAGAAGTACACGAGGTTGACTCACTCACATCTGGGGACATCGTCTGCAGCTCAACCACACTCTCAGCTGTGGCCGCAGAGAACATCGTGTTGGCAGTTTCGAATAGATGGAGCAACGGAAACAAGATAGATGGAGCAACGGAAACAAGATAGATGGAGCAACGGAAACAAGATGGATGGAGCAACGGAAACAAGATAGATGGAGCAACGGAAACAAGATAGATGGAGCAACGGAAACAAGATAGATGGAACAGCGGAAACAAGATAGATGGAACAGCGGAAACAAGATAGATGGAGCAGCAGAAACAAGATAGATGGAACAACAGCAACAAGATAGATGGAACAGCGGAAACAAGATAGATGGAGCAACGGAAACAAGATAGATGGAGCAACGGAAACAAGATAGATGGAGCAGCGGAAACAAGATAGATGGAGCAATGGAAACAAGATAGATGGAGCAACGGAAACAAGATAGATGGAGCAACGGAAACAAGATAGATGGAGCAACGGAAACAAGATGGATGGAGCAACGGAAACAAGATAGATGGAGCAACGGAAACAAGATAGATGGAGCAACGGAAACAAGATAGATGGAACAGCGGAAACAAGATAGATGGAACAACAGCAACAAGATAGATGGAGCAGCAGAAACAAGATAGATGGAACAACAGCAACAAGATAGATGGAACAGCGGAAACAAGATAGATGGAGCAACGGAAACAAGATAGATGGAGCAATGGAAACAAGGTAGATGGAGCAGCGGAAACAAGATAGATGGAGCAATGGAAACAAGATAGATGGAGCAACGGAAACAAGATAGATGGAGCAACGGAAACAAGATAGATGGAGCAACGGAAACAAGATAGATGGAACAATAGCAACAAGATAGATGGAGCAGCGGAAACAAGATAGATGGAACAACGGAAACAAAATAGATGGAGCAACGGAAAGAAGATAGATGGAGCAACAGCAACAAGGAAACGTTGTGAAATGTTTTTTTAATGGTACAAGTATTTGTTGTTGTTGTTGTTGTTGCTGTTGTTATTGAAATAACGATACAACTCGACTTCACATCAGGCTGTCACAGCACCCATATCATGGGGCACCCAGGAGCGATTGTTTCTCTGCTGCACGGAGAGTGTAAACACGGGCCCAGGCTGTCCTGTAGGTGCGCCCGGTTTAACATCTTCTGCTCTGCCTTTAGTAATAGCCGGTGTCGGCCAGGCTGTGGTTGTACTCCTGGTTCCCCTTTGACATTTTGCCTTGTCTGGAAGTGGGACAAAATCTCAGTCATGCCTGGGGTTTGTTTACGAAGTGTTCTTGTACGTTCGCGTATTTTTTGTTTTTTGTTTTAATACCTAGAAACTGCTTGTTTGTGTTCCAGCATATGGATTGATTTTTTAAAAATTATTCTTGATGTTGATTCTTGATCTATCTATCTATCTATCTATCTATCTATCTATCTATCTATCTATCTGTCTGTCTGTCTGTCTGTCTGTCTGTCTGTCTGTCTGTCTGTCTGTCTGTCTGTCTGTCCGTCCGTCCGTCCGTCCGTCCGTCCGTCCGTCCGTCCGTCCGTCCGTCCGTCTGTCTGTCTGATTTCCCTTCACCGACACAGATTTTATACAGCAACTCCGAACCGATTATGGACCCCCTCCCCAACCCCTCTCCATAACAAAAGACTGGAGGAGACACTGGAAACTTGGCACTAGAAGACATGAGAACTGTTTTCAAATTCTTCCTCACCCTCCGCGCGTAAAACGAGTTCCCAGACAGATTGTGTATTCATGCGCGGTGCCGCCATGTTTCACTTGGCAGCTACGCTTGGTCGATGCTTCAGTTTTGTTCAATATTTGCGGATTTTTTTTTGTTTTCTTCCTCGACGTTAACGATGCTTTTGTCGTTTTCTGGGACTTAACTGTAACTTGCAGATTGTCCAAATCTTAGATGTAACTTTTAAAGTTCAGGGCTGGAAGTTCAGAGAAAGAATAGCGTTGAGATGTGTTCGCCATTATCATGGGTTTTATGCAGATAACCTCGCGTCTTAATTTTGCTCCGTAAAATTAAAAAAGGGATACCGAAGCCTTCTTTCTATCCGAATCCTCACGAGACCTTCACAGCGGACTTGTCGTGTACTCCTGGTTCAGGGTTACAGTAGAGATTATGTTCCATATTTTAGAACAGAACAGAACAAATGTCATGTTGTTATCTGTGTCTTCAGCTGTGAGAATCTTTTTTTTTTTTTAATGCTAAAATGCCTTGAAGCCACCATGAAATCCACCACCACAAGCAGCAGTACCACTGCATGGTGACTATCAATCAGAAAGTGGCTGCTAAACACCCTTTCTTCTGTTCTGTTAATGTGGCTTGTGTACGAAACTGACAGCCAACGCTCAGGTCGCTTTTGTTAAGTGAAATAGGCTTATAGCCCTGGTATGAAAATTTCAGTAAAAAATATAGAAAGAAAAAGACGACCATAAAGAAGCTGAGAATACGGGACAATAAGGGACGATAAGCCAGGAATTAGCAGCAGTTGTCTTCCAGCATATCCAAGTCCATTGTGCTGGAAGAGGCATTTCAATTGAAAAATTGATGTAAAAATTATACGGGAGCCCTGGATTGCCCGAGAAATGGAATCTGCACGTATCCTCTCCTCTCTCCCCAGTCTGACATTATTTCCGTGCGATAAATCCTGTATAGGATTGTAATGATAATCTTTCAAAGCTGTATAATCCTTGTGTCTCAAGGATCTGAAAGGATTGGGCGTATGTGCATTGAAGCTTTGGTTTAATTTTTCAAATAGATTGAGGGGAATTCTGGGAGACTTGCGTTTGCCGGAGGGGGGGGGGGGGGGAAGGTCAGCTGTGAGGATGTAAATAACGCGAGAATGTGGTCGGGATTTGGGTGAGTGCGAGATTTGGTGGAAGTTGGATAAAGTTCTTTCTAAGTGTGTTATTGTTGTTTTTGTTGTTATTGCTGCTGTTATGGTTGTATTTGTTGTTATTATTGTTGTTATAGTTGTTTTTGTTGCTATGGTTGTTTTTATTGTTATTGTTTCTGTTATTGTTGGTTTGTTGTTGTTATTGTTTTGTTGTTTTTGTGTTTTGTTGTTTATGTTATTGTTTTTGTTGTTGTTATTGCTATTGCTGGCGTTGGTCTGTCTTCCTGAAACTGCGAGCATTTGTTTAAAATCCATGTGGTGAAGTTGTTGAGGCACAGATTCGTGTCGGATTGGGAGTGGGTTAAAGTGGCTGTCTTTTATTTCAGTCCCTGAATGGAGCTAGGAAGCAACTCTTCTTTAGCAGCTCCACCACAATGAGAATCCCTGCACCCGTTCCACAGTCCAGGTCTACTACTGGGGCCACCAGCACGGAGGTGGGACAGGGTCTTGATCGGCTTTAGGTCGCTGCCTGACCAAATCAACAGTTTCTTTTTCCACTCTTACAAAGTTGGTGGGATAAAGAGGATGGCTGTTAGACGAGGTTCTTGATGTGTCTCTTATAAGATATTTATCTGTTTTATTATCTGTTTTCTTCCTGCGACATTTTGTCTTCTTCTTCATGTATTTTCATTTCCCTTTGAGATTTTCGGTGATTGTCAGGCTGGGTAATTTCCGTTTTCTTATGAAATGCCCAGAGAATTAGTTTTTGTTTTGTTTCTTTAATACTCGTACATCTAAATTTTAATTTAAAAAACATAGTTCTCTATTTCTTGAAGGGTCTTGTCTTTATTTGACACGGTAGGTTTTTTAAAATAACTTTTTTTAAAAATTGAAATTACCCATATCATTTTTTTATTGGCAACTTCTGATTGGCTGATTATAAATATCACGTGACGCAAGGACACGGCTGAATAATTTCTCTAATGACAGGATCCATATGGAAGCATGAAAGTTCACCGAATATTCCAGTAGCACATGCCCGATCTGGTCGGTCACGAACGATGACGTAATTTGGACATGAAGTTTCCACTTAACGAGGGCAGGGAAGGGGAACAGAAAAGGTCGATCAATTAGAGCTCAATGGATATCCATCATCTGCCGCGTGTTCGATTCTTGTGAGTGACTTGTAAATAAGCTGTGGTGGTCTTTGCCATTTGTGAGCTTTGCATTTTCTGAGGTGTTCTTGATGTCCGTAGCTCACTACGGTCTTCTTCTTCTTCTTCTTCTTCTTCTTCTTCTTCTTCTTCCCGTTGATCTTATTCTACGTCTCATCTTCCTCCTCCTCTTCTTCATTGTATTCCTTCATCTTTTCCTACTCCTCTTCTTCAATCTTTTTTTTCCAGGTTCGACCTCAGAAAAACTTTGTTTGCACACTGTTGCTGTTAAAGCGATTTTTAAACCTGATACATCCAACTTCAGCTCGGCTTATTTTTATTAGCAAACAACAAACGAATAGTTTTCGAACATAAGTATACATAAAACTAAGTGTATAAATATACAGTAAGCCACTGCAGTAAAGCTGTGATTACAAAAATGTTAAAACTATTAAAAAGTTAAAAGTAGGAACAGATTTATTATTTAACGAGTACAGAGCTGTGAAGTTTTGGTTAATCATACAAAACCATACAGGACAAAGAAACAGGGAAAGAAGATAAAATATAAATTGACATAAATTATATACAACAAATAAGAATGAAACAAATAATAGGAAAAAAAGGGGGGGGGGGCACTTATCTATGACTAGCGATTTGTGTTTGTATTTCGATCCCTTTTCACTCGACCAGATTTGTGTTTCCAGGGGGATCCTTTGGGAGGTAAAATAGGGTCTTGGTAGGCCATGATTCACCAGGCGATCCGAAAACATTGACCCGTGGGCTGTCTAATTCAGTTTGAGAGCATTGCATCTCTTCTCGTTACACGCCCAAGATCTGATGTTAATTACATGACTTTCATGATTGTTTAGCTTTTGTTTCTTACCGTGTTTGTTCAGACAACGAGGCATATGTTTGGTTTTTTTTTTTCCTGTAGAGGGTATGCATGAGCTTGAGAAAGAATATGTCATTCTGCGCCTTGAACATGTAAAGCTGAGTCGATAATATGTGCTTTGATAAAATGAGGACTCGCATACAACAAAGCCAGCCGCTGGACTCGCCAGTTATCATTAGGAGCACGTTACGGCTCGTTTTTGTTCGAGTTTTTTTTTTTCAAATCCGTGAGTCCAAGCACAAAGCAGGGGGTGAGTAATGCTTCTTTAACAGACTCCACCACCATAGGGATTATGGCGATCCATGCCTAGTTACATCGAGCCAATTTTGTTTTATGGGTGTGAAGCATGGTCTATGAATAAGAGAGTACAGCGAGAAATGGAGGCCATGGAGATGTGGTTTATAAGAAGGATGTTGAAGGTACCATGGACAGCCAAGAAAACCAACGAAGAAGTCTTAAGAGAGGCTGGAGTTAAAAAGCAAATTACAGCAAAGATCAGAGGCAGACAAGCGAGATTTATAGGACTTTTCCTGAGAAGAGGAAATCTGGAACACACTGTGACAACTGGAAAAATTGAAGGAAGAAGAGACAGAGGAAGACAGAGAGAGAAGTTACTGGGTGGGCTGTCAGTGTGGCTAGGAAGAAAGTCACCGGCGGACCTCATAATTAAGTCTAAAGATAGGGAATTGTGGAGAGAAATGATCGCCTACGCCACGCGGCATGGCGTTTGAATTGAATTGAATGCCTAGTTATCCAGGCAAGGCATTTTACTGGGTGGTATCAAGGGAGAAGTGGGACAGGGTCTTGGTCGGCGATGGTTCTTCAACCCTTGAAGCTAGTATGTCATGTCAGTCATGGATCGGACATCATCTGTGCTTAGAAGCAGGTGTCTCAATCTGCAATGTTTTGCTGCCCATTCTTATGTTTTGCTGCCCATTCTCATGCTTTGCTGCCCAATCTTATGTTTTGCTGTCTATTCTTATGTTTTATGTTTGTCACTTCGTGCGGAAGGTGGCCATTATGCAGGAAAGTCTCTACTGTAGAGGACGGAGCAACAACACATCTCCTTCAGATCATCAGAGGAACTCCCCCCCCCCCCCCAACAGACAAATGTTTCAGCCCTATATACACTTTAAAGGGGCGAGGGTGGGTCCCTCTGAGTCATGAGGTCATAACCTCAGTTGTTGCTTTTTTGTGGGGTGGGGCGGAGAATTGAACCCGTGATCTTCCAGTTGGCACCACACTTCCAAGTGTATCTTAGCGATTTAGCTAAGGAGGACCGGTATTAGCTGTGACAAACTAAATTATTTAAGTTCTCAATGCTAGTTTCGCATACTCCACAGCCAGCATGAGGCCCTTTTCTGCTGTTTCTGAAAGGCTTTTCAATGCCCTTGCTCTTTGCTTGTCCCTTTATGCCCAGTTGCTTACATAGGTCGTATGCTGATGTTGCTACGAATCCTCCGGCTCACACTTCTACAGCTATCACTTTTGCCCTGACTCCTGCCCCCCCCCTCCCCCGCCTCAGTTGCCTGACTAGGTCATTGTACTTCTCGCATTTGAATACATGCTGCTCCTCTATTCTTGTTTAGTATTAAGTTGATGGCCAGTGTGCGACATGAGTTATGTTGGCAGAAGGTGCATCTCTATACATTGCATCCTTCTAGAACGTGGTGGATGTCCAGACAGTGGAGCGCGTTAGGAGCTGGTCAGTGGCGCACTACCACACCTGCCAGTACCGGGATTCATCATCTTCCATCATCCAGCCCTCGTCCTCACTGACACACTAGTGCATCCATCTTGCACGGTCTTCTTGAAACTCGCCAACCACTGTTGTGTAGCTCTCATAGCAAGTATTTTGGCAGCTCCACTTCGGTGCATTCCACTTCCAAACACTCTGTTTCCACCCATTCCACTTCCAAACTCTCTGTTTCCACCCATTCCACTTCCAAACTCTCTGTTTCCACCCATTCCACCCCCAAACTCTCTGTTTCCACCCATTCCACTTCCAAACTCTCTGTTTCCACCCATTCCACTTCCAAACTCTCCGTTTCCACCCATTCCACCTCCAAACTCTCTGTTTCCACCCATTCCACCTCCAAACTCTCTGTTTCCACCCATTCCACTTCCACAAAACTCTCCACTTTCATACATTCCACTTCCGTCTACTCCACTTCCAAACACTCCGCTTCCATCCACTCCCATAGATTCTGCTTTTCGTTCACTTCACTTCTATGGTTTTATACGTCTCACCTTCTGTCACCTCCTCCATTCTAATCTTCCGTCACGTGTTATCTCCTCCGCCCACACACGTCCTCCTAGATCACATTATTACTCCCTCCCTGTCATATACCGCCATCCACCTTCCCCGTGATCCTCCGACTCGTCTTGATGTAACGATCCACTACTCTCATCAGAAATCAGAAATGCGTGACCGATTG
Organism: Achatina immaculata; assembly: GCA_009760885.1. Classification (NCBI taxonomy): domain Eukaryota; kingdom Metazoa; phylum Mollusca; class Gastropoda; order Stylommatophora; family Achatinidae; genus Lissachatina; species Lissachatina immaculata. The sequence continues at coordinate 22,789,619 of CM019712.1, forward strand.
GATCCCGATTTAAGTGAAATTGACCCACGTGCGATGTCCAATGGCTGGATGTCAGGCCATCACTGCTATCACCTTCACCAACAGTACTACCAGCACAACCATAAACTATCACTTTACGACGATGTTGTCAATAGCATCAGTAACATCACCACTAAAGTTATCATCACAACCAACATCACCACTATAGTTATCATCACAATCAACATCACCACTATAGCTATCATCACAACCATCATGACCAATATAGCTATCATCACAATCAACATCACCACTATAGCTATCATCACAACAAGCATCACCAATATAGCAAGCATAACCACTATAGCTATCATCACAACAAGCATCACCACTACAGCTATCATCACAACAAGCATCACCACTATAGTTATCATCACAACCAACATCACCACTATAGCTACCATCACAACCAACATCACCACTATAGCTACCATGATAACAAACATCACCACTATAGCTACCATCACAACCAACATCACCACTATAGCTACCATCATAACAAGCATCACCACTATAGCTACCATCATAACAAGCATCACCACTATAGCTACCATCATAACAAGCATCACCACTATAGCTACCATCATAACAAGCATCACCACTATAGCTACCATCATAACAAGCATCACCACTATAGCTACCATCATAGCAAACATCACCACTATAGCTACCATCATAACAAACATCACCACTATAGCTACCATGATAACAAACATCACCACTATAGCTACCATCATAACAAGCATCACCACTATAGCTACCATCATAACAAGCATCACCACTATAGCTACCATCATAACAAACATCACCACTATAGCTACCATCATAACAAGCATCACCACTATAGCTACCATCACAATCAACACCAGCGGAAACGTCACATTACTTCAAGCATGGTCGCTTTCTTCTGCAGCTGCTACGAGTAACGTTCATCGTGGTCTTAATGTTGTTTATATTGCTGCTGCTACTACTATTACTACTACTATTACTACTACTATTACTACTACTATTACTACTACTATTACTACTACTACTATTACTACTACTATTACTACTACTATTACTATTACTACTACTACTACTATTACTACTACTACTACTACTACTACTACTACTACTATTACTACTACTACTACTATTATTACTACTACTACTACTACTATTACTACTACTACTACTACTATTACTACTACTACCACCACTACTACTATTACTACCAACACTTCAACTACTACTACTACTACTAAAACCACTACCACTAATACTACTATTACTACTACTGCTCTTAATAACACTACTACTATTACTATTACTACTCATACTACCACCACTACTATTACTACTACTTCTACAACCACAACCACTACTATTATTACTACTATTACCAGTTTTACTACTACTACTATTACTACTACTAAAACCACAACCAATATTATTATTACTACTATTACTACTGTTTTTACTACTACTACTATTACTACTACTATTACTACTACTACTACTACTATTACTACCACCATTACTACTACTACTTCAACAACTACTACTACAACTACAAGAGCTGCTACTCCAAATACTACTGCTACACCTACTGCTACTACTATTACTACTACTACCACTACAACTACTGCTATTGCCTACAGCTATTATTACTACTACTACTACAGCTACTGTTATTATCTACAACTACTACTACTACTGTTACAAATACTACTACTACTACTACTACTACTACTACTACTACTACTACTATTACAACAACTCCTACTACAACTACTGCTATTACCTACAGCTACTACCACAACTACTGCTGTAAATACAACTCCTACTACAACTACTGCTATTACCTACGACTACTAGTACAACTACTGCTATTACCTACTACTACTACTACCACTACTACTATTACTACTACTACTACTACAACTACAACAGCTACTATTACAACAACTGCTGTTTCCTACAACTACTACTACAACTGCTACTGTTACCTACAATTACTACTACAACTGCTGCTTTTATATACAACAACTACTACAACTACTGCTATTACCTACAACTACTATTACAACTAATGCTGTTACCTACAACTGCTACTACAGCTACTGCTATTACCTACAACTACTACTACGACTAGTACAATTACCTACAACTACTACTACGACTAGTACAATTACCTACAACTACTACTACGACTAGTACAATTACCTACAACTACTACTACGACTAGTACAATTACCTACAACTACTACTACGACTAGTACAATCACCTACAACTACTATTACAACTAATGCTGTTACCTACAACTGCTACTACGACTACTGCAATTACCTATACTACTACAACTACTGCTATTACCTACAACTACCACTAAAAGTACTGCTATTACAAACACTACTACTACTACTGCTACTACTACTACTACTACTACTACTACTACTATTACTACTACTACTACTGCTGCTGCTGCTATTACCTACAACAACAACAGCTACTATTACAACAGCAGCTATTTCTTACAACTACTACTACAACTATTGCGGTTGCCTACAACTACTACTGTTACCTACAACTACCACTACAATTACTCCTATTATTACCACCGTCACTACTACTACTACTACTACTACTACTACTACTACTACTGCTACAACTGGTGCTGCTGCTACCATCATCATTACTACTGTTGCCACCGTTACTACTACTACTACTACTACTACTACTACTACTACTACTACTACTACTACTACAGCTTTAAAGTACTACAGTTATCACCATCACTGCTACTGTTACTGTCTTCACTACTGCTGCTACTATTACTGCTGCTACTACTACTATTACTAGTACTTTTATTACTACTGCTGCTACTACTACTACTACTACTGCTACTACTACCACTACTACTATATTACTTCTATTACTACTACTATTACTGCTACTGCTACTACTACTACTACTATTACTACTACTACTACTACTAGTTACTACTGCTACTACTACTACTGCTATTGCAACTACTACTACTACTACTACTACTACTACTACTTCTATTACTACTGTTTCCACCGTCACTACTACTACATCCACTTCTACTACTTCTATTACTACTACTTCTAATATTACTGTTACCTCCATCACAACTACTACTATTATTACCACCCGCTAGCATTACTTGTAGCTCTGAACATAAGGACTGGCATGCTACCGTAACAAAAGTTATCTCGAGAATGTTAGAACCATCGTCACCAAGGAAGCGACGTAAAACTTCACCAAATCTTTACCCATGAAATGGCTTCTCTTTTACTCTTACTACAAAATCAGGCGATGTATTACTCCACGACGACGAGGAGAGTAGGATAGGGAGTGGCCTGCCGGACAAACTGTACCCACCAGAATCTCAACTGTGGTGGCCGTGATGCTGTCCTGTGTTGAGGGCGTAGAGATCAATTCAGTTCTTTTGTCAGGTTTAGAGGATGATACTACAGACAGATAGACAGACAGACAGACAAACAGACAGACAGATGTCTCCCAGGAACTGCCGGGCTGGTGTTCTTTGCAGCCGATGCAGTGAGGATGTTGATACACAGCATTGTGCCGGATTGGAAGCTGAATATGGCGCCGTTTTTTTTTTGTCCGTGAGTGGACTTATAAAGCATTGGGTTGTACAGTGCTTCTTTAATAGACTCCACCACCAGAACGACTAATACAGTCCCTGCTCAGTTAGCCAGGTTAGGCCTTGTTAACGGGGGGTACCAACGAAGAGGTGGGACAGGGTATTGATCAGATACGGTTCGCCAACCCTGACGCTAGCATGTTAGCTATGGGTCGCTGAATGCCAAAGCGGAGAGCCTCTCCTCCCCCCCCCCCCCCAGACAGACAGACAGACAGATGGATGGACAGACAGACAGACAGACCGATGGATAGACAGACAGACAGACGGATGGATGGATAGACAGACAGACAGACAGATGGATGGATGGATAGACAGACAGACAGATGGATAGATAGACAGACAGACAGACAGATGGATAGACAGACAGACAGATGGATAGACAGATATTTTTCACGCGGCCTAAAGCTAAAAACAAAATATCAATGGGTTCAGTTTCACAGATAAATGTCAGGGAGATATAAATATCACTGTCAGAGCGTCAACGTCCTGATATCCGAGGCTGCCAGCAAATCGTCCGAGGGTCCCCCCGTGTTACTGACACCAGGGAGGGATTCGATAATGTACTCCCTGACAGTCGTGACGCGAGACCTTTTTATGAATGTCAATTCTGGTTAAGTGGGTGACTTTGCCCATGGCAGCCCGATCTTAACAACACCTTAACCAAATCTGGAGTGGCTGCCTGCCTGTTTTTACTGTCTGTTTGTCGTGGGCGGTCATTTTCATTTATAGAATTAGTTGAATTTTTATTTATATTTTATGGAGATCTTGTCTTGTCTTGTCTTGTCTTGTCATGTCTTGTCTTATCTTGTCATGTCTTGTCTTGTCATGTCTTGTCTTGTCATGTCTTGTCAAATGTCTTGCCATGTCTTGTCTTGCCATGTCTTGTCTTGTCATGTCTTGTCAAATGTCTTGTCTTGTCATGTCTTGTCTTGTCATGTTTTGTCTTGTCATGTCTTGTCTTGTCCTGTCATGTCTTGTCTTGTCTTGCCATGTCTTGTCTTGTCATGTCTTGTCTTGTCATGTCTTGTCTCGTCTTGTCATGTCTTGTCTTGTCATGTCTTGTCTTTTCATTCTTGTCATGTCTTGTCTTGTCTTGTCTTGTCTTGTCTTATCTTCTTGCCTTGTTTTGGGGGCGGAGACAATGTACGACATGGTTCAGAGACTCCGTAGCTAACAAGCAAGTGTCAGGGTTGGTGAACCATAGTTGACCAAGACCCTGTCCCACTTCATCGTTGGTACTCGCCCCCCCCCCCCCCCGTAAAGACTTAACCTGGTTGTGGAGTCTTCAAAAGAAGCAATGACACTCCCTGCTTTTTACTTCAACTCGAGAACTGGATATAAATAGCCGCTTTAACCCGCTCGCTATCTGATACCATGATGTGCCTCAACACCTCCTCAGCATCGACAGCAGATAACACCAGTTAGCAGTTCTCAGTTATAAGACTCGTCTTAGTGTCTTGTTTTGTCTTGTCTTGTCTTCTTCCTCAGTTTTAGGGGTGACAAAACTTGGTAAGCCCGGGTGGTTTGCTTCTTAAAATAGGATACTTAAGGTTATCTTCTCCTGGACACTTAACAAAACAGCTGAGAAACACATAAATGCCTTTGAGACCTGGACACTTAACAAAACAGCTGAGAAACACATAAATGCCTTTGAATGAATGTAAATGCTACAGAAGAGTTCTTCAAATATCATGGACACAAAAAAGAACAAATATATCCATACTATAAAAACTTAATAATGAAGAAGGCTGTTTAGTAAAGAGGATTAAATAGAGAAAACTTAAATATTTTGGACACATTAAACGTCATGATAATCTAGAGAAGACCGTCTTGGAAGGGTACATAATGGGAAAAAGAAAGAGAGGAAGACCAAGGCGAAGATGGCTACAAGACATCGTTGATGATCTGCGAATGGATGCATCAGCAGCAGGGCATCTTGCTTACAACCGAGAGGCCTACAAGAGAGCTGTTAGGGAGGCAAAGTTCCGCAAGGGACATTCAAATGACTGACTGACTGGTGTATGTGAGCGCGCGTGTGCGAGTGTATGTGTTGCCAAGCGACGCTGTCTACAAAATCTCTTCTCGCACCCTTTGATAGTCCATGATGGTTTCTATACCAGGCTATTAGGACACGTGATCAGTGTTAAGTGTTCGCGCCGTTAAATCAACATTAAGCGAAATGAATGCCAAGCAGTTCTTTGTCATGTACTCGTTGTCCACCGGCCACTGATGTTTGTGGAGCTGGTCACAAGGTGCTCCCATGGTCTACGGAGTAGCTGAGCCTCAGCTCAGCAGAATGTGTCCTTTGTTTGGGAGAAAGGGTTTTCTTTGATTAGCTGTCACTTCAGACCTGGCAGGTTTCACGTCGAGTTTTTTCTGATGCTTCAGCCCAATCTTCAGCTGGATCCACCACCACAGACCGCCAACAGATAAAGACTGACAGATGCGAACGTTCAAGAGAACTCCCTTTTCACATTTCCTAAAGCACTATCTTCTGAAGTAGGTCCCCCCCCCCTTTTTTTTTTGTCCGTGAAACTTCCGCCCTTTTTTTTTCTCTCAAATTGTCACGAACTCTTGACCTTCTTGGCTGTCCCTTGGACTCCCGTTTTGTCCCTTTTCTGGCGAGTTACCAAATGTTCTTCGCTGGAAAGCGAGAATTATATTTGCGAACAATGATAACGTTATTCCCCAACGGATAACGCAGTTTTTCTTGCCGGAAAAAAAAAGGAAAGAAGTCCCGCTGTCATATTTGTACGATGAGGTACCCTCAGCCGCCTCTTCCCCCCCCCCCCCCCAGGCTGTTGCCTCCACGGCGAAAGGAAAATAATCCAACTGAAGGATGTTGACTTCTGTCCTCAGTCATTTGTTCCGTAAAAATCAAGGGTTTAAACAAAAATGGAGGTTGAGATTTGCTGATGATGGTGTCGTGTAGCTGCCGTTCTGGTGGTTGAAGAGGCTGGCTGTGATGAATGGCAGCTTTAATGCGGAAAGTAGAAGTGTTCGGTTCTGAGATATTTGCTGGGAATTTTTTTTTTTCCATGATAAATCTTGGAATCGGAGCTTGGAGCTAGGAGTTTGTTGTTGAGTTATGTTGTTGTTGTTAGTTTATGTTGTTGTTGTTGTTGTTGTTGGTTTATGTTGTTCTGGTGTTAATGTTTTATTTCGTTATGAGTAGTCTTCTGTCATTCTTTCTTCCTTATTGTGGTTTAGTCTCAGTCCATCATTTACATGTCCCTTGCGGAACTTTGCCTCCCTAATAGCTCTCCTGTAGGCCTCTCGGTTGTAAGCAAGATGGCCTGCTGCTGATGCATCCATTTGCAGATCATCAACGATGTCTTGCAGTCATCTTCGCCTTGGTCTTCCTCTCTTTCTTTTTCCCATTATGTATCCTTCCAAGACGGTCTTCTCTAAATTCTCATGACGTTTAATATGTTTAAAATATTCAAGTTTTCTCTGTTTTATCCTCCTTACTAGCCAACCAGTTAGTCTACTTTTTACAATTACTAAATCTTCTATTTCTTTGTTACTTTCTTTCTTTCCCGCTGACAGCCCAACTGACAGTTTACCCTCCCCCCCCCCCCATCCGCCCTTGTACTGGCGCAGTCACCGTGGATTCTCTCCCGTTTACAACCACAAATACCGCTCTGTCACACACAGCCACAGTTTTCACCATTGCAAAAAAAGTATCTGCCCCCCCCCCCTCCTCACTCCCGCGCCCCCCCCCCCCCCGCCAAAAAAAAAAGAGAGAAGAAGAAGAAAGCATCCTGAAAAAAGATAATCTCCGGAGTTTAATGGACTCACTACAGCCTTCAGGCATAAAAGGGGATCTTGCTGGTGAGACACTTATTTCTGATGGCCGCTTTAAGAGGTGTTTAATTCCATATAAGTGTTTCTTTTTTGTCTCTTTATCATTTTCTTTTTTCTTATTTTGAACTTAACCAGGGATCACGTGATCAGGAGATTTTGGGCGTGGCGGAAGTGATACTAGGAAAGAGATTGTAGCGACTGCATATCCGGTTTAGATATGGTGGACGTTTCATGGTAGGTCGGGGGCATGTTTGCTGCTCAGTGGTTTGGCGGCAGCGTTTCAGGAAAGATTTTGTCGTTTTCATCTCTGTCCAAGTTTCAGATGTTCATGCTGGTGAAGATGTTCCACGATCTGGCAGTCAGCGACACTTAGCTGGCCAAGACCCTGTCCAACCTCTCCGTAGTTACCCTCGCAGTAACAGGCCTAGCCTGGCTGTGAGGGTAGAGTCTGCCGTAGTCCCTTTTGTGGTGGAGTCTGCCTTAGTCCCTTTGGTGGTGGAGTCTGCCGTAGTCCCTTTGGTGGTGGAGTCTGCCGTAGTCCCTCTGGTGGTGGAGTCTGCCGTAGTCCCTCTGGTGGTGGAGTCTGCCGTAGTCCCTTTGGTGGTGGAGTCTGCCGTAGTCCCTTTGGTGGCGGAGTCTGCCGTAGTCCCTTTGGTGGCGGAGTCTGCCGTAGTCCCTCTGGTGGTGGAGTCTGCCGTAGTCCCTCTGGTGGTGGAGTCTGCCGTAGTCCCTTTGGTGGTGGAGTCTGCTGTAGAAGTTTTGCATAACCGGTGCTTCTCTAGCTCCACTGAGGGACTGAAAAAAAAGTCACCATAACCCGCTCCCAATCCGACACGATGTTGTGCCTCAACACCTTCACAGCATCGGCTGCAAAAGAACAACAACCTGGCAGTTCCAAGGAGAGAGAACAGAAACAAAAACAACCCAGAAAAGTGTGTTTTCTGTACAGTAGACGTCTACATTACAGTACAATAGGCGTGTATATGACAGTACAGTAGACGTGTAATGGCAGTACAGTAGGCTTGTATGTGACAGTACAGTAGACGTATATATGACAGTACAGTAGACGTGCATATCCCACTACATTCTACATGCATGTAACTATACAGTAAACATGTATCACACAATACAGTAGACATAAATATAACAGTACAGTAAACGTATATCACACAGTATAGTAGACATGAATATAACAGTACAGTAGACATGAATATAACAGTGCAGTATATACGTATATGGTGTAGTAGTTAGACCTCTCATTTCACGATCAGAAGGGTCATGGTTCGATTTCGCCGCTCGAGCTTACTTTTTTTCGGTCCGACTGGCCCCCGAGGTTCATTCAGCCTTGAAAAATGGGTTCCATGGAGTTTCCTAGGAAAACACAAAGGTGACAAGGATAGGTGCTAGCATCCCTACTTCAGAGGTTGTATTGGCCTAGAATTGTGAAGGCATTAACACAACACACTCCGCTACAGCGTGCAGATGGCACGGGACATGGACGGGCGTACGCATATGACTTGAACAAAAGGTAGGCGCGAAGTGATGCCGGTATATAAGTCCCCCAGATCTCCTTTACTGACAGAGGGTCTCAGCGTGGTGCATTAACTTCGTAGCGCCAACGAGAATCATGATGAACAGAAGCGAAGGCGACAGTGAGGTCTAAATCTACGATCTTTATTTATCTATACAAGACTTGTAGATATCGATTCAGAAATTCCAAACTCTGTATTAGATAGAGAGAAAGAAGGGAAGAAATAAAGAAGGAAAGAAAGAAAGAAGGGAAGAAAGAAAGACAGGAAAAAAGAAAGAAAGAAAAAAAAAGAAATAAAGAAATAAAAATTGATAAGGGCACAGATCGTCAGGAACAGAACAATACAAAAAAAAATACAACAATAAAATGTTGGTGATATTGTTGCATATAAACCTAATATTTGTTGTATGATGTTTCAACAGTTGTGCTCCTGGACTCGGCGGTGGAGTCAGCTAAGCAGCCAAGCCTGGGATGGGTAACACACAAATCGGAAAATATTCCACCAGTGCCCGGAGAGGCAGAGAATCTTGGGGTGAGTATTCGGACAATAGCTCTCTCTCTCTCTCTCCCTGTTGCTCTCCATCTTTCTCTCTCTCCCTTTCCTTCTCTCTCTCCACCTCTTTCCCTCTGTCTTCCCTCTCTCTTCCCATTCTCTCTCTCACTCCCTCTCTCTCTCCCTCCCTCTGTCTTCCCTCTCTTTCCCTCAATCTCTCTCCATCTTCCCTCTTTCTCTCCCCCATTCTCTCTCCCTCTCTGTCTTCCCTCTCTCTCCCCCTTTCTCTCTCTCCCTTTCCCTGTCTTCTCTCTCTCCCTCCCCTATTCTCGCTCCCTCTCTATCCTCCCCTCTCTCTCTCCCCTCCCTCTTCCCCATTCTCTCGCTCTCTCTCTCTCTTTTTTTTTCTCTGTTAATATATAGGAGTGAGTCTTATCACTTTGTGAGGCTTAATGGTAATGATAGCTGACTGGCCTCAGCAGTCTGTACAAAGAAACGGGTCACCTTGGTATTCTTTGGTGACCATCTGGAAGTCTTCGGGCATGACCCCACAGATTTTGCTGCTCTATTTCCTGTAGAGGATGCAGATCGTCAGAATGTGGTTTGGATTTATTAAATCTTTAAATCACTGTCCATATTTCCAGCTCCGTTGTCTTATGACAGACATACCTTGACCTCACACGACCTGCAGGTAAGAAACTGATAAACTGGGCAACATTTTCCCAGGTGTAATGAAAACAAAGAAGGTCATAATTTGTGGCAACTTTTCCGTCTTTTGAATGTTTTTCAGTTTTTGTTCAATTTAAAGATCTTTTTTTTTTCGGCCACAAAGATCTTTATTATTGATTCTGTTGTATTTATTATGGGGTCTTTTGGTTGCTGTTGTGGGATTTCGTTGTAATTTCTATAAGGTGTTATTTGTTGTCAGAGCTGTGGTGATTTTGTAAAGTGTGTATGAAACGGATGCGGAGTGGGTTGTAGTTGCTTGCGGGGACTCTCTGTGCACGTCTCAGAAGTGGTTGGTTTACTGTCATGAGGATCTGGTTGGCTCCATCATCATCATGTGAGGATTGGCTGCGGTGGATCTCCGAACGTGATTTGTGCCTTCACCTTTCTTTCATTCTTGATTTTCTTTCCAGATTCTTTCTTTTCTTTCTTTCGTTTCTTTCTCTTTTTTTCTTTCTTTTCTTTTTTTCTTTTCTTTCTTTCATTTGTTTATTTTTTCTTTCTCTTTCCATTTTCTTTCCTTCTTTTATTGCTTTTCTTTCTTTTCTTTTTTTTTTTTTTCTTTCTTTTCTTTTTTTTTTCTTTCTTTTCTTTTCTTTTTTTTTTCTTTCTTTTCTTTTTCTTTCTTTCTTTTCTTTCTCTTTTTTTCTTTCTTTTCTTTTTTTCTTTTCTTTCTTTCATTTGTTTATTTTTTCTTTCTCTTTCCATTTTCTTTCCTTCTTTTATTGCTTTTCTTTCTTTTCTTTTTTTTTTCTTTTTTTCGTGCGTTTCTTTCTTTTCTTTCTATTTTGTTTGTTTTCTTTCTTGCCTTCCTTCTTTCTCTTTTATTCCTGTTGTGAAGCGTGATGTGCTCAGGCAAAAGCGAAATCCAGTCCATCTCTTGCCGTCTGCTGCTTCTTTTGCCCTAGAACTACCCTTCCATCAAACTGAGTATCGTTGCTCAGTGTCTCATCTGTGGCTGCCTTCACGCGATCATGGACACGTTTATCCCTCAGTCATTCTCTGCTTAAGTTGCGTTTCCTTGTTCATCTAACTCCGCGGGTCTCACAGTTTGAGATGGCGCCGCCGTCTGGGGGGGGGGGGGGGGGGAGGCGGTGATAAGATCGAGGAGGTTGTAGAGAAAAACGAGCCACGGTGGGGTGTGGGGGGCATGAAAACTAAATGAGTGAAAATTGCTTCGGTGGGCGCTAGGAATGTAGCCAGTGTGACAAAAGGAACTGTGCGAAGGGAATGATATGAGAAACACTGTTATAACTAAATCCTGCCGGCAAACTAACCCGCTTCCGTTTCACTTTTGCCAATATTTTTTCCTGTGTCACGTATAGTATTCCCCCCCCCCCCCCAACCCTCTCATTTTGTTTTTTTGTTTTTTTTGTTTTTGTTTTTGAGCCCAGTGCCCGTATATTTCACACTTTTATTCCTGATGCCGGCGGCGTGTCCCGTTTCTTTTAATTCTAATCTCTCCGTCCCTTGTGATCCGTGCTTGGTGCTGGGGTTCGGGTGCGAGGGGGTTGTAAGCGAGCTCGAGGGGTAATCTCGACCTGGAAGGGATACTGTTGAAGTGGATGCGGATAAGGATACAATAGGTGTGTGCGAGTGTCTCCAAAGGTGGGTATGTAAATATGTTGAGTGATTGGAGCTTTGTGGCTTGTTGTGGCTGGGGGGGGGGGGGGGAGGATGGAGAGAGGGAGGAGGTTGTCTGTGTTTTATCTGAGGGAAAGTTGATAAACTGAGTACAGGAGATAAGGTGGAGTAGAAAAATGTACACATATTTTCTTGTTCAGTTTTTTCTTTCTTTCTTTCTTAGCGCCACTGTGTCGAGAAACTAGATATTGCTAGATCTTTCTTTCTTTCTTTCCTTCCTTCTGTCTTTCTTTCTTTCTTAGCTCCATTGTGTCGAGAAACTAGATATTGCTAGATCTTTCTTTCTTTCTTTTTTCTTTCTTTCTTAGCTCCATAGTGTTGAGAAACTAGATATTGCTGGATCTTTCTTTCTTTCTTTCTTTCTTTATTAGCTCCATAGTGTTGAGAAACTAGATATTGCTGGATCTTTCTTTCTTTCTTTCTTTCTTTCTTAGCTCCATAGTGTTGAGAAACTAGATATTGCTGGATCTTTCTTTCTTTCTTTCTTTCTTAGCTCCATAGTGTTGAGAAACTAGATATTGCTGGATCTTTCTTTCTTTCTTTTTTCTTTCTTAGCTCCATAGTGTTGAGAAACTAGATATTGCTAGATCTTTCTTTCTTTCTTAGCTCCATAGTGTTGAGAAACTAGATATTGCTAGATCTTTCTTTCTTTCTTTTTTCTTTCTTTCTTTCTTAGCTCCATTGTGTTGAGAAACTAGATATTGCTAGATCTTTTTTCTTTATTTTCTTCTTTCTTTCTATCCAGAAACTTGATATTTCTTGCCCTTTCTTTATTTCTTTTCCTCTTTCTTTCTTTCTTAGCGGGTGAGAGAACAGGACATTAAGCCACTAACACTATCTGTCTGTCTGCCTTTTGTCTGTCTGTCTGTTAGACGGACCTGCGTGACCGATTCTTCATCTTTTGAAACTAAAACATTTCATTAGTTCTCTCCCTTCTCTTTCCTGTTATATGTTCTAATTTAACTTCTTCCGGGGTATTCCGTCGATACTGTTATGGCGACAGGCTCTAACAGCTCGATTGTTTTGCTTTCTCGATATCAAAAAGATACCGGACACAAACAACGCAGGCAGATATGAGATAATCCTCAGTCTAAAAGGAGGTGAGAGAAAACAGAGTACATCCATTTACAGATTTACACCAAAACCTGTCTGATATCGTATACACACTTCCTTGATTGTACGTGATTCGATTTCTGAACGAGTCTGTACCGAGGTCTTCTAGTATCGATTCTCGAACTAGTGTTATCACAAACGATAATCCCCTCATGAATGAGTCCCGTACCTGTCTCGTCTCATGTAATACCATCATTTGCTGAAAGTTGAAATCCTTATTTACTCATGAAATCGAATATCATAGAGGAAGCTATTCCGAATTCAGGGTGAATCCCACCTCATACTGTTCGGAGCATGAACGAATTTGTTGTTGCGATTGTCAGAATATGGCGGTGGTATACCAAGATGGTGTTTGTTCACGATGAGACCGGGGCTGGTAATTCGTATATTGAGATGTTGGAATTTATGTTGGGGTGTCGGTTTCAGAGAGATAAAGGGGCTTTCCAGGGGCTTTCTGTACTCTGAACTCTTGAGGAATTAAGAGTCTTGACGCGGGCTCGGAAACATGAGAATGGGTGTTCTTTTCTGGCGGGGATTTGGTCTGTGGAAGGTATTGTCTGTCTCACGAAGGTATTGTCTGTCTCACGAAAGTATTGTCTGTCTCACGTAGGTGAAGAACAGGTCTCGGCAGAAGAGCGCCCATCACAGAAAGTGTATGATTTCAGACAAGTTCTGACATCGATTAAAGGTCTTTAACTTTGGCGTCTTCCATCTATCTATTTATCTATCTATCTATCTGTCTGTCTGTCTATCTATCTATCTATCTATCTATCTATCTATCTATCTATATCTATCTATCTATCTATCTATCTATCTATCTATCTGTCTGTCTGTCTATCTATCTATCTATCTATCTATCTATCTATCTATCTATCTATCTATCTATCTGTCTGTCTGTCTGTCTGTCTGTCTGTCTGTCTGTCTGCCTGTCTGTCTGGCAGAATGTCAGACGGGCCGGCGTGGCCAATTCTTAACCCTTTTAGAAACAAAGATCAGCCAATCTCTCTGTCTATCTGTCTGTCTGTCTGCCTGCCTGCGATTTTCTAAGTATTTTTGTATACTTTTTTCTGTTTGTCCAGTATTGTGTCTTTGAAACAGAAACCAGTTATGGGTCATAGGTAAGGCAGTGATATTCTGTTCTCTGTGAAATAATTATTATAAAAGTTAGATGATGAGGAAGAACATTGCAGTCAGTATTACTTGAGCAAATGAAGAAGCTGTAGGTCCAAGAATATTTAGATCAAAGAACTTCTTCGCCACCTTCAGTAAATTAGAACTCCCTGGCTCTTTTCTCTGTGTCCAAAGAGACCACGTTCTTCATAAAAGAGCCCTTTCTTTTGTTTCCATGTTGGTTCTAAATTTGACACCCCCCACCGGTCTCTGTTGTTTCCATGTTTGAAGTTCCTGCTGAACAATGAAAAAACTGCCAAACATCAGAAAGGGAGGTCAGGATTCGAAAAAAAACAAAAAAAGTGGACGAGACCGCGATGGTCAAAGCCAGATTTAAAAACCTGAAACAGGAAAGCAGAATGTTTGGTCACTGTTGAGCCTTGAACAACTGAACAATCCACAGCCTCGGGTTTTGTCCCTAGAGGCGGTGGACAACTTGAGCAAAGTTTGGCCAGGCGAACATTCTGACAGCAGGGGTCATTGTTCTGGGGGTGAGCTTTCCTCTGTTTGTCCTGGGTCCTCTGTTTGTCCTGGGTTGTACTAACATGGCTGTGCACACAAGCAGAGCAGAAACCCCCACGAGTTCGACTCTGAATTGTTGGACTTGGTGCGTGTCCAAAGACCACGCCGGATGAAAGTTTTCAAAATCCAGGATCTGAGATTTAGTTAAACCACAGGTTCCAAACTTGTGGTGACCGGTGTCCGTAAGAAATCATGTGGCGCATTATCAGACGGTTCGGGTGGGTGTTATCAGTCTGGTCGTGTGTGCCATCTGTTTAACGATTAGGGGTTTATGGCACTATGATAATGCTGGTTGTCAGAAGCCACCTCTACATTCAAGAACAGGTCCAAGCATAAGTACAACTCTAAGGTCTTTCATAAATACTGTTGTTGGAAAAAGTGGTTCTTTGGGTGATATGTGGTTGGGGAAGTGGTTCTTTGGGTGATATGTCGTTGGGGAAGTGGTTCTTTGGGTGATATGTCGTTGGGGAAGTGGTTCTTTGGGTGATATGTCGTTGGGGAAGTGGTTCTTTGGGTGATATGTGGTTGGGAAAGTGGTTAATGCCCACCTCTCAACTGTCGCAACGGTCATAGCAACAACCGGTTGGATCTAAAGACCTTGGGACATTTACTACAGACGAAAAATGGCTTCATTCATTCATGCATTCATTCATTCATTCACCATTCACGAAAAATGACTAAGCACACAAATTCATGTTATTAACAGAAATTGGGATGTCACGGTACCAGATGGCTCGTGGTGGTGGAGATTATCCAGAAACTTATATCCTAGACGTAGTCAGTTTTTTTTTTAAAAGAAAGTCACTGAAAACTCTCAAAATGTGATGTTGCCGTGCAGACTTTCACGATAAGCATCTTTCACGAGAAACACGTTCGGAGTCTTCAGATATCATCAAAATTAGACTCTTTTGAAAACAAATGCCTAAGGAAAATACTCGGCATCAAGTGGAATGAATTCAAGAACAATGCAGAGATAAGACAGATGACTGAACAACAACCAGTCTCATGGGTGATCAGGAAAAGGAGATGGGCATATGTTGGTCACTTGATGAGAAGAAATGATCAGAGAATCCCAAAACAGGCTATCAAGTGGAACACAACAGGCCGAAGAAAAAGAAGCAGACCGCGTGAAACTCTGAAGAGGACATTATTAAGAGAAGCCAAATTAACAGACATAAAATCCCTTGATGAGGCTGAAAGGATCACCGAAGACAGGAAAAATTGGCGAACTACTTTGCGAGCCCTATGTAACGTTTAACGGCACAGGAAGGATATAAGCTATAAGATAAGATAAGAAATATCATCAGACTTTTAACCGTAGAAAACAGAGAATCAACCCGCAAGAAATATCCAATGAAAGAAAGTAAGAATCTTATGCAAAAACAGAAACCGGAACCTTTGTCCAATAACCGCTCAGTTTCAATATCTACGGAACACCATTTTCCTACATATTGTTTAATCCTGCAAGTTCAAAGTGAGCGGTATTGCGTAATACCACCCATTAGTGTTCAAATATTAAGTAGCGATGTATGTATACTTAGCTTGTTTGGTATGTTTGTGTTTGGCAACCACAGCGCCCCTCAACGGTCAAAGAATTAGGGGCCGATCTGGGATTGATTGATTATCGGGAAGCCATACTCTTTATCACGAAAGAGTAGCCAACAGTATCTGTTTGGCCACCGTAAACATGGAGACCTAGTGCAGTTTCAGATCTCTTTGAGTACCGACTAGTAGCTTGGGTGTGTACACAGTCTTTGTACGGGGAGAAAGAAAAGAGAATAAGACTAATGTACACAGTTGCCCCTGATATGTGTACAGCGTGATCTAGTGGTGGATGTACGTAGCTGTACGGCGTGATCTAGTGGTGGATGTACATAATTGTACGGCGTGATCTAGTGTTGAACGTATATACTTGTACGGCGTGATCTAGTGGTGGATGTACACAGCTATACGGCGTGATCTAGTGGTGGATGTACACAGCTGTACAGCGCGATCTAGTGGTAGAAGATGTACATACCTGTACGATGTGATCTAGTTGTGGATGTACATATCGTACGGATTTTTCTAGTAGTGGATAAGTGTATGTTGTAAGTAAAGTGACAGCTCAACACACAACAACATCCAGACAAACCAATACTTCATGTTGACTTCGTCCACGACTGAGGAACGACCTCTACATTGAAGAACATGTCCGAGCATAAGCCCAGCTCTACTGTCTTCCATAGATACTCTGTGTATAATCACTTTCTCAGCACTAATGAAGCCAGATAAAGACTTCACATACGTACTTCAATACGCCCGTCCTTTAGCTTCTCTCTCCACAAGTCCCCGCCCCCCCAAAAAATCTCTCTGGTGGCCAAGTTTACGAGCTTAGAAGTAGGTTGAAGTAAGACCCCAACAGCCACCAGGCACTTAGTAACCTGTAAACGCCCATAGCACAAAGATATGCAAGATACAATAAA
Source organism: Achatina immaculata (assembly GCA_009760885.1). NCBI lineage: Eukaryota > Metazoa > Mollusca > Gastropoda > Stylommatophora > Achatinidae > Lissachatina > Lissachatina immaculata. The sequence goes on from CM019712.1 coordinate 22,806,779, forward strand.
CAAGCTAACTCAGAATGCAAACAACATAGGACTAAAGATCAACGTAGGAAAGACAAAGTTAATGAAGCAAAATGTGAACAACAGAAATGTACTCAGAGTAGATAGCAAGTTAGTGGAGGAAGTCAATGAATTTGTATACCTTGGGAGTAAAGTAGTAGAAAATGGAGACAGCACAGAGGACATCAACTGCAGACTTACTAGAGCAAACCATGCTTTTGCAGTGCTGCAGAATATATGGAAATCCAAAAAACTAAGCATAAATATGAAAATCAGGATATTTAAGAGTAATGTTCTAAGTGTACTACTCTGTGGAAGCGAATGCTGGAAAATCACCAAAACCATAGAAAACAAGTTGAATTCTTTCCAGACTAAATGTTTACGAAGAATTAGAAAAATATTTTGGCCAAACACTATAAGAAATAACATCTTATTAGCAGAAATGCAGATGAAACCACTGACAACAATTATTGAGGAAAGACGCTGGCGATGGTTGGGACATGTGCTCCGAATGACTGACAACTCACTACCAAAAATAGCACTAAGATGGACACCACAGGGGAGCAGAAGTAAGGGTAGACCAAAAGAGACATGGAGAAGAACAACAGAAAGGATGTTGAGCAATAGAGGGCTCACCTGGGCAAGAGCAGAAAAAAAGGCGAAGGACAGGCATGTGTGGAAAACCCTTGCGGAAGCCCCATGTGCCCTGGGCACTTAAGGTTCAGAGAGAGAGAGAAACGCCCATAGTGGCATCTTTCTCTCGAAAGAGATTGGTGATTTTTCCAGAGAGAATATATAAGAGACTACAGAGACACTACAGGGAGACTACATAAGAGACTACAGAGATACTATAGAGAGACTACAGACTACAGAAGAAATACTATAGAGAGACCACAGATTTACAGAAGAGACTACAAAAGAGATTACAGACTACAGAAGAGACTACAGAGTACACAGAGACTATAGACTACAGACGAGACTACAGAGAGATTACAGAAATGAAGACACTGTCCGATCTGGCAGCAGCGACCCATAGCTAACATGACATCAGTATTGGCGAACCATACCTGGCCAAGACCCTGTCCCACTTCTCTGATGGTACCCTCCAGTAACAGGTCTAGCCTGGCTAACGGGGCAGGTATCGCCATAGTTCCCGTGGGGGTGGAGTCTGCGTTTTAGCTGTACTCAGGGACTGAAGAAAAAGAAAATAGCTGCCATGATCGGACACGATACCGCGCTCAACATCTACACCACACTGGGTACAAAGAACACCAGGTCGCAGTTCCAGAGAGATATAAAGAAGAAGAAGAAGAACTGTCGGGGGAATGAGACCTTATCCCAGTTCTTGGCAGCGGATCTTGTAAAGTGCTACAATGGTTCCCCAGCTTGACTGACCTGATAAGGCTGGACATGGTGGTGGAGCCTAACATGAAGCCAAAGGTTTTGGAACCACTCCGGGACTTGGTGTACCCCACTGTAAATTTCTGTCTTATAATGAGCAGAGAAAACAGGTTCGCTTTATTTCTTTGCAGAATTCACTGAGAAGAATTCGGATAGTTTAGATTTCAGCGATATTTCTGTAGTCTTTCTGTAGCAAATTCTTTAGTCTTTCTATAGCAAGTTCTGTAGTCTTTCTGTAACAGAATTCGGATAGTTCAGATTTCAGCGATATTTCTGTAGTCTTTCTGTAGCAAATTCTTTAGTCTTTCTATAGCAAATTCTGTAGTCTTTCTGTAACAGAATTCGGATAGTTCAGATTTCAGCGATATTTCTGTAGCCTTTCTGTAGCAAATTCTGTAGTCTTTCTATAGCAAATTCTGTAGTCTTTCTGTAACAGAATTCGGATAGTTCAGATTTCAGCGATATTTCTGTAGCCTTTCTGTAGCAAATTCTGTAGTCTTTCTATAGCAAATTCTGTAGTCTTTCTGTAACAGAATTCGGATAGTTTAGATTTCAGCGATATTTCTGTAGCCTTTCTGTAGCAAATTCTGTAGTCTTTCTATAGCAAATTCTGTAGTCTTTCTGTAACAAATTCTGTATTCTTTCTGTAACAAATTCTGGGGTCTTTCTGTAACAAATTTTAGAGTCTTTCTGTAACAATCTTTCTGTAACAAATTTTAGAGTCTTTCTGTAACAATCTTTCTGAAACAAATTTTAGAGTCTTTCTGTAGCAATCTTTCTGTAACAAAAGAGTCTTTCTGTAACAATCTTTCTGTAACAAATTTTAGAGTCTTTCTGAAGCGATCTCAAAACTTTTTAGGGAGAAAAATGCTGCTAACAGGGCAGGCCGCACTAAAATATACTTTTACTGTTTCTCATTTGAAAAATGTATACGTTTATGAGCGCCTGATTTCTGAAGGCATCTCAGCTGTCGAGGCTTATGTGAGCGCCTGATTTCTGAAGGCATCTCAGCTGTCGAGGCTTATGTGAGCGCCTGATTTCTGAAGGCATCTCAGCTGTCGAGGCTTATGTGAGCGCCTGATTTCTGAAGGCATCTCAGCTGTCGAGGCTTATGAGCGCCTGATGAGATTTCCGTAGGCATCTCAACTTCCATGATTTATGGGCACATGATGAGATTTCTGAAGGCATCTAAACTGTCATGATTTATGAGCAAATGATGAGATTTTTAAGGCATCTACACTGTCATGATTTATGGACACATGGTGAGATTTCTGAAAGCATCTAAACTGTCATGATTTATGAGCACGTAATGAGATTTCTCAGGGCTCCTCAGCTGTCCAGGTTTATGAGCATCTGATGAGAATTCTGAAGGAATCTGAGAATTTCTCAGGCATATCACTCCTGCGGACCTGTTTACACCTAATGAAACTTTCTAGGACATCTCACCTGTGCAGGTGTGCAGGAGCCCAGTAAGGTGGTGATCAGACGACTTCAGTCGCCATCAGACGAATACATCCGTCTCCATCCTTCCTCGTCAGATTCACCTTTAAGAAGATGTCAAGAAAGATTAAAAATGTGATAATTATTATCATTATCACCCGGACAAACTCTTTGTAAGAAGATCTTAGGAATAGTCCGCGAGCTTCACAGATCGGACAGTTCTTTATCTACTGGAGGGCGACGGCAGCAGACGTATAACCCTCTTCCCTGAGCTGTCGATTCATTAAATTTATATCATTATAATACCCCTCTTGCCCCTTCTGCCACTCTCCGTCCTTATCGTTTTACATGTTAACAGTCCTTCATTATCTTCTCTCATTGTCTATCTCTCCTTTTCCTCTCCTGTTTTTTTTTTATTTTGTTCTCCCGAGAAAAGTTCTGAGCGCAGACTGAGATATGAATCTGCACCAATCACTGACCCCTTGTGTTTTATGAATATATTCATGCCTGGGGCAAGAAGTTTGCGGGGCCGGTGAAGTTTAGAAGAGGCGGCCGCTGGCGTGGTGATCTGAATTAATGCATGATCATTTCAGGGGAGGTTTTCGTCTGTGAAAGATTCTCAGATTAGGTTTTGTGGGGGCGGGGGGGGGGAGGTTTGAAAAAATTGATGGAAAATATTGAGAGGGAGAATTATGGAAATGATATATTTTGAAATAGTGGAGGATGTTGTTGAGGGGGGCTGGGGGCTATATTTTGACATCTGTCAGTCAGAAGTGACTGTGTGTGTATATGTGTAAAACTGTGTTGTCTCGCCTGTGATGTCTGTTTAGCTCATACGAGGGTTCTCAAACTTGGGTTTTAGAGACTTCTTTTATGTGAAACCTGCTTGCGTCCTTTTGCAGAATTTTTTTTTAAAACGAGGGGGGGGGGGGGGGGGGAACCCCAGAGACTGACGTAGCAAAGCTCAGTATTACTGTCTGTGAAGTACCTTTCTTTTTTTTTTTCGACATTGTGTCCGATTGGGAGCGGGTTACAGTGGCAGTTTTTTTCTTTAAAGTCCCTGAATGGAGCAGAAATAGTAAGGGATGTGGAGTACTTTTTTAGGAGAATCCACCACCATGGAGACTATAACGATCCCTGCTCTGTTAGCCAGGCTAGGCCTGTTACTGGGGATACCAACGGAGAGGTGGAACAGGGTCTTGGTTAGCTGTGGTTCGCCAAGCCGAACGCTGGCATGGCTTCTATTGGTCGATGACTGTCAAATGGGACGTCTTTCGCCCACTAGAAATTAAATACCTCGATTACCTGCACTAGCTCATTTTTATGGAAAGCCATTCGGACCATGTGTTTATTTTTTTTAAATTTAATTTTATAATTGGTTTATATAAATCGTTTTTGTTTTCTCGGGTAAATTTAAGATTGTAGTTTAATTCAATATCCTAGCATAACATTGTCAGTGGTTTTGACGTCAGCGAGATAGCCACATATGCTGTCTTACTTTGTTTACGGTTATGCTGCTTAGTCTTTCCAGTTGTAAAGAAAACATTCATTCTGTATTTACCAGCTTATTTAACCTTCATGGTGTGCCATACACGTTCTGACCATCATTATAACCTTCTTTTTTTTCACTGTTCTTATTCATGATGATGGTGGTGATGACGATTTTAATAATGATGACTAATTATGATATTACAGGTAATGATGACGGTATTAATAACGGTGGCTGTTAATATGATAGTAATGATGAGACTATGAATAAACGAGGACGGTAATTATGATATTAATGATGCTATTAATAATGACGATATTGATTATGATGTTAACGATGTTATTAATAATGATAACCGTGATTATTATATTAATAATGGTGATCGTGATTATTATATAAAAATGATATTGATAATGACAATCGTGGTATTAATAGTGATATTAAAATGATGACATTGATTATGATACTAATAATGATATTAATAATGATGGCAATGATTATGCTATTAATGATTCTGAGGATGATATACGTTATGATGGCTGTGGTGGTGATGATGATGATGATGACGATGATGATGATGATGATGATGATAATGATGATGATGATTACTTGTCTTTCCTGCTGCTGGCGAGATTCTTCTGCTGCCGTGTATGGGGTGACACACCTCCCGGCCAATGAAGAAAAATTCGATTAGGGTTGCTGCGCAGCGCCGTTGTGGAGAAGGTAAAAGAAATGATTAAGTGAAGAAAAGATTAAGTGAAGATTAATCGGTATGTCCAGTAGTCTCGCGACGAGAGCTACTCATACCACTGCACCTCTCCTCTAGAGGCCGGCCACGTCCCATATCCACCCATACTGGTGAAATATGCCTCAACCGGCTTAAACCAGGCGTGAAGCTTGATGACTACTCATGTCGCGGTACCTCCGCTCTAGAGGTCGGTCACGTCCTAAACACGCCCATACTGGGATAATACGCCTAAACCGCTTAACCCAGGGGTGAAACTCACTAGTGTCGAGGATTCGTCCTCCTGGGCAAAAGCTCCATCCTGGTCACAACTAGGAAAGGTAGCGGCCACGACCACAAAATGTTAAGTCGGATACACTGGACCAGGGCAGTCTAGATAGGCAACCACCTCTCACCCGGCGGGGATGTATGCGTATCCTAATCATGCTGAGGTTTTCCGGTGAGAAAGTCCAAGTCTGGGATGGATGGGCAACCACCTCTCACCCGGCGGTGATATCCTGACATCCAAAACACGTCGAGGTTTTCCGGTGAGAAAGTCCAACTCTAGATTAAACTGGTGCAACGAAAACCACGGTGTAACGCATTCCCGCTTCTAAGACCCACCAAGAATACAGGCTCAAGCCCTGCGATACTCTGAACCTCTTGTGGTCCTCTCAGGGATCTCTTTTGTGGCCCTCTCGGAGACCACATGAGGACCACAGGACCAATCAAGGACCACAGGAGTAAATTCAGTAGAATCACGGGGCGATCTTGGTGGTAGAAGTGAACGAAGAAGAAGCAGAAGACTTGTCTTTCCTTTGTGTTCACTGAGACAAACACACACACACAACAAAATTAATGTGATGGTCTCTCGACCTGTTTTCGAGCCAAGCTTCTTATTTAGCTCCACCACAGACCACGACTGATCCCACAGTCATCCTGTAACACAGAAACTGCTGCGACTATCCAGAATCCCCTCCCCATCCCACAGTGGCTGATTATTTTGATCCGCTTTTGCATAAACGACATCGGAAAAAAAAAAAAAACTACTCCCTCAAGCAATTTAGGATAACAAGCAAAAACACCCACACACAAAGCAAAAACAAAAAACAAAACAAAAAACAACTTCAGGTAGATAGATGCAGGTGTCGTTCAGGGAAAGCCCAGGTTGTTAAGTTCATCCATGACCTGCCCAGAGTACATTTTCATCGGTCGTGACCTTAACCTTGCTGAAACGATGATCTTAGGTGGCCAGATCTGTCATCTGTCACATTCAATCATCCAGGAACCAGTACCTGAGCACAATTAGCTCCCCTCTATGCGAGGCCCGTCCGGGGGCTTTGCTTGGGGGTGGGGGTAGGGGGCGCATACGTACAGGGACGTAGGATCAGCGTTGTTGGGGTATCTTGAAGTATGCCTGGGATGTAATTTATATAGATAAAAAAAAAGTTCTTGTTCCCTCTTCCTGGAACAGCGAGAAGGATGTTCTACGCGACCGATGCAGCGAAGATGCTGACGCGGGCATATGTGGTCGAATGGGGATTATCTTATGGCGATTCCAGGGTGTAGCTGAACAGCAGGGCGAGGTGCACCGATTCTTTATCAGGCTATACCGCCATGAGGACTAGAGCCATCCCCTGCTCTGTTAGTCTGAGTGAGTCTATTACTGTGGGTACCAGCAGAGAGATAGATCAGGGTCTTTATAGTCTGTTAATCTGAGTCTTTATAGTCTGTTAGTCTGAGTCTTTATAGTCTGTTAGTCTGAGTCTTTATAGTCTGTTAATCTGAGTCTTTGTAGTCTGTTAGTCTGGGTCTTTATAGTCTGAGTCTTTATAGTCTGTTAGTCTGAGTGAGTCTGTTACTGCAGGTATCAGCAGAGAGAGAGGCCAGGGTCTTGATCGTCTGTGGTTCGCCAGCCTGGACGTAGACAGTTTTGGGTGATTGTCCGCTGACTATAACTGTTGTGTTTACTCCCATAAGAAATATAATATACGTGTGTATCATTATCAGTCCTCTGTACTCCCTCATTGTATCTCCATTATTAGTTAGCAGTGATCAAATATATTCGAAACTCTCCACTTCTTCCAATTTTTCCTCATTGATACATATATCAGCTGCCTTGTTTGTTTTCTCAGTTGTCATCAGTTTAGTTTTCTTCTCATTAAGATAGAGGTTTTGTTCTTCACTATTCTTACGGGATGGCATAATTAGTTTTTCCATTTCTTATTGTGTTGTGGACAGTAATACTGTGTCATCAGCATATCTAATCTCTGGTATTTCATAACCTCCAATTGTTATGGCATCGTAATATTCTTTGCCTACATCTTCTCTAACATTCCTCATTATATTTTCAGTATACAAGTTAAATAAGTAAGGCGACAATATGCACCCCTGACAGACCCCTTGTCTTATGTCAAACCAAGTTGTTGTTTCACCATTTATTCTTACTGCTTCTTGTTGGTCTAGATACAGCAGTGATGTTAATTGTGTCACATATACACTAGTACCTAGGCGTATGGTGTACATTCATACACAGCCATTCGCAATAATCTCTCTCTCTCTCTCTCTCTGAACCTTAAGTGCACAGGGCACATGGGGCTTCCGCAAGGGTTTTCCACAAATGCCTGTCCTTCGCCTTTTTTTCTGCTCTTGCCCAGGTGAGCCCTCTATTGCTCAACATCCTTTCTGTTGTTCTTCTCCATGTCTCTTTTGGTCTACCCTTAATTCTATTCCCCTGTGGTGTCCATCTTAGTGCTATTTTTGGTAGTGAGTTGTCAGTCATTCGGAGCACATGTCCCAACCATCACCAGCGTCTTTCCTCAATAATACTTCTCCATTTTGCCCGTTTGTTGTTGTTGTTGTTGGTAGTTTCGTATCAGATGATAACCTTGCTGCTTTTGTGCCACTTAGCTTGTTAAGGTATTTGTCTTCTGTTCTTCCTCTCTTTTGTTTTCCCTGGAGTTTTCCGTTGGTTGTCGTGTCCTGTAAGTTCTGTCTTCTCCTGATATGGCCAGATGCTTTGATTGTGTTTACCTTTTATCTTGTAATAAGCTGTGGAGGTTACGGAACTTCTCTAAGAACTTTTTTTTTATGTCTGTCTGTCTTGTCTGTCTACCTGTCTGCTTGTCTTGTCTTGTTTCCTAATTTAATTTGTATATTTGTACTAACTCAAGTGTGTGGGAAGAATGAAAGATGGAGTGATGAAGGGTAGAATGTAAGACGGGCCTGCGTGCCCAATTCTTTACCCTTGAAAAATAAAGATTATTCATTCATTCATTCATTCTCTCTCTGTTTATGTCTTGTCTTGTCTGTCTACCTGCCTGTTTGCCAGGCTCTCTCTCTCTCTCTTCTCTCTCTCTCTCTGTCTACGTACGTGCCTTGTCTGTCTACCTGCCTGTCTGCCAGGCTCTCTCTCTCTCTCTTGTCTCTCTATCTGTCTACGTACCTGCCTTGTCTGTCTTGTCTGCCTGCCTGCGTACCTGTCTCCCTAGGTGCCTGCTTGTCTGCCAGGCTCTCTCTCTCTCTCTCTCTCTGTCTGCGTGCCTGTCTTGTCTGCCTGCCTGCGTACCTCTATCCTTGCGTACCTGTCTCACTGGGTGCCTGTCACCCCGCCTGCCTGTCTCCATGCCTGCCCCTCCCCTAGAAAGGTTTGCTGTAATGGTCCCCTATTTTACACTCTCTCTTATATTAACAGTGCACGCGTTCAATCAGAATCCAGCCCACCTCTTCATGTTGTCCATCAGTTTATAAATCTATATCATTATCATCCTCTTGCTCTCTCTCTCTGTCCTCTCTCTCTCTCTCTGTATATATTAAGATATACATTAACGTTACATTATGTTACTTTATCAAATTGTTAAAAAAAAAAAACGAGTTATTTAAGTCTGAGATGACAGGGAATTCTGGGAAACATTTTTTTCCCCCGGAAATATCTGGATCAGTTTTCCCTTTCATCTCTTCGGGCTTGTCCAGTGGAACCAAAACCTGGATAATCTCTTCAGACCAAAAGTTGTATCCAAGCCTTTTATCTTTCTCTTTGTCAATCTTATCTCCACTGTCCCTCTACGTTCAACAAAAAACGAAGGGAAAGGTTGAAAGGAAGAAAGATAAGAGATGTATTGTAAATCCTGTAACGTATTTCCCCCAGTACCCTTCCCAGTTTTAAGGATTTTGTTGAATATACAGAAATATTTATTCTTTAGATTTTGTTGTATCCGCTATGAAGAGAGGACTTGTAGGAAAGAGTTTATCTTTACAGCGATAAGAAACGCATAATATTTCACCTTGTGCCTTTAATTTGCACAAACAACAGGAAATAAGGGTGTTTTTGTGTTTATTTTTTGACCGTGTTTGTCCCCCTTTACAGTTCTTACTTCTGAATTGTAATTCGTGTTTAAATACTATATTTCTTGGGGAAAAGATCTTTTTTCTTATACTTTTACGACTATTACTACTACTATTACTACTACTACTACTATTACTAATACTGTTACTACTACTACTACTACTACTACTACTACTACTGTTACTACTACTGCTGCTGCTGCTACTACTACTATTACTACTACTACTACTACTACTACTACAACTACTACTACTACTACTACTGTTGCTACTACTACTACTACTACTACTAGCTCGCATTTCGTTATTCATCATCACTTTACTTCACATTGTGATAGAAAGATTTAATTTTCTGTTTCTCTCTCTCTCTCTCTCTCTCTCTCTCTCTCTCTCTCTCTCTCTCTCTCTCTCTCTGAGATTTTCTTTAAATTGAGTACCCAAGATTTCCAGTGATTGCACTTCTTTCACGGACGAGAAAAGTTAACAGGTAATATTTTGTTAACAATGTAATTTACTGAAGTGAGAGAGCAAGGAACGAGAATCGCGGTCACTGGATTTTCTGCGGTATGTGAAGAGGTAAAAGTGTAACATCGAGAGAATTGTGCTGCCTTGCAGGAGTTGCAGCTGTGCACTGAACCTAGGGCACTTGATGCCTGCATAAGCCGCATCTAATGTATTTGGTGTTTGCATAGGTTGCACCTAGGGAATTTGGTGCCTGCATATATTGTTGGACATACTGCATTTGGTGCCTGCATATATTGTTGGACATATTGCATTTGGTGCCTGCATATATTGTTGGACATACTGCATTTGGTGCCTGCATATATTGTTGGACATACTGCATTTGGTGCCTGCATATATTGTTGGACATACTGCATTTTGTGCCTGCATATATTGTTGGACATACTGCATTTGGTGCCTGCATATATTGTTGGACATACTGCATTTGGTGCCTGCATATATTGTTGGACATACTGCATTTGGTGCCTGCATATATTGTTGGACATACTGCATTTGGTGCCTGCATATATTGTTGGACATACTGCATTTGGTGCCTGCATATATTGTTGGACATACTGCATTTGGTGCCTGCATATATTGTTGGACATACTGCATTTTGTGCCTGCATATATTGTTGGTCATACTGCATTTGGTGCCTGCATATATTGTTGGACATACTGCATTTTGTGCCTGCATATATTGTTGGACATAAGTTATTTGGCGCCTGCATAATTTTTGCACCTAGCGCGTTTGGTGTCTGCATATATTATCCAACATAAGGCAATTGGTGCCTCGACATATATTATTGGACATAGAACATTTGGTACCTGCATATATTATTGGACATAAGGCATTTGGTGCCTGAATAGGTTGCACCTAGGGAATTTGGTGCCCGCATATATTATTAGACATAAGGCATTTGGTGCCTGCATAGGTTGCACCTAGGGCATTTGGTGCATGCATAGGTTGCACCTAGGGCATTTGGTGCATGCATAGGTTGCACCTAGGGTATTTGGTGCATGCATAGGTTGCACCTAGGGCATTTGGTGCCTGCATATATTATTGGACATAAGTCATATGGCGCCTACATAATTTGCACCTAGCGCATTTGGTGCCTGCATATATTATTAGACATAAGGCAATTGGTTTCTCGACATATATTAATGGACATAAGGCAGTTGGTGCCTGAACATATATTATTGGACCTAAGGCATTTGGTGCCCGCATATATTATTAGACATAAGGCAATTGGTTTCTCGACATATATTAATGGACATAAGGCAGTTGGTGCCTGAACATGAGACAACTACAGAGAATGTTTAACAAGATTTGGAAAGAAGAAAAGGTCCCTTCTAATTGGAAGACAGGAATCATAGTTAAAATACCAAAAAAAGGCAACCTTAGTGATTGTAACAACTGGAGAGGAGTAACCTTAATATCAGTTGTGTCAAAAGTATTTTGCAAGGTAATTTTGAATAGACTCAAAGATATAGTGGATGAGAGAATGAGAGAAGGACAAGCAGGATTTCGAAAAGGGAGAAGCTGTCTCGACCAGATCTTTACTCTCAGAATAATACTTGAAGAACATATTGAAAAGCAGAAACCATTAATACTGAACTTCATAGACTTTAAAAAGACATTTGATAGCATACACAGAGATTCATTATGGAGAATTTTATGTCTATATGGAATACCATCTAAAATTGTCAGCATCATTAAGGACTTATACAATGGATATGTTTGTGCAGCCAAGACAAAAGAAGGGATGAGTGAATGGTTCCAGATTGAAACAGGTGTGAAACAAGGATGTATACTGTTTCCTTTACTTTTTGGGATTACAGTAGACTTCATAATGAAAAAATGCTGCACAGGCAACACAGGTATTGACTGGGTACATGGGAACCAACTAGAAGACCTTGATTTTGCTGATGACATAACTCTTATCAGTAATAATGTGAATTCCATGCAAGAAAAAACAGATAGCCTGTCTTCACTGGCTAGCAAAACAGGACTTGAAATTAACAAGGACAAAACACAAATAATGAAAATTCCTCTCAATCAAAGTGGAAAAATACACATAGAAGGGACATATATTGAAGAAGTCAATCAATTTGCATACCTTGGCAGCTACATAGACCAGGATGGTGACACTAGAAAGGAAGTTAGGATCAGAATTGCAAAAGCAGCATCAATCTTCAAGAATCTTGAAAGCATATGGAATTCAAAAGTTATAAGCACAAAAACCAAGTTAAGACTATTCAATTCAAATGTAATATCCACCCTCATTTATGCATGCAAAAGCTGGAAAACAACTAAAGAAATAGAAAAGAAATTAGACTCTTTTGAAAACAAATGCCTAAGGAAAATACTCGGCATCAAGTGGAATGAATTCAAGAACAATGCAGAGATAAGACAGATGACTGAACAACAACCAGTCTCATGGGTGATCAGGAAAAGGAGATGGACATATGTTGGTCACTTGATGAGAAGAAATGATCAGGGAATCCCAAAACAAGAAGTGGAACACAACAGGCCGAAGAAAAAGAGGCAGACCGCGTGAAATTCTGAAGAGGACATTATTAAGAGAGGCCAAATTAACAGGCATAAAATCCTTTGATGAGGTTGAAAGACTCGCCGAAGACAGGAAAAATTGGCGAACTACTTTGCGAGCCCTATGTGACGTTTAACAGCACGGGAAGGATGTAAGATATAAGATATGTTGCGCCTAGGGCATTTGGTGCCTGCATATATTTTGAACATAAGGCATTTGGTTCCTACATAGATTGGACATAGGGGGTTTGGTGCCTGCGAAAGCTGCATCAAAGGCACTTGGTGCCCGCGAAAGCTGCATCAAAGGCATTTGGTGCCCGAGGATACATCTAGGACATGTGGTGCCCGCAAGAACTGAAAAGAGGCGCAAATACCGCTTTAGATAGGATTTGATGTAATATCTGGTCTGTATTTTGATGTAATATCTAGTCTGTATTCTGATGTAATATCTAGTCTGTATTTTGATGTAATATCTAGTCTGTATTTTGATGTAATATCTAGTCTGTATTTTTATGTAATATCTAGTCTGTATTTTTATGTAATATCTAGTCTGTATTTTTATGTAATATCTAGTCTGTATTTTTATGTAATATCTAGTCTGTATTTTTATGTAATATCTAGTGAGTGTTTTGATATAATATCTAGTCTGTATTTTGATGTAATATCTAGTATGTATTTTGATGTAATATCTAGTCTGTATTTTGATGTAATATCTAGTATGTATTTTGATGTAATATCTGGCCTGTATTTTGATGTAATATCTAGTATGTATTTTGATGTAATATCTGGTCTGTATTTTGATGTAATATCTAGTCTGTATTGTGATGTAATATCTAGTATTATTTTGACGTAATATCTGGTCTGTATTTTGATGTAATATCTAGTATGTATTTTGATGTAATATCTGGCCTGTATTTTGATGTAATATCTAGTATGTATTTTGACGTAATATCTGGTCTGTATTTTGATGTAATATCTGGTCTGTATTTTGATGTAATATCTGGTCTGTATTTTGATGTAATATCTGGTCTGTATTTTGATGTAATAACTAGTGTGTATTTTGATGTAATATCTAGTATGTATTTTGATGTAATATCTAGTCTGCATTTTGATGAGTGACGGTTAGACTCACAGGCGGATGTTCCTAGCTGTCTGCCCGGGCATCTTGATGGGACGACAGCTAGAAATGTGATAACATATTTTGTGTTATATGTTACAGTACAGTTATTTGTTTGGGAAATAAGGGAAACTATCTCAATATATTTTTTTCAGTTTTATTGAGTGAAGGAAGCAGTTTTGATATTTTGACTTTCCTTGATTCTTACAAAAAATTGTTAAAAAAAAAGAAAAGTTAGAGAAAAGATAGACATGCTGATGAAGAGCAAGATAATGAAATAACAGTTCAGTCGTCGTCGTCTTCTTCTTCTTCTTCTTCTTCTTCTTCTTCGTGTTGTTCTCCTCCTCCTCCTTTTCTGCTCATCCCCTTTCTTTCTTTCTTTCTTTCTTTCTTTCTTTCTTTCTTTCTTTCTTTCTTTATTCAATTTAGCCTTTTTCAACCGGCGCTATGATGATGTTGGACCTCAAATGTGTCGGATATGGAGTGATTTACTGTGGAGTACTTGAAAATGGAAACTGGGATTAAGAAGCTGGGTCTCTGGCTCAGTCGTGTGGACCACATCGGCACAGTCTTGTGGACCACATCGGCACAGTCTTGTGGACCACATCGGCACAGTCTTGTGGACCACATCGGCACAGTCTTGTGGACCACATCGGCACAGTCTTGTGGACCATATCGGCACAGTCTTGTGGACCACATCGGCTCAGTCTTGCCAGCCTGTCAGAAGGAGTCCAGGAATCAGGCACTAGGAGCACTACAGTGAGGTGGGATAGAGCTTTCCGGCAGCTGTGATTCGCAGGCCTCGACAACTGCTCCATCATTTCAGTTTCACTGGAAGATATCAGACCCTCTTCCTCTTATAAATAGCCAGAAACCTCGAACGCATCTCGCAGACAAATTTAACCTTCACATGAGATAAAATTTTCTTAAATCTCATCTTTGTCGTAGCCCTCAGGACTAATAACCCAGAACAAGGCAATCGTGGCAAATGCCAGGTATAATCTATCCCCTCCACAACCAGCATAGACATTACGTTTCAATCATGACTTCAACTGTTATAGACAGCGAAGGAAAAGTAGTTCTGCTCTTCTGTAGCAGGAGTTTCAGAAAGCTATCCCGCGGTTAGGAGTGGTATCCATAGACGCGGGCTTTTTCTTCTTGATTTCAAGATAGGAGAGCTTCTTGTAAGTATCTCCAGAGATGCAAGACCTTTCTTTCTTTCGTTTGTTCTTTTCTTTTTATCTCCGCCATTTTCGAGAATGAAGCAACAGACGTGGGGTCTTTCCTTTCAGCAGAATTATTTGTTCTCTTTCATGACGCATTCTTTTCTGATGGCGTCAGAGATGAAAGAAGTAATATTTCCACGGGGCAAAAAAAAAAAAGAACTCTTTTTGTCCTTAATGCTGGGAAATACGAATCTTTCTGCTTTCAGTGAAGATGGCGATGATAATTTTGATGATATGTGGCTGTTGTGGTTTTCTGGGTTTTTCCGAGGCGTAAGTGTGAAGACTGGTGTAGAAACTTTTAAAGACTGGTCTGTGCACTCCAAGACTGGTCGATGCACCTCGAGATTGGTCGATGCTTTCAAGATTGGTCAGTGCGTTCAAGATTTGTCGATGCTTTCAAGACTGGTCGATGCATCTCAAGATAGGTCGATGCTTTCAAGATTGGTCGATGCATCTCAAGATAGGTCGATGCTTTCAAGATTGGTCGATGCATCTCAAGATTGGTCGATGATTTCAAGATTGGTCGATGCACCCGAGGATTGATTGATTCTCAGTAAACTCCCCCCTCCCTCCCCCACAAACAAAGTTTTGTCGATGCTGTTCAGGAGTGACTGGAGATACTTCCAAACCCGGTGGATGTCATCAGACCTGGTGGATGTCATCAGACCTGGTGGATGTCATCAGACCTGATGGATGCCATCAGACTGATGGGTGTTATCAGGCCTGGCAGGTGGTATCAGGCTTGGTGGATGTCATCAGACCTGGCAGGTGGTATCAGGCTTGGTGGATGTCATCAGACCTGGCAGGTGGTATCAGGCTTGGTGGATGTCATCAGACCTGGCAGGTGGTATCAGGCTTGGTGGATGTCATCAGGGCTTGGTGGATGTCATCAGACCTGGCAGGTGGTATCAGGCTTGGTGGATGTCATCAGACCTGGTGGATGTCATCAGACCTGATGGATGCCATCAGACTGATGGGTGTTATCAGGCCTGGCAGGTGGTATTAGGCTTGGTGGATGTCATCAGACCTGGCAGGTGGTATCAGGCTTGGTGGATGTCATCAGACCTGGCAGGTGGTATCAGGCTTGGTGGATGTCATCAGGGCGGGTGGGTGTCATCAGACCTGGCAGGTGGTATCAGGCTTGGTGGATGTCATCAGGGCGGGTGGGCGTCATCAAACCTGGCGGATGTCATCCGAGGTAACCGGATACCCCTCCAAGAGTAGTCGGTGTATTCCAGAACTGGTCGATGTCTTTCAAGTCTGATCGATTCCACTCCACGACAGCTCAATAATTCCTCACACCCCCCCCCCCCCACACACACACACACACAGAGACAAGGAGCAGTACAGGACTTGAAAATAAATTACATAATCGTCTAGAGCAAGTGTGGGAGATGCGAAAGAAAAAAATATAAGCACCTGGGGTATTGGAGTAACGCAGACTTTAAGGAGAACTGAAGTCTTATGCAAAGACAAGAAGTTTTCTAATTAACCGCCATGGAAAAAAAAATGAAGCCATGCAGCAAGGCAAGGCTGAACTAAGACCATGAAGGTCAGCTTATAGAGGTTCAGTCTTAAGTAACGTGGTCCTAAAATTTTGTCCGTACGTGAAGCAACAACTTCTCCAGGTCGTGTTTGTTGAAATCTTCAACATATTTCCGTAACAAAAGATTTCCGGTGATGCTTAAAGCAAAAACTATAACATTTTTTTCATAATTTTATAACTGGAGTACAAGAAATCATGACAGATGTTCAGTATTTCTGTGTCATGTTGTTGGTAGGTTTTCCCGTCTGTGTTTTTATTTGGAAGAAAAAAGATTGTCGCTTTCTCTTGTCAGTTGAAAGTAAACGAAAAAACGAACTGTCAGTGTTGGTTTATGTGCAGATGAAATGTTCCAGCTTATTCCAAAGAAAAACATACACATGGGTTACATAACGCACCCAAGTGGGACAGATTACAGAAATTCTGAGTTGGAAGGGCGCACATTTTCTTTGGCTCACACCTTCTGCTTGGGCTTAACATTTTATCCGTGTTTTTCCCAAAGTCTGAAGGCATGTTATGAGTTCAAGATCTACAGAACGCACCACAGAAACCTGGAACTGGATTGGCACGGTTGTGATTACCCCACGTTGTTTTGTGTAGTTTACCGTCAGCGACGGCCATTTTGGATTAATGTCTCCATTTCCTGTTCCCATCGGAACCGCAGGCAGCGCGTAACCACTTGCGCAAGGGCTGCTGGGTAGTCCCTCCGACAGGCCATGTGCTTTCTCTCATCGGGGCGCCTGCACTGGAAAAATACGGGACCTCATTCCACGTTTTCTTTTCAAGCCTCGACATATATCCCCCGTCCCCCCTGGTCGCCCTCTGTTTAACCACAGTCTACGGAGATATCGCCAGGGTGTGTTTGAAAGAGTCTTTGATGTGGAAATATGTTGTAGATTTATGCAACCGTCGACAGAAGATGGTGTTGTTTTTGCGGCTCGCCATACCGGTCGTAGAATACCCTTGGTGTGCAGACATTCAGTTCTTTGTGTCACTCTCGCCTTGGCTCTGTCAGACTTTCCCTGTGGCCCCCCCCCCACCTCTCTCTCTCTCTCTCTCTCTCTCTGTCTCTCTGTCTCTCTCTCTTTCAGTCACTCTTTCGCGTTAATCTAATTTCCGAGTTCTTTGTTGTTTTCTTGTGGTCTCCTGTTCAACTCTCTCTTTCTCTTTTAGAGCCCTCTTTGGTCTCTCTGTCTCTTTTAGAGCCCTCTTTGGGTACCCTCTCCCTCTTGAAATCCTTTCATTCATTTGCTTTCAGATTCTGTTCATCTAGAACCCTCTTCCTCTCCCACACTCTTAGACCTCATCCTCTGCTCTCTTGAGTGTCTTGTTTTTTTGCTTTGCCCACACCCTCCTTACTCTATTTCTACCCTCACTCTCTCCCTCTCCGATTCCTCTCTTTGTAGCATAGCCTTATAAGTAATGATTATATTATTATTATTACTAATGGACTATAATTAGGATTAGGAATATAATTATGAATATATTGTAGGCAAAATAGTAAAATCAAATAGCAACAGAAGAGTAGATGCTTAGAAATGTCAAACGCGACAAATGTGGGAGAGGTAAACGCCCGCGACATAATATCAGGACAGGACACTCGGAAGAGCAGATACTTAGAAATGCAAACCGCTAATCAAAGGTAAACAGAGGAGGCAAGAGACAGACTCAGTGACGCCGAGAGATTGGACATACTAAGGAAGGACGCTCGGAAGTAAATTAGTCCAGTACTAACAAGAACACACCTAGCCCAGGTGGAAAATTTAGACATTGACACTTGACGGATGTAGGAAGGCCAAAGGTCTTGTTGGCGGAAGATACAAACAATGGAATAATCCCGGAAGCATACGCCTTGAAAGAGATAGTGGACTTAGTTAAAAATAACAATTAGATGGATGGAACTGAAGGACTAAAAAATAACAATTAGATGGATGGAACTGAAGGACTAAAAAATAACAATTAGATGGATGGAACTGAAGGACTAAAAAATAACAATTAGATGGATGGAACTGAAGCGACTAACACTTAGGGCAAATTTGCGCTTGGTTTTGGAAACAAAGGAGTAGACTGACAAGGTCCAATGACCAATTAAATATTTAGAGGCGTGGCCTATTGGACAACTGACTTACGACATATAAATCAGGGAGGTAGATTTAGAGGGATAGCGAGAGAAGGAAGACAGTAGAAGACCAGGGTGACACGAAAGGAGAACACACACAGTCTAGTAGAAGAACAGGAAAGAGAACAAGAAGTAGTGTCCGGCTGAAGATGTGTATCACGTGATTTTGAAGTTTTGTTACCTTCAAAACTTCGAGTACAGCGATTTAGTCGAGGAATTAGTTGAGCACGAGTTGCAGATTCAGTACAGTACTAAGTAGGAATGTTCTCGTATCAAGTGTAGAATTTTGTGAAGTGGAGAACATTGCTGAAATACTGTACGTGGAATAGGATATAGATGGATATTGTGGACAAATGATTATGTGCTTCAACGACGAAACTAACGATTTTTATGGCAATATCATATCTCATTCCAAGTGATGTTGTCAACCGTATATCCGGGTTGTATTGGTCAGGATAAATGAATTCAGTGAACTTTTTCATCGGACTTGATCTAGCGAATGTGGTGATGCTGTGAAACCCCGATGTGTGATGTGTTGATTAAAGAACAACTTCTTCAGTATTGTGATAGTAAAAAACACTAATGTTATCAGATATAATTAATAAATAGTATCATAGTACACAAACTAACAATATTATATCTTCTTTCCTGGACTCTCATCCCTTTGCTAACTTAGTACCTACCTCTCTGTCTATCTGTCTGTCTGTCTGTCTGTCTATCTGTCTACACGGCTTGTTTTGTATACTCACTCCTATGAAATTAAATTTACGTCCGTTTCTCTTTCCGACTGGCACAAATATAACCACACCGTATAACAGGGACTGCATGAAAAATATCACATATATAACCACACCGTATAACAGGGACTGCATGTAAAATATCACATATATAACCACGCCGTATAACGAGGACTACATGTAAAATATCACATATATAACCACACCGTATAACAGGGACTGCATGTAAAATATCACATATATAACCACACCGTATAACAGGGACTGCATGTAAAATATCACATATATAACCACACCGTATAACAGGGACTGCATGTAAAATATCACATATATAACCACACCGTATAACAGGGACTGCATGTAAAATATCACATATATAACCACGCCGTATAACGAGGACTACATGTAAAATATCACATATATAACCACACCGTATAACAGGGACTGCATGTAAAATATCACATATATAACCACACCGTATAACAGGGACTGCATGTAAAATATCACATATATAACCACACCGTATAACAGGGACTGCATGTAAAATATCACATATATAACCACGCCGTATAACGAGGACTACATGTAAAATATCACAAATAATAAACCATCACAAATAATAAGTGTCAAATTTTAAGTTGTCTGCATGCCGAATTCTTGACATTTTCAAAACCCAAGTTCTGTCCATCCTTTATCCTCTTGAGCTGCATCTTTTTTTTCTTTCTGTTTTTCAAATCTTTTTCCCTCGGCACACCTCTCTCTCTCTCTCTCTCTCTCTCTCTCTCTCTCGCTTAACATCCATCATCTCCTCTCATCGCTTCCACAAGAAAAACCTCTGAAAAGAAGCAGAATCCCTCTTAATCTTGAACAACAATTACGTGCCGAAGGTAAAAGTTCTGAACGTATATCTTATGAACGTAAGCTCATGCGCCACCGTAAACTGTACGTAACGAATGACCTTTTCAGCAGCTTCTCATAAAGTTCCCTCATGTGTTTTTGTACATGCATTTATTTGTTTTCGCATCTCTGATTCCTTGTTTTTTCTATGGACCCGCCAAGCGGTCTGCAACCTTTTCCCAGAATGCTTCAGGAAACTGCTGCTCCGGCTTTAGACTTGACTCCAAAAAAATGGACTTTCGCGCAGAGAGAGAGAGAGAGAGAGAGGGAGGGAGGGAGAACAAACATTTGTTAACATATCAGCGATGCAGAGCAGTACTGTGTGCATTTCCTCCACAAGGCATTTAGGAGTGGGTGTTTAACAATGTGTATTATACGGGATACGGGAAGTGAAAACTCAGCACAGCTGAGCTCCCAGAACACAATTGGGGTTCAGAAATTAGGGTTGTGGAGTCGAGGAGTCGCTGGCAATTTTTTGGTGGAGTCGGGGTTTGGGGTCTGGGTTGGGGGCACAGCCGAAGATTTTACCAGCAGATTCACAGCCTGTTTTGGAGTTCAGATAGACCTGTCTGGGAAACATGATTTAACAGCTACAGGTACGGCCTGGAGACATTAGGCTCTTTACTACTACTACTACTACTACTACTACTACTACTACTACTACTACTACTACTACTACTAGTGGTGGTGGTGCTGGTACTACTACTCAATCAATCAAGTGCCGTGCCGTGACGTAGGCGATCATTTCTCTCTACAATTCCCTGTCTTTAGACTTGATTATGAGATCTGCCAGTGACTTTCTTCCTAGCCACACTAACAGCTCATCCAGTAACTTCTCTCTCTGTCTTCCTCTGTCTCTTCTTCTTCTTCTTCTAAATTTTTCCAGTTGCCACTACTACTACTACGACTACTACTACTACTACTAACTTTACTATTACTACTACTGCTACTACTACTGCTGCTGCTACTACTACTACTACTACTGGTACTGCTACTAGTATTACTATTATTACTACTGTTACTATTTCTACTACTGCTACTGCTGCTACTACTATTATTATTATTACTGCTGCTGCTGCTACTACTACTACTACTGCTGCTGCTACTACTACTACTATACTACTGGTACTGCTACTAGTATTACTGCTACTAATGCTGCTGCTGGCACTACTACTACTACTACTGCTACTTCTACTATTACTACTACTACTATATTACTACTACTACTGGTACTACTACTGCTACTTCTACTACTACTACTACTACTACTACTTTATTACTTCTACTGCTATTACTACTAGTACTACTACTATACTGCTTCTGTTACTATTACACAGACACGCAGACCGACAGAGACAGAGACAGAGACAGAAAAACGTAGAACATTTGAAAGAACTCGAGGACAGAGGTAAAATGAAATACTCCCCTAAACAAACACAACACGCCAAGAACATTTGTGAAGAATTAGAATCGAAATAGCCAGCAACAAATCTAACATACGAGTGATAGTTTTACAACCGCCAAATAGAACAGAACTGAAAAGAACGCGTAATCAAGAACAGAGCAAGACTACAAAAGTAATACGTCCACGTTATAGGGATTTCTCTTCCGTATTACGTTAATTCCCCCAGTGAAGGGAAACACAATAACACGCGATAAATTTGTGTCTGGGTATAACTTTGTTTTCTTCTGCTATGACAGAAATCATCCATCAGCCAGGTCCCACATGGCTAGAATTTGTTCTGTTCTATGATGAAGCTGACGTGGTCTCATTTTCATGGGTAGATCTATGAAAATACTCATCTTTGACTTGGTTGTTAGAGTAATTTGATACTGTTTCCAAGGACGCTATGATCAGTTTATTTTGGAGTAAATATGGATAGGCGAAGGAGACATACACGGGAGGAATTGCTTGAACAAGCACAGAGATGTTTTTTTTAAAATAAATATATCATCGTTATTATATACGTGATATTTCTGGTTTTGCAAACAGGCAGGCAGACAGACAGGCAGGCAAACAGCAAGCAGAAAGGTAGGCAGGCAGATCAGACAGGCAGGGAGACAAGCAGGCAAGCAGAGAGACAGACGTGCAGGCGGGCAGACAATCAGACAGACAGCACAAACGAAGAAACTTTATTTTCAGAGAGAGAAGAATTGGGCCGTACATCCGTTCAAACTTTTATTCAAATCCAGTCAAATTGGAAGTCAGTTTAGTTCTGGCATTATAGACATATAAAAATTGGAAGTAAGTTTAGTTCTAGCATTAAAGACATAAAAAGTAATCTTTCTCTTCGTGAACCTTAAGTGCCCAAGGCACATGAGCTTCCGCAAGGGTTTTCCACAAACGCCTGTCTTTTGCCTTATAAAAAGTAATACTGAATGTGAAATGTAAACTGTTACATATTACTACATCTATCCCAGCAGGGATATACTGATATCCAAAACACGTCGAGGTTTTCCGGTGAGAAAGTCCAACTCTAGATTAAACTGGTGCAACGAAGTGTCACGCAATCCCACTTCTGAGACCCACCGAGAATACAGGCTCAAGCCCTGAGATACTCTGAACCTCTTGTGGTCCTCTCGTGGATCTCGTGTGGTCCTTTCTGAGACCACGGGGGGGGGGGGGGGGCCACGGGACCTGTCGAGGACCACAGGAATAAATTCAGGAGGATCACGGGGCGGTCTTGGTGGTAGAAGCGAACGAAGAAGAAGAAGACTACATCTATAGAGTCAACAATAGTTGGAGATAAAATGTGCGATGGAATTATTTCACATTCTTAAGCATTCGCTACAGCCAAATGATAAACAGAGAGAGAGAGAGAGAGAGAGAGAGAGAGAGAGAGAGAGAGGGAGGGAGAGAGAGAGAAAGATTTAATTTAAAGATTGAATAACCGAACATACATGCCCATCTCCCCCACTCAACTTCCGCTTTGTCCCAAAGAACTCAACATCATCATCATCATCATCATCATCATCATTATCATCATCATCAGATACCGTGCCGACTGGCGTTGGCTATTATCCTTCGTGTCTCTTCTCACACCATCCCGTCAGACTGTCCAGTATCATTTTTCTTGGTCTTCATCTTGATCTTCTTCCTTCTATTTTTCCTGTTGTTATAATATTTTCAATGCCCCCCCCCCCCCACTTCTCATTGCATGTCCTATGAAAGTACATTGTCTCTCTCTTATCTTTTTGACAAGATTTTTAATCTCTCCTTCTCTTCTCATACATTCTTCATTAGTTATTTTTGCTGTCCAGGGGATTCGCAACATTCTTCTAATAAACCACATTTCTGCTGCTTCCAATGATTTTTGTTCAGACCTGCCTATTGTCCATGATTCAGTTCCATAGAACTCAACATCCGTCCAAAATATATACGTTCCATTTTACGACAATCACTCTTTCAGCTCGCGTGTACAATGTCATCATAGCTGTTTTATAAACTATACAGAACTTATTTCATATAGAGCTACTTATTTGAAGATTTGTTTTAAAATTATAACGTAACTGTATGTTAGTTTGTATATTTTAAAACATGCCTGGGTATTGACAGTAGAAGTAGCGTGCCCTTACCCACGTGAACTTCGTTTTACGTCCATTTCGGTTTACGTCGGGACCTGTGGAATTTTTACCGTCCAATCACATATCCACACATACAGCTCTGTGAGGTCACTAAATGTATGTGGTATGATTCATTTCACATAATTTGGAGATTAAAAGTGAAGGTAAAATTTTGCTGAGCAAACTTGATGTTCGTTAATGGAATACTCGTGACCTTCCAGCAAACTTGGCACTATTTGCTGGACGTCAGAGAGGACGAGAATAAGCCAAGTTTACATTCAGGGCATGAATGATTTGGGCACTCAGTTATTTTGTTCTTCGGTGCTCGTCTTACATTCTTACAATACAATCAATTTAGTATAGCTGTTCTTCACATTTTTTGGGGCCGTGGACATCTCATTTCCCGGCCGAGAACAGCTGTGGACCTTCTTTCAGACCCGAGAACAAATGTGGACCTCACTTCAGACCTGAGAAAAGCCGTGGGCCAGCTTTCCGACCTGGCAACAGCCGTGGACTTGCTTTTCGACCTGAAATCAGCCGTGGACCTGCTTTCCTAACTGAGAACAGCTGTGGGCCTGCTTTCCTAACTGAGAACAGCTGTGGGCCTGCTTTCCTAACTGAGAACAGCTGTGGGCCTGCTTTCCTAACTGAGAACAGCTGTGGACCTGCTTTCCTAACAGAGAACAGCAGTGGACCTGCTTTCCTAACAGAGAACAGCCGCGGACCTGCTTTCATAACTGAGAACAGCCGTGGACTTGCTTTCCTAACTGAGAACAGCTGTGGGCCTGCTTTCCTAACAGAGAACAGCCGTGGACCTGCTTTCATAACTGAGAACAGCCGTGGACCTGCTTTCCTAACAGAGAACAGCCGTGGACCTGCTTTCATAACTGAGAACAGCCGTGGACCTGCTTTCCTAACAGAGAACAGCCGTGGACCTGCTTTCATAACTGAGAACAGCCGTGGACCTGCTTTCCTAACAGAGAACAGCCGTGGACCTGCTTTCATAACAGAGAACAGCCGTGGACCTGCTTTCATAACAGAGAACAGCCGTGGACCTGCTTTCATAACAGAGAACAGCCGTGGACCTGCTTTCCTACCTGAAAACAGCCGTGGATTCCTCATTAGAAGTAAAGCGATAAGTAGAACACAGATGACCCTAAGATATATTTTTAATCTATCCAGTCCATTTTTTTTATCCCCAAAGATCCTTCCATGTAATCCATGGGGATCCAATGACCCTAGATTAAGATCCACAACACCAACTACAAAGACATCAGCAAACCACCCTCTTTTGGCTCAGGACAGGGCACTGCAGACTACTGAGCCACCTGCATTGACCCAAAATGTCTCACACAGACGAGTGTCCATGTGGCAGTGGAGTCCAGACTCCAGAACGTACCCTTCAAGAGTGCCCAGACCATGGGGACCTGAGACGAGAGACATAGGCCGGAGGACAAAAGCTTTGAGGCTCCTATCAGGATCTGGGGAGGACTGATGGCTTTGCCATTTCGACAGGGATCAGGATCTGGCGTGACCAGTATCCTCGGAAGAAGAAGAAGAAGAAGAAGAAGAAGAAGAAGAAGGACAGATTACAGTGATACAAATTACATAAAGGATGCATCAATCATTTGCATGTCCCTTGTGGAACTTTGCCTCCCTGACAGCTCTCCTGTAGGGCTCTCGGTTGTAATCAAGATGCCCTGCTGCCGATGCATCAATTTGCAGATTAAAGGATATATCTAAGAATGTAAATAAAGTAATACTTGCATTACATTCACAAATACGAGAAAATTAGCTGCATGTGAAGTATATACATTCTTTTTTGTGAGGGAATAAAAATGCAAATCTTGCCACATCACATTCTAACACTCAGACAGAGAGAGAGAGAGAGAGAGAGAGAGAGAGAGAGAGAGAGAGGAGAGAGAGAGAGAGAGAGAGAGAACTGTTTACCCCACAAGCTAAGCCGACTGCCGGTCTGACAGAAAACTGACAAAGACTCGATTCAGTCGACGAGAGTCAAAATGACAGGCTGAATGCTGGAGAGACACACAGCCTGGCTTGCGAAGAACCGTAACTGTCAATATACAGTTATCAGACAGAACGAAGTACTGGTAGTTTATGACAGTACCTCTCCAGAGCCCGGCACTGTAGCGTACTGTAACGTATTCGATTAATAATCTTGTCACAAAATACTGATTTACCCGTCATTCACTGCTGATTTGCCGGTTGGCCGTTTTGTTGGCCAAACCGGGCCATCGAAGACATACAGGAAGAAACAGTGTAAACAGTTTGATTTTTTTTTTTTTTTAACATTTCTGTTTTTAACCTGTATGACAGTTTTATTTTTATGTCTGTGTTTTTAATTTTAAAAACTGGCTGTGATACTGAGCTTGTATGACAGGATTTGAAGTCGATATTCCGCTGTGGCATTTTCTATTTATAATATTTATAAAGTTAGAGCTTAAAATCTGATCAGAACTGACGGCCAGAGTCCCGTATGGGCGTGGGTCCCGTATGGGCGAGGGTCCCGTATGGGCGAGGTTCTTTAATAATGACCAGCTACCATCAGTCTGTCTGTCTGCTGACCATGGTCCTTCACTGTCTGTCTCTCTACTGACCATGGTCCTTCACTGTCTGTTTCTCTACTGACCATGGTCCTTCGCTGTCTGTCTGTCTACTGACCATGGTCCTTCACTGTCTGTCTCTCTACTGACCATGGTCCTTCACTGTCTGTCTGTCTACTGACCATGGTCCTTCGCTGTCTGTCTGTCTACTGACCACGGTCCTTCACTGTCTGTCTGTCTACTGACCATGGTCCTTCACTGTCTGTCTGTCTACTGACCATTGTCCTTCACTGTCTGTCTCTCTACTGACCATGGTCCTTCACTGTCTGTCTATCTACTAATCATGGTCCTTCACTGTCTGTCTCTCTACTGACCATGGTCCTTCACTGTCTGTCTGTCTCTCTACTGACCATGGTCCTTCACTGTCTGTCTGTCTGCTGACCACGGTCCTTCACTGTCTTTCTATCTACTGACCATGGTCCTTCACTGTCTGTCTGTCTACTGACCATGGTTCTTCACTGTCTGTCTGTCTACTGACCATGGTCCTTCACTGTCTGTCTATCTACTGACCATGGTCCTTCACTGTCTGTCTCTCTACTGACCATAGTCCTTCACTGTCTGTCTGTCTACTGACCGTGGTCCTTCATTGTCTGTCTGTCTACTGACCATGGTCCTTTACTGTCTGTCTGTCTACTGACCATGGTCCTTCACTGTCTATCTGTCTACTGACCATGGTTCTTCACTGTCTGCTGACCAGGGTCATTAACTGTCTGTCTGTTGACCAAGGTCCTTCACTGTCTGTCTACTTGCCAGACTTTTTAAGTTGTTTATTTGCCTGCCGAGTTGCCTTTTAAATTGTCTGTCTGTGTACTGACCAAACTTCTTAACTGTCTGTCTATTTACCAGCCAGTTTGTCCATTGACCAGTATTTTTAATTGTCTGTCTTCCTAATGACCAGACTTCTTAGCTCTCTGTCTGTGTATGTGTTTGTTAATCATCCTTCCGAACTGCTTGTGTCTGTGTCTAGTGATCTGTCTACTGACCTGCCTTTTTCGCTGTCAATCTATCTGACAGACGGTCCATGGACTAGGCTTCCCATCTGTCTGTCTGTCTGTCTGTCTGTCCACTGAGCAGCTTTCTTAACTATCCCTTCGTCTATCTATCTGTCTGGCGGTCTGTCCACTGACCAGCTTTCTTAACTGTCTCTTCGTCTATTTGTCTGTCTGGCGGTCTGTCTGCTAGTGCATTTAAACCCAGTGTCTCCACATAACCTGCAGATGTACCTAACTTCTATTTAAAAACAAAAACAAACACAAAAGACGAAGTTGTTCGAACTAGAGCAGAAACATTGGCAAACACAGCGTTCCAAGACAACGGAGCAACACGAAACTGTAAACAAATAGAGAAAAAAAAAATTACTTGCACTTAAAAGAAAAGTACCCGCACTTTACTCGATGGAGAAAATCCACATCGGGTCATTTACCCCGCTGGCTATCGTTGTAAATCTCATTATAGTTTTTCTTCTATTTTTATTTATTAATGGACATTTCGCATTTTGCATCGATCACTGGCTGGTAGATACATGGCGTGCGCGAGTCTCTTTGTGCGTGGGAATGCCATGCTCGTGTACACCGCGCGGCCGTGAATGGAAGTGTGGGTGCGACCAGCGAAATTTGTTTTCAAAAGTAGCATGGTCAGGACTCTGCGTTTTGATGCTCTGAAAAAGGCGTTGTGCTGAAATATTGGCTGTGTTTGAGTGCCAGTTTTTGTTCCCCCTCTATTTTCCTTTCTGTTCTCACGTGATCTTCGTTTTTTTCGTTTTGTAATTTGTTAATGTGTACACACTGTTCATATGTCTAAACTTTGTTCACGTAGGTAAACTTTGTTGACGTGGCTAAACTTTATAGCGACGGTTTTTGTCACTCTTAGCAGGCACGTCGTTTGGGCAGGTAGGTATAAGCACTGGAGAGTACCCCCAACGGTAGCGAACTGAATTCCCATGCGAAGGGCGGTAAGCTGTAGGTCGTTATGAACAACTTCACTCCAGATTCATGCCAGGGTCAATACCGTCCCAGCGAGCTTCACTCGCTGTCCGAAGAGTCCAGATATTTCTGTTAGAGAAATAGGGGGGGGGGGGAGAGCACACCGCAAGTCCACAAAAGTCTAGGCTGTCAGTGTGTATTAAGGGAGGAACAGTTCTGTCAGTAAAAATTAATCCCAACACCAATGCTGGATTTAGGCCTCAGCTAAACAAGCTACAACTTAAGGCCTCACAATCCGCGGGGGCCTGGTTTTTACACGCAACTTTGTGAAACTTTCTAACATTTTAACAAGGTCCCTCCAAGCTTAGAGCGAGAATGGGTTAGAAAGTCTTTTCATGTAGGTTTCACTGATTATGCCCCTTGATTTGCGGTTACTTCATGACTCGCCCACGTAATATTAGAAAGAGAGAGAGAGGGAGTCCTCCATGCTTTGGCCACATTTCTCTCAAGAACTGGTACAGCTGTTATCATCTACTCCAAATTCCAGAACTTTCCAGGGAATAGAAAGGAAAGGGGAAAAAAAAAACACTTTCCGGTATAATTATCCGCCATGTTCTTGGCCATTTTTTTAGTCGCAGAAATTCCATTTTTAAGACTTGGCAATTTTCTCGTGTTCTCCAGGAATCCATTCTAGAATTCTTGGGCCCACATTCTGAGCTTCCGAATCAAACCTTAACAATCACAAGAGGGCCCCCTGCCAAAGAGTTTTAATTGCCTGGTGTATCCGAGGGTTGTCTGTTTCCTAATGAAGTTTGAAGCAAAGTTTATGAAGTTGGTGGTGTGGC
The DNA here is from genome assembly GCA_009760885.1 of Achatina immaculata. Taxonomy (NCBI): domain Eukaryota; kingdom Metazoa; phylum Mollusca; class Gastropoda; order Stylommatophora; family Achatinidae; genus Lissachatina; species Lissachatina immaculata. Next base: position 22,835,819 of record CM019712.1, read on the forward strand.
GGGTGTGGAAAGTTGATCGGGTTAGAGCAAATAAGTTGTTGCTGTTGTTGGAGCGGAAGTTTCCAAACCCATCATCAGGTTTTGGGACCTTACCCCGCCAGCCCTGTCTCGCTTCCAGCAGATTATGAAATGTCGTAAATCAAACAACTCCACTCCCAATTCCAATTTCTTCATAAACTTTACATATCATCGGAGGCGAAGATGGAGGGCTCAGACTGAATGGGACAGGGGTCAACGACCCGTGACTGACTGCTTGCGTCAGTATTGCCGACCCCCAACCAAGACCCCTCTTCTACTACCTGCCAGGTGTGCCCCTGGGAAGAGACAGTATAAAGGCCAAGTGGGAAGCTGAACCAGGGTCCTAACAAATATATACCGAACCGGAAGTAGGATGAGTCGGGCCTTTCAGGGCACTTAACTGTGACACACAGCAAGCAGGGCCATGTTTAAGGGGAAATTAGAAGAAGAAGAATAAGAAGAAGAAGAAGAGCTAATTGCTTCAGAACTGTGTCATAATTACGTCTGACACTGCCTCCTCTATTTGTCTGACTCCGACTCACTCATAAACGGCAAATTTCTAAACTACTCCCTCATAAATGGCACATTTCTAAAGGACTCCCTCATAAATGGCACATTTCTAATCGACTTCTTCATAAATGGTACGTTTCTAAAAGACTCACTCATAAATGGCGCATTTCTGAACGACTGCCTCATAAATGGTACATTTCTAATCGACTCCTTCATAAATGGTACATTTCTAAAAGACTCACTCATAAATGGCGCATTTCCAGCCGACTCCCTCATAAATGCTACATTCCACGTCACCATGTGACAGCAGTCATTTGTTCGTGGCTTTCAGAAATCTGACACAGTTCTCTTGGGGTACACCGGTTCGCTGTATCCTAGGAAATTATACTTTATTCTCTGAGGGCCATAGTACTCCGGTTGAGAAGCCCTGGTTTATTCATGGAATAAATCCGTGTAGTCTGGGATGATACACTTCTCTGTGGTCCCACGACAGACCTTTATGTCATCATAAACGAAATATAATCAATATAATACTAGGCTTCTCCGGCAGTCCGCGGGGACTTACAACAAATGTTGGAGGTCATCTGTGGAGCCATAACTTCCCATCCAGAAATGTCGTTTCTCTGATGTATTAAAATAGTATCTTTTTATCCATTATTTGTTGAACTCTGAGGCTGTCTCGTTTCTATTTGGGACTAGGACAGTTTTTACCAATATACGGCCCGCGGCTGGGTTGTCAGTTTGGTATAAAGTGCCAACCTGCTGAATAAGAACAATGAAAGGTTTATAGTGGTGAAGTGATACATCACAGCTGGTAGTCTGCAGTTTATCATCATCATCGGCATCATCATGTGCCATCTTCAGAACGAAGAATCCTCATTATCTGCTCTCTCTCTCTCTCCCCTGGGCTTGATGGGTGCACTCAGACAGGCTGTCTCCTGTCAAGTCTCGTGTGTTGTCTTCTCACACGTCTATCCCTCGTTCTCTTTCCCCCTCCACGTTTCCTTCTAGTATGGTCTTCAGTTCTGTCTGCTCCTTTCCACAGATTCTTTAGTTGTTTTACTTTCTGAAGAGAGATAGATGTCCTCCTTTTAATTTCCTTCATTGTATCCCCGTTATTAGTTAGCAGTGATCCAAGATTTTCAAAACTCTCATCTTCTTCCAGCTCTTCCTCATTGATAGATAAATCGGCAGCCATGTTTGTTTTGTCAGTTGTCATCAATTTAATAGACAGAACTACAAAAATAAGATTTTTAAGGGCATGCATCTTTCCCATCGCAACATATGCCTGTGAGATTTGGACACTTAACAAAACATCTGAGAAACACATAAATGCCTTTGAATGTAAATGTATCATGGACATAAAAAAGAACAAATATATCCATACTACAAGAATTTAATATTGAAGAAGGCTGGCTAGTAAAGAGTGTTAAACAGAGAAAACTTAAATATTTCGAACACATTAAATGTCATGATAATCTAGAGAAAACTGTCTTGGAAGGGTACATAATGGGAAAAAGAAAGAGAGAAAGACCAAGGCGAAGATGGCTGCAAGACATCGTTGATGATCTGCAAATGGATGCAATCAGCAGCAGGTCACCTTGCTCACAACCTAGAGGCCTACAAGAGTGCTGTTAGGGAGGCAAAGTTCCACAAGGGACATGCAAATGAATGAATTCATTTCTTCAGTATGTTATTATCAGTATCCTTTCATATGGCTGAAGCATTTTGTTTTCTCTATCCTTATTTCTTTGCAACTTAATATGTAGTTGGAAAAGTGGTCACTCGATGTAGAAAGGTTGGGAACCATTGTTGTAATACGTTGGTTCAAGGACAGCCAAAGGGAAAAGATCTCAGTTTAGAGCTATTAAAATAAAAAATGTTGGTGAAGTCTTTTTCTTTCCCTTAACATATAACCAGTTCGCCGCTTGGTGGTGTATGTTTCTGGGTGTCAATCTCGCAAAGTGAGTCGCGTTTCTCACACATAGCCCAGCCCAGCCTATCATATCTAGAGAAAGTATTACATGTTAGTATTCAGTTTCCAGCTTTTTCCCCAGCCAGTATTCATTTTCCAGCCTCTCCTGTGTTAGATTGTATTGTATATCAGCGCTCGCCTTCGCTTTTTCTGTAAGCCGAAACGGTTGAGATATTGCGCTTTATTGCCTGACTGTCATTATCATAATGACTGGCAAAAGAAAACGGAAAGTAAGACTCGCGGTTATGGCATTTTTCGTCGTGGAAGACGGTTTTGGAGCGGGTAGATGTTAAGTGCGGATTTTTCTTTTTTTTTTACAGTGCATAAATTCTGCTTAACAGCTCCCCTCGGGTTTTGTGTTCGTGTTTCGATGCAAGGAAAGAATTTGACCTCTGTATCGGGTATGTGCTCTGCTTCGCCTGGGCATTTGATATGAAGAAAATGCCTTTGATCACGTGACACTTTCCCCCGTACAGGGTATGGTAAAGAGCTCAAGAGTAAAGGAAATCATATAGTCTTCTTCCTCTTGTGCGTTCCTTGGTTCTAGTCTCAACATCTATATTTGCTGTCCAGATATATTGTGTAATCTTATGCAGGTCATGTTTTGTATTCCAGGAGTTTGTCTTTCCGGGTAGTTCCATTTGGCCAGAGCTGGGTTCTGGCTTGTTTATGGAGAGAGCTGACCTGTAGGGTGAGCTGTGCAGTCTGGATGCCTGCTCTGACATGTGCAGTCAGGGATGTGATGGTAAAGGTGATTGCTTGTACCATCTCCCTGTAACTGCGAGCTGGTGTTCTTTGCAGCCGATGCTGTAGAGATGTTGAGGCACGGGATCGTATCTGCGTGGGAGCGGGTTATGGCGGCTACTTTTTCAGTCCCGGAGTACAGCTAAAAAGCAGGGGGTGTGCAATGCTACTTTAGCTGACTCCACCACCATGAGGACTATGGCGATCCCTACCCGTTAGCCAGACTAGTCCTGTTACTGGAGGTACCAACAGAGAGGTAGGACAGGGTCTTGGTCAGCTGTGGGTCACTGATTGTCTCATCGGACAGACGTCTTTACCCCTCCCCCCACCCCTCAGGCCAAGGTCACACAGCTGTTCTCCCAGTCGGCGGGATCTTGTGCGTGGTTTGAAGATGGTGGTCTGGTAGAGTCGAGGTAAAGGTCAGTTCGGTTTTAAGATGGTGGTCTGTTGGTAGAGTCGAGGTAAAGGTCAGTTCGGTTTGAAGACGGTGGTCTGTTGGTAGAGTCGAGGTAAAGGTCAGTTCGGTTTTAAGATGGTGGTCTGTTGGTAGAGTCGAGGTAAAGGTCAGTTCGGTTTTAAGATGGTGGTCTGTTGGTAGAGTCGAGGTAAAGGTCAGTTCGGTTTGAAGACGGTAGTTTGTTAGTAGAGTCGAGGTAAAGGTCAGTTCGGTTTGAAGACGGTAGTTTGTTAGTAGAGTCGAGGTAAAGGTCAGTTCGGTTTTAAGATGGTAGTATGCTAGTAGAGTCGAGGTAAAGGTCAGTTCGGTTTGAAGACGGTAGTTTGTTAGTAGATTCGAGGTAAAGGTCAGTTCGGTTTTAAGATGGCAGTTTGTTGGTATAGTCGAGGTAAAGGCTAAATCAGCCCTTACTGATAGAAAGAAACGGTTCCAAACGACGTCGGAGGAGACACGTTGAGTGTACCCCGCTCAGAGCAACATGGTGGAAACATCAACAATGAAAGTAGATGGAGGTGTATGGTTTAGTTTTACAAAAAAGATTGAAAAAGTGAGAAAAGTAGCAGAAACAAGAATGACAGAAGGCATCGCGGGCTTGTGTTCATAATATGGTACCCTTTCATCATCATCATCATCATCATCATCATCATCATCATCATCAACTCCTGGTCAGTCGTTGGCGTCCACTTTGTGCTCTGCCTAGACTAACATGTTGCGTTCTGTGCGTGTCTTTCCTACAAGGAAACCAAAGATCTGCTCCCCCTATATTTTTTCATCTGTTTTTCATGTTTTTATATGATATGTTGCTTTTGTATATGTCCTTTAGAAAGGTTTTTTGCCGAAATATTGGATTGTTATATGGTCTTAATTTATATGTGCTCATCTTGCTTTCTGCCATTCTTGTTTCTGCACATTTTCCTCACTCTTTCTATCTTTCTTGTAAAACTGAACCATACACCTCCATCTGCTTTCATTACTAGAACCAGTTTTACTGCAGTCGTCGTTTCTCTTATCTCAAACATCAACAAGCGGGCATATACGAAAACGTTGGATGGATCATACGTCTGTCTGTACGTTTCTCCGTAGTCTGTCTGTACGTCTCTCCGTACGTCTGTCCGTACGTCTCTCCGTACGTCTGTCCGTACGTCTCTCCGTACGTCTGTCCGTACGTCTGTCCGTATGTCTCTCCGTACGTCTCTCCGTACGTCTGTCCATACGTCTGTCCTTACGTCTCTCCGTACGTCTGTCCGTACGTCTGTCCGTACGTCTGAAAATCTAACAGAGCCACGGAAGATTCCAGAAGGAGAATAGACTTAATAACCAAGACATAAAACTGTCTTACAGTCTCTCCCTCAACATCGCCCGAATTATATATGATTGCTTCAGTTTTTTTCATCTTCATATCTATCTTCTTATTTTCCTTTCCGGTTTTTATCTTGATATTTTGTTGTCTGTCTTATCTTTTGTCTTTATGTTCATCCCGTAATTTCCGCTCCTTGGATTCCGGCCGTTTTTCTGTTAACTGGTCAGCCGTCTAAAAGTACAATTAATCCGGCTCTGTTTGCAGCCTTTTTTCTTTTTACCCCATACCCTTATAGTTTACCCCATCTCCTATCTTCTACACAATCATTCATCTTTTACCTCATATCCATTCTTTTTACCCCCCCCCCCCATCGTTAATCTTTTAACCGAACCCTTATCTTTTATCTCACCTCACCATCATTTACCGTGTTCTTCATCTTTTGTCTCACTCTTTTACCCCATACGTCATCTTTAACTCCCCCCCCCACTTTTTTCCCATGTTTTGTCCACCATATCTTCAATCCCATCCTTAATCTTTTACCCCTCATCTTATAACTCAGTCCCGTCTTTTACCCCTCATCTTATAACTCAGTCCTGTCTTTTACCCCTCATCTTATAACTCAGTCCTGTCTTTTACCCCTCATCTTATAACTCAGTCCCGTCTTTTACCCCTCATCTTATAACTCAGTCCCATCTTTTACCCCTCATCTTATAACTCAGTCCCGTCTTTTACCCAATTCCTCTTTTACTCCACCGCTCATCTTTTTTATATACCTCTTTCCCACCCCCAAATCTTGTATCCCATTTTCTCATATTTAATACCAATCCCCTTATTTTACCCAAAACTCCATGTTTTACCAGAGACCCCATGTCTTACCATAGACCCCATATTTTACCATAGACCACATGTTTTACCATATACCACATGTTTTACTATAGACCCGATGTTTTATCACGGGCTTCATGTTTTACCATAGGCCCCATATTTTACCATAGACCCCATATTTTACCATAGACCCCATATATTTACATAGACGCCATATTTTACCATAGACCCCATATTTTACCACAGACCCCATATTTTACCATAGACCCCATGTTTTACCATAGGCCCCATATTTTACCGTAGATCCCATATTTTACCATAGACCCCATATTTTACATAGACGCCATGTTTTATCATAGGCCCCATATTTTACCATAGACCCCATATTTTACATAGACGCCATGTTTTATCATAGGCCCCATATTTTACCATAGACCCCATATTTTACATAGACGCCATGTTTTACCATAGGCCCCATGTTTTACATAGACGCCATGTTTTACCATAGGCCCCATGTTTTACATAGACGTCATGTTTTACCATAGGCCCCATGTTTTACCACAGAGACCAAGTTTTACCAACCCCCCCCCCCCCCGGGCCGCCATCTTTGCTTATCTCTCACAATCTCCTGCTCTCATGTTGCCCTGAAATGTAAACTAGAAGGTCATAAAATGGACGCACTTTTGTCACACCGACACGGGCTTTATGCCCAAGACAAGTCACCATCTTGGAATGTTGTGCAGTCTTCGACTATGTTTGGTCAATTTATGCAAAATCTGGGAGAGGGATTGTCGGGTGTTATCATGTTGTTAAGGTGATATGTTGTTACAGTCCTGTGTTATCATGTTGTTACAGTCGTAAGTTATCGTGTTGTTATTGGATGTGGGATCCATGATTATCTGAGTTTGTTATTTTCGCTGTTTTGTTTTCTGCCGGTTCTGTTTGTCCAGTTCTTTGCCTGGTCTCTCTTTGTCTGTTCGTCTTTTCTTTGTCTCTCTCACACACACAGAGACACACACACGCACACACACACACTCTCTCTCTCTCTCTTACTGTTCGGCTGTCTCTCTCCATTATATTTTCTCTCTCTGTTTTTCTGTCTGTCTCTCTGTTTCTCTGTGTCTCTCCATTCTGTTTCTCTCTCTCTCTCTGTTTCCATGTGTCTCTGCATTCTGTTTCTCTCTTTCTGTTTCTCTCCATTTTGTTTCTCGTTCTCTCTCTCTCTCTTTGTTTCACTGTATCTCTCCAGTCTCTCTCTCTCTCTGATTCTCTATCTCTCCATTGTGTGTGTGTGTCTCACTCTCTCTCTCTCTCTCTCTGTTTACTTGTGCCTCTTCATTATGTTTCTCAATCAATCTCGCTCTGTTTCCCTGTCTCTCTGATTCTCCGTCCCTCTCCATTCTGTTTCTCTCTCTCTCTCCCTCTGTCTTTTCATGCTGTCCTCTTCGACTTTCCTCTATCTCTTTCTATTTCGCTCTCTCTCCATTCTGGTTCTCTCTCTGTTTATTCATTTTTCTTTCTCCATTGCTTCTTGCTCTCTCTCTCTCTCTCTCACTCTGTCTGTCTTTGGCGTGTCTCTCTTCTTTCTTTTTCTCTGTCCATTCGTCTGTCTCTATATCTGTCTAGTGACTCTCCGTCTCTCCATCTGTCTAGTGGCCCTCCATCTCTCCATCTTTTTAATTACACTCTTTCTCTCCATCTGTCTAGTGACCCTCCATATGTTTAATGACTCTCTGTCTCTCCAATTGTCTAGTAACTCTCTGTCTCTCCATCTGTCTAGTAACTGTCTCTCTTTATGCCTAGTGACTCTCTGTCTCACCATCTGTCTGGTGACTCTGTCTCACCATCTGTCTAGTGACTCTGTCTCACCATCCGTCTGGTGACTCTGTATTTCTCCATCTGTCTTTTAACTGTCTCTATCTCTCCATCAACCTCACCTTTGACTCTTATCTCTCTATCCATCCCTCTTTTGTATCCGCCGTCTCTCCATCGATTTCTGTTTGTTTCTACCTATTCTTATGTATCTTATGTCACATCCAAGCTCTCTTTCTCTCCGTCTGTTCCTCTTGCACACACGTATTCTTCCTCCTTCCATCCATCTTCCCCTCGCTGCCCGTCTTTGTCCAAGTTCATTTCTTTTCCTGACATTTGTTTTCCCCCAAACATTCGGGGCTGTTATTATTTTTATTTTAATGTCGAACTTAAGAATGTCAACGAACGCTTTTTTTTCCTGGAGACATAAAACTTTATGAGACTTCTGGTCGTAGACACCACCAGAAGAACTACACCAGGACCTCACCTGACATGTCTTAAGAATAATGTCCGCCAGTGTTTAGAACTGGGCCCCTATCTCATGAATACAGACGAGATAGTATCTGGTTCTTGTATCCTAGCGTTCGTTTTGTACCATCCTGGATTAAGTTTTGTTGCATGGAAATACCTGGTCTACACACACTCACACATGCAGAAGGAATCCGGGGGCGATTTCTTTAAGAGCAGAGATGTGTGTATTTGTTGTTTTTTGACTAGCAGCGGTTAAATGACTGAAATTCCAGTGATATTTCGGTACCCGCAGTTTATGCAAATAGGCAAGTCTGCACAAAAATCATTGGAAGCAGCAGAAATGTGGTTTATTAGAAGAATGTTGCGAATCCCCTGGACAGCAAAAATAACTAATGAAGAATGTATGAGAAGAGCTGGAGAGACAAAAAACATTGTCAAAAAGATAAGAGAGAGACAATGTACTTTCATAGGATATGCAATGAGAAGAGGGGGCATTGAAAATATTATAACAACAGGAAAAATAGAAGGAAGAAGATCAAGAGGAAGACCAAGAGAAATGATACTGGACAGTCTGACGGGATGGTGTGAGAGGAGATCACCAACTGAACTGATGGCCTGCATGAAGGATCGTGTACTCTGGAGAAGTATAATAGCCAACGCCAGTCGGCACGGCACCTGATGATGATGATAAGTTTATGCAAAAGACTGTCATCGGATATTGTGATGTTTGCATGAATTATCTGTGGGTTTTTCCCTAGTCTGCCAGTCTGTGTTTTCTAGTTGTGTGCTTGTAACTTTATGCGACTATCTATCTATCTATCTATCTATCTATCTATCTATCTATCTATCTATCTATCTATCTATCTGTCTGTCTGTCTGTCTGTCTGTCTGTCTGTCTGTCTGTCTGTCTGTCTGTCTGTCTGTCTGTCTGTCTGCCTGTCTGTCTGTCTGTCTGTCTGTCTGTCTGTCTGTCTGTCTATTTATCTACCTTTATGTCTGTCTGATTGCCTTACTCCCTGTCTCTCTACCTACTTTTCTGTCTGATTGTCTGTCTGTCCACTTACCTTTCTGCCTGTCTTACTGCCTGCCTGTCTGTCCAGCTACCTTTCTGTCTCTGTCTTATTGCCTTCTTGTCTGTTTGTCTGCCTACCTATCTTTCTGTCTGTCTACCTACATTTCTGTCAGTCTGTCTGATTGCCTACCTGTATGTCTGTGCGGGAGGCTCAGCCTTCTCTTCCCTCCTCCTCCTGTTCTTCTTCTTCATCATCATCATCATCATCATCATCATCATCATCATCTTCTTCTTCTTCTTCTTCCTCCTCTTCTTATTCTACATTTATTACTTTTTGTATTTTCAGACCGACAAATCTAACTTCATCTGGGCATATTTTTTTTTTAAAACCTGTTTGGCCATCTTATTGAGATGCATATTCCCTTGGCCAGACTACTATCTATTTCACAACTGAGAGCTAGGATAGGGTCTTGACCGGCTACGGATCGCTGACCGCTGTCTCAGTCATTCTCAAGAGTACAGTTTCTTGCGCTCCCCTTTTTCACTCGTGGAAGATGAGTGTTATCTGTTAGTGTACATACTACTCCTCTGATGATCGGAGAAGTTGTCTGGCTGGGTTTGCTCTGTATGATAAAGAATTTCTCACCTGGGAGACAAGCTGAAGCGTTACCTGTTTCTTTGTATCACAAACGTATATTTCTTTTAAAAACGCATATTATACGTTAATTTGATGAGAGATTTTGTATTTAGCTAGTATAGTGATAATGATGATGATGATATCAGAAATAACAATAACAACATTATGCAGCGTAGGAGAAGAAGCAAACATCTCGGCAGACAACAATGACCCCGACTGCATCGACCGACCTGGATAAAAGGTTTCCCTGTGAAAAGATTTCTTTGTTAATCGGAGTTCGGGGGGTTCCAATTTCACGCAACCTTCGCCCTACAAGGGGCCCCGCTGGTTTGACACTGAATAACTTACCTCTTTGCCAGGTCCCTTCAAGCTGATGCCCTCTGGGATTTTTAATGATTGCTTATTCAAACTGTTTCCCCCCTGATGTAGCGACAACAGCGAGATCTGGCAACCTCCGTGAAAAGCAAAGAGAGATACATCTTCTAGTTTGTCGCATTCATTATATACCGCACCCTTCTCCATTCATTGAGTTGGGTTTTGGAGCGGAGTTTTGCATATTGAAATTAAACTGCCTGAAGAGGAATGTGTTTGATAGGAAGAGATGCAAGTGAGAGGAAGATTTTTTTTTTTTTTTGTTGCAGGTTTTTAAAATTAGAGACAGCAGGAGGGGGATAAATGTGTCAGGACAGCCATTAATCTTCCCGGTAACTGATCGCTGAGTTGGTTTTCCGCCTTCGCAGATCATAGTTCACTTACTTTCCAATTAGTTCAGTTTGGTTTCTGTTAACTGACGGGAATCAAATGTCGACATAGAAGAATAGAGTTCGCGTGTTTGTAGATATCGACTCCATTTTGTGAGGCTATAGACTGTCGTTTTCGTTCGTCGTCGTCGTCGTCGTCGTTTTTTTTTTGCCATTAAGTTTTCGCGTTGTCTTTTGTACCTTTGTCTGATATCGCATAATACTGACAGTTTTCTGTTCCATATGTGCAGTTTTTTTCTTTTTTATTCTCTCTCTCTCTCTCCTCACACAAACACACACACACACACATGCAGGTCCTGCCGTAAGTCGGCCGTTATAGGATTAATCCTGACACTGAATACACGTCGGTACTGTAACATGGTACATGTTTGCCATCAATTTAAAACACTGACAGAATGCAAAGTAACAAAGTAAATGTGTGGAAATTAATCACAAAACATGAATAACAACACTTTGAGTAAAGAATACTGCTGGGTGATAAGATTTCAATGACAAACACAAATGTACACACACACACACACACACTCTGTACGCACCAAATAATGGTGTACCTTGCTTGTTCATCTATTCTCTTCTCTTATGTAGAATTTATGGTCTATGTAACGCAGCAAATGTTTGTGAGTTAATCAGAAAATTGATCACAGTACATTAAAAATATTCTTTACGACGTAGGCCGTAAGTATGAATGGCCGTAATTCGATCGGCCGTAAGCCGGTATTCTTATTGGGGGGAGAAAAAAAATGTCAGGGTGAAGGCGCTGCTAGATGGGCCGGTTAGCGACCCGTAGCTGACATCCCCGCGACACGACTGACGACCCACAGCCGACCAAGACCCACCTCTCCGTTTCGAACCCCAGTTACAGCCACTACCTGGGTATCGGGACACGGGTCATGCAGTCCTGAGGCGACGGATTTTGTTAAATAAGTATTGCGCCCCCCCCCCCCACCCTTTTCCCTTTGTAACTCCTCTCAGGTACCGAAAAACGGTCCCGGAAGCCCACACCTAAGCCCACACCTAAGCCCAGATCTAAGCCCATACCTAAGCCCACATCTAAGCCCACATCTAGCCCACACCTAAGCCCACACCTAAGCCCACATCTAAGCCCACACACAAGCCCACACCTAAGCCCACATCTAAGCCCACACCCAAGCCCACACACAAGCCCACACGATGATGTGACTCAACATCTTCACAGCATCGGCTGCACAAGGACGTAGAGCTCACGTTGGCAGAGAGACACAACACCGCTGATATAAATAGCAAAGTCTGAATCTTACGTCCCAGCATAGAAATGATCGCACATCAAAGTAGGTCTGATGCTATCAGTTGCTTTACTATCCATGGATATATTTGGAAAGGGGCTTATCCACAGTGTGATGATGATTTTTGGAGGAAAAAAAAGATGATGAAGAAACTTGAAGCAACCGAAATGTGGTTTTGGAGAAAGATGCAACAGATGCCCTGGCAGACAGAAAAGCGAAGGAAGAGGACCTCACAGGACTTTCAGAGGAAAGAAAACGTGTTAAAATATGAGGACAAGACAGTCAAAATTTATTGGACATGTCGTAAGAAGATAGAAATTGGAGAACTTGGACATGTTATGAGAAGACACAAGTTGGAGGAACTGGACATATTATAAGAAGATAGAAGCTTGTTATATAAATTTGTTATAAGAAGATATTAGTTACTGAACTTAGAAAATGGCTGGAAAATTCAAGGGCAAAAGAAAGAGAGGAAAGCCAAGAGAATACTATTTCAGTGGACTGACCAAATGGTACGGAAAAAGAGAAGTATCTGAACTAATCTGATACACCAGGGAGCGCACATAATGCAGAAGCATAATCACCAACACTATCAGACACTGCAAATAATAATAACAATAATAATCATAAAATAAACTTGTATACAGTACAATGATGATGTTGCTGGATATAGTAGAAAGAATAATTATCTACAGTACACTGATGATTTTGCTGTTCATTCATTCATTTGCATGTCCCTTGCGGAACTTTGCCTCCCTAACAGCTCTCCTGTAGGGCTCTCGGTTGTGAGCAAGATGCCCTGCTGCTAATGCATCCATTTGCAGATCATCAACGATGTCTTGCAGCCATCTTCGCCTTGGTCTTCCTCTCTTTCTTTTTCCCATTATGTACCCTTCCAAGACTGTCTTTTCTAGATTATCATGACGTTTAATGTGTCCAAAATATTTAAGTTTTCTTTGTTTAATCCTCTTTACTGGCCAGCCTTCTTCAATATTAAGTTCTTGTAGTATAGATATATTTGTTCTTTTTTGTGCTCATGACATGTGAAGAACTCTTCTGTAGCATTTACATTTACATTTAATTTATGTGTTTCTCAAATGTTTTAAGTGTCCGGGTCTCACAGGCATATGTTGCGATGGGAAAGATGCATGCTTTTAAAAATTTTATTTTTGTAGTTCTGTTTGTTCCTTTCCACAGATTCTTTAGTTCTTTTACTTTCTGAAGAGCGATAGATGTTCTCCTTTTAATTTTCCTCATTGTATCTCCATTATTAATTAGTAATGATCCAAAATATTAAAAACTCTCCACTTCTTCCAGTTTTTCCTCCTGATATATATATTTGTTTGTTTGTTTTGTCAGTTGTCATCAATTTAATTTTTTCACATTAACATAGAGGTTTTGCTGTTCGCTGTTCTTACGGACTGACATAAATAGTTTTTCTATTCCCTTTTGTGTTGTGGACAGTAATACTGTGTCATCAGCATATCTAATCTCTGGTATTTCATAACCTCCAATTGTTATGGCATCGTAATATTCTTTGTCTACATCTTCTCTAACATTCTTCATTATATTTTCAGTATACAAGTTGAATAAGTAGGGTGACAATATGCACCCCTGACAGACCCCTTGTTTTATGTTAAACCAAGTTGTTGTTTCATCATTTATTCTCACTGCTGTTTGTTGGTCTAGATACAGCAGTGATGTTAATTGTATCAAATGTGTTGGAAATCCCAATTTTTCCATTATTTCCCAAAGCTTCTGGTGTTGTACACAATCAAACGCTTTGAGTAGTCTATAAAAGCTAAATATAGATTCACATTCAACTCTCTGCATTTCTCTATTATTAATCTCATAGTTTGCTGTATATATTGGAAAGGAGACTTGTCCACAGTGTAATGATGATGATGCTGTATGGATTGGAAAGGAGAATTGTCTACAGTACAATGATGGTTTTGCTGTATATATTTAAAAGGAGAATTGTCTACAAAGTAATAATGATGACACTGGCAACATCATGTCCTCTGCTCCTATGAAGTAATAATATGAATCAGCACTTTCAGTTTATATGCTTGGTTATATGACTACTCTTCATTTCGTCACATAATATTTCTTTTATTGTGTGACTAGCACGGCTGCCTGGAGTGACATCTGTGTTGATATTACATTCTTTGCACCCTCGTTCAACCCTCATCCAATCACGCACTGTCGTGTACCAAACTCTTAGTGTTCTCTAGTACCCGCCGAGTGGCATCTAGAAGCAATGGCCTACCGCTGTGCTGTCTGATCAATATTGCTAAACATCTCCGGCGCAATCTTCTTCTTCTAGAAAACAAAAAAACCCCGTAGTCTTCTGTTTGACCCCCGGGTGACCCGAAAGTTAAGATTCAAATTGCTAGTGACAGCGGTAGTCCGCTGGACTTTATAGTTCTTGGGTGTTAACTACATGTAAAACTAAAGATATAAATATCCGCCAATAGTCGAACATTCTGTTCTGTCCTGTAGTTTTTTCCCCTGTTTATTCTTTCTGCGTGCGTGTTTATGTGCACGTCTGTGTGTTTCTAATCTTTCTGTGACGTTCTTTGCTTTAGAACTTTATAGTTTAGTTGTTCTTTCCGCTGGTGTGACAGAAAGTGTTCTGACAAACAGAAGAAAACAGACTAAAATAAAAAAAAAGGAACCAGACAAATGTAATAAAACAGCTAGAATAATAGAGAAAAAAACCAATGAGACTAATCTAATAAAACAGCTAGAATAATAGAAAAAAATCAACGAGACTAATGTAATAAAACAGCTAGAATAATAGCACAAGAAGCAACGAGACTAATGTAAGAGACCCCCCCCCCCCCCCCAAAAAAAAAACACAAAAACAGCCAGTCAAATGAAAGACAACAGCTAGAATAATGTTTAAAATATCAGCCAGGCTACTTCTTCTTCTTCTTCGAAGAGTTTCAGACGTGGACCTGGATACTTTTCAAGTATGAGCTGGTGGTCACCTAGAGGACGTGGACATCCCTATATAATTTGTGGACATCCCTATATAGTTTGTGGACATCCCTATATAATTTGTGGACATCCCTATATAGTTTGTGGACATCCCTATATAGTTTGTGGACATCCCTATATAGTTTATGGACATCCCTATATAGTTTGTGGACATCCCTGTATAGTTTGTGGACATCCCTATATAGTTTGTTGTGGACTGGTGTAATCGTTGGCCACATGTGCCTCCTCTGTTGCTCATGCGTTGGGCACCCCTGCAGCATGTGGTCTGGTGCCACGTGCACGTTCGTCAGTCGATCCTATCTTGAATTTCAGACAAATATAAAACAAGAAAAACAACTAGAATAATAGAAAGAAAAAAAGCACAGCCAGACAGATATAAGAAAAGAACTAGAATAATAGAAAGAAAAAAAGCACAGCCAGACAGATATAAGAAAAGAACTAGAATAATAGAAAGAAAAAAAAACACAGCCAGACAGATATAAGAAAAGAACTAGAATAATAGAAAGAAAAAAGCACAGCCAGACAGATATAAGAAA
The DNA here is from genome assembly GCA_009760885.1 of Achatina immaculata. Taxonomy (NCBI): domain Eukaryota; kingdom Metazoa; phylum Mollusca; class Gastropoda; order Stylommatophora; family Achatinidae; genus Lissachatina; species Lissachatina immaculata. Next base: position 22,851,142 of record CM019712.1, read on the forward strand.
AGAACTAGAATAATAGAAAGAAAAAAAAACACAGCTAGAGAAACGAGGAAAAAAAACCTAGTTGAAATATGGAAGAAAATATACAGACAAACGGGATTTTTTTTTGTAAAAAATCTGATAAGTGGAAGAAAACATACAAACAAGAGGAAGAAAACTGAAAAAAAAAGCGCCCAAATTTTTCTTCCGGCTAATATTTCAAGATTATTTCAATTTTGTTCCATCTCCTATTTCATATCTTCGACTGTTTTCATACATCCATTTTCATAAGTTTTCATTTCAGTGGCGTATTTAGAACGTACACAGATCAAACTAGACCACGCCCAGTCGTGAGTACGGCCTGCGCTTTCCATCCAGGTCGACTTTCATGATCGCCTGGTCACAGATATATCAGAAACCAAGGTAGAGACTTAACATGAGTCGCGGTCGTTGTGGAGCTAACTGAGAAGCGCGTGAAGGGAGCTGACACATCTTCTTGTACAGTCCCTCGTGGAAGGAGAAAGCGACGACAAAGGGACAGAAAATAGCCGTGTTTCGTAACATTCTCAGCAAACTTTTTTTTGATGGCGTCAAAGTTTTCAGTCTCGGACTTTTCTGTACTTTCGTTTTAACTCTTAGACCACCCTGAAGCCATTTAAACGGCTTTAATTTTTTTTTTTTTTAAATGACACATTAACTCGAGGCTAGCGGCTTCGTTCCGAAATTCTTAGTAATTTAAGGCATCATCATCATTATCATCATCATCATCATCATCATGTGCCGTGTGGACTGGCGTTGGCTGTTATGTTTCTCCATCAGTTCAGTTGGAGATCTCCTGTCACACTATCTCGTGGAACTAGCCAATGTCGTTTCTCTTGACCTTCCCCCAAACTATTTTTCCACAAGTACCACAGGTCTGTTCAAAGGCCTCATCTCGTATCTCGAGTCTCGCCGTGGCGTAGTGGTTAATGCACTTGTTTGCCGGTCAGAAGGTCCCCAGTTTGATTTCGTGCTTGGGCAGAATTTTTTGTTTTCGAACCGACGGGTACCAGGTTCACCCAGCCTCGAAGAATGGGTGCCGGGTTGACCCAGCCTCGAAGAATGGGTGCCGGGTTGACCCAGCCTCGAAGAATGGGTGCCGGGTTCACCTATCCTCGAAGAATGGGTACCGGGTTCACCCATCCTCGAAGAATGGGTATCTGGGGTGTCCCCAGAAAAAGAAAAAGCAGCTGACAACCCTAGCCATCAAACTATGTATTGACTACCTGTAGATTACATGTTGACTACGTCAGACTATGTATTGACTACCTGTAGATTACATGTTGACTACATCAAACTATGTATTGGCTACCTGTAGATTCTGTGATTGTCTAGAAATGTGAAGCCACCAACACTTCACACCCCTACGGCATTGCAGGACGTAGAGTCATCTCTTGGTATAACATGATGTCCATCAATAATGATAACAAAAAGTGTTTGTGTGTCGAGGTCTGTTGCTCGGCAGTTTTAAATTAAAGAGTTAAACCACGTGTTTTAGACATCTCTGGTGAAAAATTATCCATCTCTCTTCCCCCCCCCCCCCCCCCCCCCCAGTGTCCTTTTTTGGCTGAAAATCATGAGTATCAACAGAAAAACTTTGCGTCTGTCAATCTCGCCATCCTTCACTGACTCATAAACAATTATTATACAACCGAATAAAAAGGAATTATTTTTGCATTCAGCTTTGCCAAATCTCTCAGTCATCCACGGCAATCGTTCATCTTCTTTCCATTTCCCGCTGGGTTTCAGCAGTTCTACAAATAAAAAAGAAGAAGAAGAAAAAAAGCCCTCAATTAACCTCGGTGTGACCCCAATCTCCGACGGGGCGGGGAAGATCTTGGCAAAGCCTGACTGTGCCTATTGGAAGTGGAAGGCGGAAGTCCCTGGCGACGGCTTATACTGGCCCTTTGACCTCCCATGCTTTGTTTTGGAGCATCAAAACCCCTTCCGATATAATCTTTCTCTCCCTCCCTCCCCCTCTCTCTTTCTCTCTCTCCCTCCCCTTCTCTCTCTTTCTCTCTCTCTCTCTTTCTCTCTCCAGACTCTTCCCCTTTTTTCACTTTCTGCAAAATTTGTCTTATGAAAGAAAAACTGGCAAGACATGAGATCTTGAGAGAATACACACTATATGCTGACCGTGTCAAACTATACACTGAGTACATGTAGACTATATATTGATTACATCAAATTGTACGCTGACTACCTGTAGATTATGTGTTGACAATATCAAAATATGCATTGACTACCTGTCATTCATTCATTCATTTGCATGTCCCTTGCGGAACTTTGCCTCCCTATCAGCTCTCCTGTAGGCCTCTCGGTTGTGAGCAAGATGGCCTGCTGCTGTTGCATCCATTTCCAGATCGTCAACGATGTCTTGCAGCCATCTTCGTCTTGGTCTTCCTCTTTTTCTTTTTCCCATTATGTATCCTTCCAGTACGGTCTTCTCTAAATTATCATGACGTTTAATGTGTCCAAAATATTTCAGTTTTCTCTCTTTAATCCTCTTCACTAGCCAGCCTTCTTCAATATTAAGCTCTTGTAGTATAGATATATTTATATATTTAGATATATATATATGCTATGACTACCTGTAGATAGAAAAAAAAACACCAGAAACTTTGACTACATCAAACTACATATTGATTACAGTAGATTATGACTGAAGAAGGCAAAGGACAGGCGTTTGTGGAAAACCTTTGGAGAAGCCCCATGTGCCTCGAGCACGTAATGATGAGAGAGAGAGAGAGAGAGAGAGAGAGAGAGAGATTATGACTGTATCAAACTATATGTTAACTTGGTTAGACACTGACTACTTCAGACTCTATGTGGACAGTTTTAAACTGCACGCCAGGCTACCGTAGATTATACTGTGTCTCTCTCTCTCTCTCTCTCTCTCTCTGAACCTTAAGTACACAGGACACATGGGGCATCCGCAAGGATTTTCCACAAATGCCTGTCTTTTGGCTTTTTTTCTGCTCTTGCCCAGGTGAGCCCTCTATTGCTCAACATCCTCTCTGTTGTTCTTCTCCATGTCTCTTTTGGTCTACTTGTGGCTAGTGCAGGATTATATCTTGATTTCCGCGAGTCATGCGTTCGTTTGCCACATTTTTACCAGTGATTCTCGCTTCTTTTTTAGCCTCGTGGGAGCAGGAGAATTTGAAGTCTGTGTATATGATGAAGGTTATTCAGAATTCAAGACTAGATCGCCTAAGGGCTCGATTTTTACAACACCCCGCCATAAGTTGTACATTCATTCATTCATTTGCATGTCCCTTGCGGAACTTTGCCTCCCTAACAGCACTCATGTAGGCCTCTTGGTTGTGGGCAAGATGGCCTGCTGCTGATGCATCCATTTGCAGATCATCAGCAGTGTCTTGCAGTCATCTTCGCCTTACACACAAGTTGTACACATGTACATAAATCACATTCTTGTGTGCGCGTGGTGACTTGAAAACGTTTTTATATCGAAATTCACAATCGATTCAGACTGCGGCGGAAGTGAAGGAAATGTACAACAAAAATGGCGGCAGCTTGTGGCGTAAAGCACTTTCCTGGGGAAAGCTGACCATCCAGAAAGATCTTTTCCTGGAGGAACAACCTGACCGTTCTGCTGAAGGGTTTGAACTCTTTTAGCAAGTTGTAGAAGGCAGTGGAGGTTCAACCAACGCTGGGACAAAGCAAGCGAATTATACCTTCTTGGGAGATGAGAATTATCTTGTAAAAAACGTCTCAGTGTTGGGGATGCACGGATGTGGATGAGCGCAATAGTACGTGGTTAAGAGAGAGAGAGAGAGACATTCAACAGAGCTAAGTGTAATCTCTCTCTCTCTCTCTCTCTCTCTCTTTGAACCTTAAGTGTCCAAGGCACACGGGGCTTCCACAAGGATTTTCCACAAACGCCTGTTCGTTGCCTTTTTTTCCGCTCTTGCCAAGGTGAGCCCTCTATTCTATCCTCTCTGTTGTTCTTCTCCACGTCTCCTTAGGTCTACCCTTACTTCTGTTCCCCTGTGGTGTGCATCTTAGTGCTATTTTTGGTAGTGAGTTGTCAGTCATTCGGAGCACATGTCCCAACCATCGTCAGCGTCTTTCTTCACTAATTGTTGTCAATGGCTTAATCTGCATTTCTGCCAACAAGATGTTATTTCTTTTAGTGTTTGGCCAAAATATTCTTCTTAAACATTTAGTCTGGAAAGAATTTTGTTGAATGTAGCACTGTATATTGCTGTATGTTGAAAAAAAAATACAGCATGCTATGTAAGAAAGCTACAACTTGGATACTTCTCGGAGCTACAGCTTGGATACTTCTCAGAGCTACAGGCTGGATACTTCTCAGAGCTACAGCTTGGCTACTTCTCAGAGCTACAGCTTGGATACTTCTCAGAGCTACAGCCAGGATACTTCTCAGAGCTACAGCTTGGATATTTCTCAGAGCTACAGCTTGGATGCAGTATTATTCATTAAATGTTTAAGCTACAGCTTGGATACTTCTCGTTACAGCTTGGATAATTATCAGAGCTGCAGTAGAATGTGGGTCATAGTCACAACATGATATTGCTCCGTGACAGTAGTGTAGGGATCAGAGCTACAACATTATATGGCTCCGTGACAGTAATGTAGGGCTCAGAGCTACAACATTATATGGCTCAGTGACAGTAATGTAGGGCTCAGAGCTACAACGTGATATGGCTCCGTGACAGTAGTGTAGGGATCAGAGCTGCAACATTATAGGGCTCTATGACAGTAGCGTAGGGCTTAGAGCTAAAACATGCTATGGCTTCTTGACAGAAGTGTAGGGTTCAGAGCTACAGAAGTGAGACTAGCACATTATGGTGGAAGCTGATTCTGAATTAGTAGAAATCTTGTCGGCAAGGCGAGGTACACTAAAAGTTGTTGTACACAGATGTGAGTACGTTGAAGAATAAGGAAACGTTCACGCAAATATGACTTCAGTGAGTACTGAACTAACTCCTGATCTCACAGCTCCGTGATTGTCTAGAAACAAACGATGCTTTTAACAGCTGGAGAGAAAAAAAATCGATCCTCCATTGTTAGTGTGTAACTCGTTAACTGTTTCTAGACGCAGCTTTAAGCTCTAACCTCCTGTCCTCTCTAACCTCCTGTCCTCTCTGACTTCTCCGCAAGCTCTTCTCGATTCTGTACTCACTCCCCAGCAGGATTTATGAGAACTGATTGGCCGGCCACGAGTGCCCGACTGCAACAACCAGAGAGAATACCGAACTTAAACGAGAGTCAAGGCACACCGTCTCACTCCGCTACCATGGAACTATTTTATTTCAAAGCAACTGTAAGAGGATACATCCGCGAGAGCTAAACTCGGAACACAGCTGATTTATGAGAATATAAACAATCACTCACCCACACACACACAAACACACAATCCGCAGCCCTCTTTTATTCAGATTCCCAAAGATAAGTGCTTTTTTGTGTGCGTTTATCCAATGTTGTGTCTCCCTTGATAAAGGCGTTCTGTCGAAATATTGGTTCATTCCTGTTATTTTTTCATTACCTTGTGCTCCAGTCACTGTCTTTTATTGCAATTTCTCATCTGTCTGCCATGTTGTACTTTCTCGTAAGACTGCACCACACACTTCCATCAGGACCATGAGTACCGACCTGAGGAACGCGCGTGCGTGGAAGTTAGCTATCGAGTGAGTACTGACTGAGTCAGAACTGCTCACTGAAAGGCTGCCCGATGGAGTGGGTACAAGAGGGGAGAGATAAAGTAGTTGATGCTGGAGTTCTTAGATTTAGATGGCGTAAATCGAATATCCAAACTTGTTTAGAAGCTCCCACGAGAATTGCTTGATGGAGCAATTGATTTTTTTTTTTCCTATCCAAATATAAAAATAAGAGTTTGTTGATTCTGTGGGACTTTATTTTATTATGTCTGCGGGACTTTACTTTATCATATCTACGGGACTTTATCATGTCTACGAAACTTTATTTTATCACGTCTACGGGACATTGCTTTATTACGGTAGCGGGATTGTACTTTGTAATGTTTTGGGGGACTTTTCTGATCTGCGAGACTTTCCTTTCTCATATATTCGGGACTTGACTTTACTGTGTCTGCGCTATTTTACTTTACGGGACCTTACCATGTCTGCGGGACTTTACCAGGTCCAATAGTTGTGGGATCTGATGTGTCCTAGAATGATTAGCAAGTGCCAGCAACTCCGGGGCCACATGAAATTCTCTATAAAATAACATACAGCCGGGGGGGGCGTGATTGTCAGAAGAGCTGCATTGAGATTGGCTGTGAGAGTTCATAGTTCAAAAGATGTAACGGTGTCATATATAATTAGCGGTGTCTTTATGACACACTCATTCAGTCAATTTGCATGTCCCTCGCGGAACTTTGCCTCCCTAACAGCTCTCCTGTAGACCTCTCGGTTGTGAGCAAGATGGCCTGCTGCTGATGCATCCATTCACAGATCATCAACGATGTCTTGCAACCATCTTCGCCTTGGTCTTCCTCTCTTTCTTTTTCCCTTTATATACCTTTCCAAGACAGTTTTCTCTAGATTATCATGACGTTTAATGTGTCCAAAAATATTTAAGTTTTCTCTCTTTAATCCTCTTTACTAGCCAACCTTCAATATTAAGTTCTTGTAGTATGGATATATTTGTTCTTATTTTGTGCCCATGACAGCTGAAGAACTCTTCTGTAGCATTTACATTCAGAGGCATTTATGTGTTTCTCAGCTGTTTTGTTAAGTGTCCAGGTCTCACAGGCATATGTTACGATGGGAAAGACGCATGCCCTTAAAAATCCTATTTTTGTAGTTCTGTTTGTTCATCTCCACAGATCCTTTAGTTGTTTTACTTTTTAACGAGCGATAGATGTCCTCCTTTTAATTTCCCTCATTATATCTCCATTATTAGTTAGTAGTGATCCAAGATATTTAGAAATCTCCACCTCTTCCAATTCAATTTTACCTCATTGATATATATTTCAGCTGCCATATATATATATATATAATGACACAGCATTAAGTGAATATTAGCCGTGCTATATTGTTATATTAACACTACTTTTCCTACCTTTATGTTGTCTGTTAGAGCAGAAACTGGCCTGCTGTTCCCTCGCAGGCATAGTTTCCCAGCCCTCAGGAAGAAAGTTGCCTGTTTCTGACATATGGACTTGTTTTAAACTGCTCAGTCACATAACTAGATATAAGATTGGGCCAAGATTGTAGTCATAATTGTTTCTGAGAAAACGTGTGGTTACACTAATTTCTTGCCAAGATCGGAGTCATATATTTTCTAGTCAAGATTGAAGTCATATATTTTCTCAATCAGTCAATCAAGTGCCGTGCCACATGCGTAGGCAATTATTTCTCTCCACAATTCCCTCTCTTTAGACTTGATTATGAGATCCGCCGATGACTTTCTTCCTAGCCACACTGACAGCTCACCCAGTTACTTCTCTCTATCTTCCTCTGTCTCTTCTTCCCTCAATTTTTCCAGATGCCACAATGTGTTCCAGTTTTCCTCTTCTCAGAAAATGTCCTACAAATCTCGCTCGTCTGCCTCTGATCTTTGCTGTAATTTATATATTATATATAACAATTATATTTATATATTTTTATATATTTTCTGGCCAAGATTATAGTCAAATATTTTATAGCCAAGAGTGAAGTCATATATTTTCTGGCTAAGATTGAAGTCATATATTTTCTGGCCAAGATTATAGTCCGATATTTTCTAGCCAAGAGTGAAGTCATATATTTTCTATCCAAGATTATGGTCAGATATTTTCTAGCCAGAATTGAAGTCAGATACTTTCTGGCCAAGATTGAAGTCATATATTTTCTGGCCAAGACTGAAGTCATGTATTTTCTGGCCAAGATTATAGTCAGATATTTTCTAGGCAGGACTGAAGTCATATATTTTCTGGCCAAGATTGAAGTCATATATTTTCTGACTAAGATTATAGTGATAGATTATGTATTTTTTAAAGTAATTTTTCCACTGGTGGGGATTGAAGTGACTTTATCCCTGGAGAAATTCTGTGGTTAAACTTGTTATCTACTTTCTTGCAGTGGATGGAAGCCACAGTCAACAAGGAAGGTTTCTCAGAACCTCTCAGGACGTATTCATCATGTTACGTCAAGACGTCCAACGTGGACAACTGGCTCCGACTGCCGTACGTGGAGCGGGCCGGAGCCAACTCCCTTCACATTGATCTCACGTGAGTAGAAATTGTGAAGCAGAGAACTGTTGTTGGCAGTCGTCGTTTTGTTGGTTGTTGACAGTTTGTTGGTGGTTGACGTTTTGTTGGTGGTCGTCGTTTTGTTGGTTGTTGACAATTTGTTGGTGGTCGACGTTTCGTTGATGGTTGACGTTTTGTTAGTGGTCTTCGTTTTGTTGGTTGTTGACAATTTGATGGTGGTTGACGTTTTGTTGGTGGTCGACGTTTCGTTGATGGTTGACGTTTTGTTAGTGGTCTTCGTTTTGTTGGTTGTTGACAATTTGTTGGTGGTTGACGTTTTGTTGGTGGTCGACGTTGTGTTAGTGGTTGGCGTTGTTTTTTAAAAGTGGCTATTGACAATTGATCTTTTGATGACGTTTTGTTTTTCATGACGTCCTGTTAATTGTTTATGTTTTACCTTAGATGACGTCTCCTCAGTGGTTGACATTTTATCTTAGATGAGATCCTGTTAATTGTTGATGTTTTATTTTTGATGAACATTTGTTAGGTTGCTTTTTTTCACATTGTTGGTCGCTAGTTGACCGTTTCTTTCCATTGTTGGTCGTTAGTTGACTATTTTTTTTCTCGTTGTTGGTCGTTAGTTGACTGTTTGTTTAGATGAAGTTTTGTTGATGACTAGTCTTTTCTTTGTTGCTTCTGAGTGACTTAACATTTGACCGGAGGAACCTCAGAAAAAATGGCGCAGGATGATGATGCCAAACATGATCAGATTAAAAGAAGGACGCGTTCAGATTTGCATTTTCATTTACCTTTTCGCTGATGCGCCTCGCCTTTCCGGTTGACATTTAGTCCCGCTGATCACGAGGATGGATGTAAGGTTATAAATCACAATCTCCTGGCAAAAATCCGGGCATTTGAAAGTGATATGAACTCATACCCCTTCGCTCAATATACAGACGCTCAGCCCGGTGAGTTTTTTCAGCTCTGTAAGTGTCGACAGCTGTAACTGCGGGGATGGAGTGCTCGATGTCTAAGGCCACGATTTAAGAAACTGTTTAGTGTGTCCTTGAGCCACTCCTGGCACAGCCTGAACAATATTTTACTGGCTCTGAAGCCATCTTTTACTGTCTCCCTGAGCATTATCCTAATATAGTTCTGAAGCCATATTTTACTGTCTCCCTGAGCATTATCCTAATATAGTTCTGAAGCTATATTTTACTGTCTCCCTGAGCATTATCCTAATATAGTTCTGAAGCTATATTTTACTGTCTCCCTGAGAATTATCCTAATATAGTTCTGAAGCTGTATTTTACTGTCTCCCTGAGCATTATCCTAATATAGTTCTGAAGCTATATTTTACTGTCTCCATCAGCTATATCCTAATATAATTCTGAAGCCATATTTTACCGTCTCCATCAGCTACATCCTAATATAGCTCTGAAGCTATATTTTACTGTATCCCTGAGCCATATCCTAATATAATTCTGAAGCCATATTTTACTGTCTCCATGAGCCATATCCTAATATAGGTCTGGGCCATATCCTTTTGTAGGAACTAAATATAAGGAGCAAAGGAGGATCACGTGGACATCCACATGGACATCATCAATAACAATACAGATCAGACTGTGAGGTCACGTGATCAACAAGGGGCTGGCTGTAGGGCTACTCTAGGATATCCAAGATTGTGCCTGAGAATAGAAGAAGAATAAGAAGAAGAATCAAAGTAGCTAAAGAATTGAGTATCTAGCACCTTCTGGAGATAGCAAGGAGACGCAGTCAAGTGTGAGACCTCTGTCAAAGAAAACATTGTCCCTAACACTGTTTCTCTCCCACCCCCCCCCCCCCCCCCCCCCCGTGGTATTACTCATGGCTTCATCTTTCTTGTTTTGTTTCATCAGGTTCACCATGAGGAGGTGTTCCAGGATCATAGACTCGTCCAACCTCCAACAGTGTAAGGAGACCTTTAACCTTTTCTACTTCGAGGCCGGCTCAGATTTTGCCAACTCGGAGAGACCCTCGTGGGATGCCATCACTTACACGAAGGTGGATAAAATCGCTGCAGATAAGCTTTTCGTGGTGAGTCCCTGTTTTCGATGTCTTTACTTGATCATGTCTTTACTTGATCATGTCTTTACTTGATCATGTCTTTACTTGATGCTAATATGATCGTAGTAAACGTAAGCACGTGCAACGGCGGTGCTGTGGTGTGCAGGTCTGCCGCTCATACCTGTACGGCGTGATCTAGTGGTGGATGAATGTACTGTGATGACGTGTATTAAACAGCGATAGCTCAGCATACACCAGCATCCAAACAAATGAACACTCCACGCTGACGCTGGCTGAGACCCAGAAACTACCTCTACATTGAAGAACGGGTCCGAGCAAAAGTCTAACCCCAAGATGTCACATATGCCCCATGTTTAATCACGTTCTCAGCGCCCATGCAGATAAATAAAGATCACACACACTTCGGTACTTCCATGGTTCCCTTTATATGTATAATACAGTTACCTTTATCTTCATAACAGGGTTACCTCTGCATTATATTCAAGTTAGCATTATATTTACTTTATAATAGTTATCTTTACCATTACAAAAGGGTTACCTTTATCTTTGTTTCACTTACCTTTAATTTTATAATAGGGTTATCTTTATCATTATAGTAGCCTAATCTTTACCATTCCTGATAAATGTTTACGAAGAATTAGAAAAATATTCTGGCCAAACACCATAAGAAATAACATCTTATTAGCAGAAATGCAGATGAAACCACTGACAGCAATTATTGAGGAAAGACGCTGGCGATGGTTGGGACATGTGCTCTAAATGACTGACAACTCACTACCAAAAATAGCACTAAGATGGACACCACAGGGGAACAGAAGTAAGGGTAGACCAAAAGAGACATGGAGAAGAACAACAGAAAGGATGTTGAGCAATAGAGGGCTCACCTGGGCAAGAGCAGAAAAAAAGGCGAAGGACAGGCATTTGTGGAAAACCCTTGGGGAAGCCCCATGTGCCTTGGGCACTTAAGGTTCAGAGAGACAGAGAGAGAGAGAGAGAGAGAGAGAGAGAGAGAGATCTTTACCATTAAATACCTTTATCTTCATGATAGAGTTACCTTTAACTTTATAACAGAGTTATCTTTATCTTTATAATAGAGTTATCGTTATCTTTGTGTTAGGTTTACCTTTATCTTTATATTATTTTTTTTCCAGGATTATAACGAGAGAGAATTTAACCTGGAGACTCAGCAAGTGGCCTTGACCCAGAACGGCCCACGGGGCGTGTACTTCGCAATCCAGGACGAAGGTGCCTGCGTGACGATCGTACGAGTGCGCGTGTACTACATCACGTGCCCGAATATCACCAGGAACTTTGCCTTCTTTGACGAGACCCCCACGGGGGACAAGATCTTCTCCGTGGTGGAGAAGAAGGGTGTCTGCGTGGCACATGCGTCCCACAGGTCGGGGTTGGCGCTGTCCTACCTGTGTCGGAATGACGGCGTGTGGTTCGATGACCCGAAGGGGGAGTGCGCGTGTGACCCGGGTTACCAGGGCAACGATGAAGGCACAGAGTGCACAGGTATGCGGTAATACTTTTTTCTTCATCCTTCTCTCTCTCTCTCCCTCTCTCTCTCTCTCCCTCTCTCTCTCTCTCTTTCTTTCTCTCTCTCTCTTTCTTTCTTTCTCTCTCTTTCTCTTTCTTTCTTTCTCTCTCCCTTTCTTTCTTTCTCTCTCCCTTTCTTTCTCTCTCTTCTTTTCTTTCTCTCTCTCTTTCTTTCTCTCTCTCTTTCTTTCTTTCTCTCTCTCTTTCTTTTTTCTTTCTCTCTCTCCCTTTCTCTCTTTCTCTCTCTCCCTTTCTTTCTCTCTCTTCCTCTCTCTCTCTTTCTTTCTCTCTGTCTCTCTTTCTTTCTCTCTCTCCTTCTCTCTCTTTCTCTCTCTCTCTTTCTTTCTCTCTCTCCTTTTTTTCTCTCTCTCTCTTTCTTTCCCTCTCTCTCTTTCTTTCTCTCTCTCTTTCTTTCTCTCTCTACCTCTCTCTCCCTTTCTTTCTCTCTCTCTTTCTTTCTCTCTCTCTTTCTTTCTCTCTTCCTTTTTTTCTCTCTCTCTCTTCTTTCCCTCTCTCTTTCTTTCTCTCTCTCTTTCTTTACCCTTGAAAAATAAAGATTCATTCATTCATTCTCTCTCTTTCTTTCTATCTCTCCCTCTCTCTCTCTTTCTTTCTTTCTCTCTCTTTCTTTCTCTCTCTCTCTCTCTCTCTCTCTCTCTCTCTCTCCCGTTACTCATTTTCAGTCTTATGCTTTCTACTGGTGTCTAATAATTTCTTTCCTTCTTTGATTCTTTCTTTCTTTCTTTTCTCCCAGTCCTTCTATTTTCTTTCTGTCATTCGTTCTTTCTTTCTTTCTTCCTTTTACTTTATTTCATTCTTTTCTCTCAGTACTTCTTTCTTTCTTTCTATTTTCTTTCCTTCTTTCTTTCTCTCTCTCTTTCTTTCTTTTCTCTCAGTGCTTCTTTCTTTCTTTCTCTCTTTCTTTCTTTCTTCTTTCTATTTTCTTTCCTTCTTTCTCTCTCTTTCTTTCTTTTCTCTCAGTACTTCTTTCTTACTTTCTTTCTTTCTATTTTCTTTCTTTCTTTCAATCCTTCTATTTTCTTTCATTCTTTCTTTCTTCCTTTTCTCTCAGTTCATCAGTTTTCTTTCTTTCTTGCTTTCTTTTCATCCGTCTCGCTCTAGATATCTTTCTGTCTCCGTACCTCCGTGTCGCATCAGGTGGTCCAGGAGCCTGAATGCTGACTATGAAACTGTGTTAAATTTCTAAGACAACAAAGAATGTTAAAGATTGTTGGAATATAAAAGGACCTTGTTAACAACTTCCAGGGCAGGGGTTCTCAAACAATGGAGACGGTTCTTTACCCCAGGGAGGAGTTTTAGGGTTGGGGGGGGGAGGGGAAACTGGGGCCAGAGATATACAGACTCGGATTATTGGAACATGCGTACTATTGGGGATGTGGCTTTTGGGTCAGATCCCCCAAAAATCTTCTCACATGTGGTGAAAAGGTGGTACATGCGACAGAAATCGTCGAGAACCACTGTCTAAGAGGGAAAAAAAAGTCCGAACCGAAGAAGGAATTTGTCTGTGTCCCATGCTCCTACGGACAAGCAATAGAGGGTAACGGGAAGACAAGACAGTGCAGCTCGTGGTGTTCCTACTCTCCAAATCTTCACTACTACTACTACTACTACTACTGCTACCACAATCACTACTACTACTACTACTACTACTACTACTGCTGCTGCTGCTGCTGCTGCTGCTGCTGCTGCTGCTCTAGAGTGTCCTAACTTCAGTGGTCTAATGGGCCAGTACTTTATTCGAACATGGAATGGCGGGTCGCATAGAAATCAATAAGTTTTTGACAAGTTCAGAAAAAAAAAGTGACAGCTCTGAAGTATAGGTAAACTTACTGCATGTAATGAGCTTTTCATATTTTTAGAAGATGTTTATTACATTCTTTTGCTAATTTTAATCAAATAAATTACATAATAACCTCGCAGGCCGCACAAAGGCCTAGCGGGCCGACAGTTGGACACCCTTGGTTTAGATTATTTGGCGCCAGTTTCTTTTGATCTTTGTCGAGCGTCGATATTGCTAATTCATTCATTATGTATCGTGCTGGTAGTAATGGGCGAGCGTGCTTCTTCGTGTGATAATGTTATAATTTTTAAAGAGATTTGCTGCCTTTACTGTCCAGTGCCACTTGGACTACCCGATCTGATAGTTTTATCTTCTTCCTTGTAATCTTCTTACTGTCTGCGTGATTCGAATCTTCAGTGAAGGTAAGAAAGAAATGGAGAGAAAGAAGAAGGAACGACCAAACCGAATTTACTTTCAAAAGAGTGAAGAATTGGGCAGGCAGGCCCGTCTAACATTCTGCCCTCTGTCTCTCGTCGTTTACACTCCCCCCCCCTCCTCCCCCCCCCCCCCCCCCGGGGTCAGTGTAATTCAAGAATATAAAACGGTAAGGAGCAAGAATAACATGTAAAATAACACAACAGTTATCTTCCTATCCATACATCCACAAATATAGGATCTTATTCATATATCCACAAATATAGAATCTTATCCATACATCCACAAATATAGAATTTTATCCATACATTGACAAATATAGAATCTTATCCATACATCCACAAATATGGAATATTATCTATACATCCACAAATATAGAATTTTATCCATGCATCCACAAAAATTAACTGATACATCAGGATAACTTAATACCAAATACTTACGTTCACTTACAGCGAAATCTTATCGCTCTTTAAGACACACTGGATGGATGGATGGATGGATAGATTTTTAACGATGAAGAGCCGTACACACAGATCTTTTTAACATATAACAGTAAAAACAGTCTGCGTCACATCATGCAGTCTCAACTGACCCAAAGGAGTCACAACAGCCCGATATACGAGACCCCTTGTCTACATGTTCTCCGTCAGAAATCCTACCGGAGTAGTTTTGTTGGAGTAGTAGTATAAGTAGTAGTAGTAGTAGTAGTAGTAGAAGAAGAAAAACGAGGAAGAGGAGATGGACAGTAAGAAGAAGAAGGAGGAGGAGGAGGTGTAGTAGTAGTAGAAGAAGAAGAAGAAGAAAAAGGAGGAAGAGGAGGACAAGAAGAAGAAGGATGAGGAGGAGAAGGAGGAGGAGGAGATGGACAATAAGAAGAAGGAGGAGGTATAGTAGTAGAAGAAGAAGAAAGGAGGAAGAGGAGGACAAGAAGAAGAAGGAGGAGGGGAAGTGTAGTAGAAGAAGAAGAAGAAAATGGAGGAAGAGGAGGACAAGAAGAAGAAGAAGAAGGATGAGGAGGAGAAGGAGGAGGAGGAGATAGACAATAAGAAGAAGAAGAAGGAGGAGGTGTAGTAGTAGCAGAAGAAGAAGAAGAAGGAGGAGGAGGAAGAGGAGAACAAGAAAAAGAGGAAGAAGAAACACATCATGGCTGCGGACTTCTAAAAAAAGATTTTTTTTTCTACTATCGATCTTCATGCATGTCGACTGGACGCCCTCTTTTTCCCCCTCTGTCCTTAACGTCTGGAGAGTTGGCAGTAAATATTCGCGTCTGGCAAATGATGGTCGCCTCGCTCTGACATCTGGCCGATCCTCTTCATCGACCCACACACGATAAACCCAGTGATGTTTTGGATAACAAAGAGCCCGGTGATCTTTGATATTAAAAAAGAAGAAGAAGAAGAATGGAGAGAAAGTTGATGGATGAATTAATGGACGGACAAATGCATCGCCTGTGTGATATTCATTTTCCATGGAAGTGTCTTTGGTCAAGACCATCTTTCACATTAATAAAGTTCTCCCGTCGTTTTACAGGGTACTACAGGGGGGTTGGGGTTGGGTTTAATCATGGATGAAATATAGAACTGACACTGGGGATGGGGAGCGGGCGGTGGATATGATTGCCACCTCTCCTCGGCTATTAAGGTACGCACATTTCTTTAAGATCTTCCAAGATCTGATTTGGCAATCAGCGATCCGTGGCTGACATGCCAGTCGGGGTTGGCGAACCATAACTGATCAAGACCCTGTCTCACTTATCGTTAAACCCCCTCCCCTCCTCGCCTCCTTCCTCACCCCCACTACCATGTTTAGCATAGCGAACGATGTAGGGCCCGCCACAATCCCCATCGCGTGGAGTCTGCTAAAAAGGTATTAGCCCCCCCCCCCACATCAGGTTTCTAATTCTACTCGGAGATTGAAGAAAATGGCACTGTAGCCCACTCCCAATCCGACACGATTCTGTCCTTCAACAGCTTCACAGTATCGGCTGCAAAGAACACCATCTCGCATTCCAGGCAAATGGATGATCTTTCTGGGAAGACTAAATTCCTGAACAGATCCGTCTAATGATGTAATAATATTCATTAGCCTGAGGTCGTAGCTGGGAGAAATCTCTCAGTTCTTGTAGGTCAGTTGCTTTATCTGGGTAGTCTAGTCAAGACTAGGGTTGTAATGGGTAGAATAGTCAAGACTAGGGTTGTAATGGGTAGAATAGTCAAGACTAGGGTTGTAATGGGTAGAATAGTCAAGACTAGGGTTGTGATGGGTAGAATAGTCAAGCCTAGGGTTGTAATGGGTAGAATAGTCAAGACTAGGGTTGTAAGTTAGGTTATCTGGGTGGAATAGTCAAGGCTATGGTTGTAAGTTAGGTTATCTTGGTGGAATATTCAAGACTAGGGTTGTAATGGCTAGAATAGTCAAGACTAGGGTTGTAATGGGTAGAATAGTCAAGACTAGGGTTGTAATGGGTAGAATAGTCAAGACTAGGGTTGTGATGGGTAGAATAGTCAAGCCTAGGGTTGTAATGGGTAGAATAGTCAAGACTAGGGTTGTAAGTTAGGTTATCTGGGTAGAATAGTCAAGACTATGGTTATAAGTTAGGTTATCTGGGTGGAATATTCAAGACTAGGGTTGTAATGGGTAGAATAGTCAAGACTAGGGTTGTAGTGGGTAGAATAGTCAAGACTAGGGTTGTGATGGGTAGAATAGTCAAGACTAGGGTTGTAAGTTATCTAGGTAGTCTAGTCAAGACTATGTTTGTAAGTTATCTAGGTAGTCTAGTCAAGACCAATGTTCCCTGTAAGGGTTTGCGGTTTGTGTGCAAAATGTTCAGCTCTTGTGCAAAAAAAAAAATTGTGCGCAAATGTGCGTAGTAACAAACACACACACACACACATACGCACGTGCGCGCACACACACGTCCCCATACCAAGGGATATATATTATATATACACACATACTGTAAATCTACTATTTACAAAAACAGGACGGCTCGAATGTTGGTGGTCATGACGTCTGTTGTTCTTTAACAAGATCAATTTGCATACCTGAGCAGCTCAATGGACATTCTCCTTTTCTATGACGCAGTGGAAATTCATCTGCCCGTATAGTTTAATTGCCCTCTATTCTCTGTGTGCCCACTTGCCACGTCCCGATTCTGCTACAGTACTACCGAAACTACGCGATAAGAGAGCAGTTGAAACATTCGATCCGAAAGTCATTTCTCAACAAGAAAGAAACAATAAAGGAAAAACATGTACCATCATTGTATTTTTCTTGATCGCAATTATAGCACGGAGTAACGTCAGGAAACTGGAAAATAAAAGTAGCACTTTCATTATTCTTTTTTGCGCGGCTGCAAAAATTTTATGCGCAGTGTGATTTTTTTCTGCTTCAGGGAACAGTTGTCAAGACTAGGCTTGCTAGTCAGGTTATCTGGGTAGACAGACAAGACTAGGAGAAAGAGGAGGACAAGAAGAAGAAGAAGAAGGATGAGGAAGAGAAGGAGGAGGAGGAGGAGATGGACAATAAGAAGAAGGAGGAGGAGGAGGTATAGTAGTAAAAGAAGAAGAAAGGAGGAAGAGGAGGACAAGAAGAAGAAGGAGGAGGAGGAAGTGTAGTAGTAGAAGAAGAAGAAGAAAATGGAGGAAGAGGAGGACAAGAAGAAGAAGAAGAAGGATGAGGAGGAGAAGGAGGAGGAGGAGATAGACAATAAGAAGAAGAAGAAGCAGGAGGAGGTGTAGTAGTAGCAGAAGAAGAAGAAGAAGGAGGAGGAAGAGGAGAACAAGAAAAAGAGGAAGAAGAAACACATCATGGCTGCGGACTTCTAAAAAAAGATTTTTTTTTCTACTATCGATCTTCATGCATGTCGACTGGACGCCCTCTTTTTCCCCCTCTGTCCTTAACGTCTGGAGAGTTGGCAGTAAATATTCGCGTCTGGCAAATGATGGTCGCCTCGCTCTGACATCTGGCCGATCCTCTTCATCGACCCACACACGATAAACCCAGTGATGTTTTGGATAACAAAGAGCCCGGTGATCTTTTATATTAAAAAGAAGAAGAAGAAGAAAAAGAAAAATGGAGAGAAAGTTGATGGATGAATTAATAGACGGACAAATGCATCGCCTGTGTGATATTCATTTTCCATGGAGGTGTCTTTGGTCAAGACCATCTTTCACACAGTTCTCCCGTCGTTTTACAGGGTACTACAGGGGGGTTGGGGTTGGGTTTCATCATGGATGAAATATAGAACTGACACTGGGGATGGGGAGCGGGCGGTGGATATGATTGCCACCTCTCTTCGACTATTAAGGTACGCACATTTCTTTAAGATCTTCCAAGATCTGATTTGGCAATCAGCGATCCGTGGCTGACATGCTAGTCGGGGTTGGCGAACCATAACTGATCAAGACCCTGTCTCACTTATCGTTAAGCCCCCTCCCCTCCTCGCCTCCTTCCCCACCCCCACTACCATGTTTAGCATAGCGAACGATGTAGGGCCCGCCACAATCCCCATCACGTGGAGTCTGCTAAAAAGGTATTAGCCCCCCCCCCCCACATCAGGTTTCTAATTCTACTCGGAGATTGAAGAAAATGGCACTGTAGCCCACTCCCAATCCGACACGATTCTGTCCCTCAACAGCTTCACAGTATCGGCTGCAAAGAACACCATCTCGCATTCCAGGCAAATGGATGATCTTTCTGGGAAGACTAAATTCCTGAACAGATCCGTCTAATGATGTAATAATATTCATTAGCCTGAGGTCGTAGCTGGGAGAAATCTCTCAGTTCTTGTAGGTCAGTTGCTTTATCTGGGTAGTCTAGTCAAGACTAGGGTTGTAATGGGTAGAATAGTCAAGACTAGGGTTGTAATGGGTAGAATAGTCAAGACTAGGGTTGTAATGGGTAGAATAGTCAAGACTAGGGTTGTGATGGGTAGAATAGTCAAGACTAGGGTTGTAATGGGTAGAATAGTCAAGACTAGGGTTGTAAGTTAGGTTATCTGGGTAGAATAGTCAAGACTATGGTTGTAAGTTAGGTTATCTGGGTGGAATATTCAAGACTAGGGTTGTAATGGCTAGAATAGTCAAGACTAGAGTTGTAATGGGTAGAATAGTCAAGACTAGGGTTGTAATGGGTAGAATAGTCAAGACTAGGGTTGTGATGGGTAGAATAGTCAAGCCTAGGGTTGTAATGGGTAGAATAGTCAAGACTAGGGTTGTAAGTTAGGTTATCTGGGTAGAATAGTCAAGACTATGGTTATAAGTTAGGTTATCTGGGTGGAATAGTCAAGACTAGGGTTGTAATGGGTAGAATAGTCAAGACTAGGGTTGTAGTGGGTAGAATAGTCAAGACTAGGGTTGTGATGGGTAGAATAGTCAAGACTAGGGTTGTAAGTTATCTAGGTAGTCTAGTCAAGACTAGGTTTGTAAGTTATCTAGGTAGTCTAGTCAAGACCAATGTTCCCTGCAAGGGTTTGCGGTTTGTGTGCAAAATGTTCAGCTCTTGTGCAAAAAATAAAATTGTGCGCAAATGTGCGTAGTAACAAACACACACACACACACACACATACGCACGTGCGCGCGCACACACACGTCCCCATACCAGGGGATATATATTATATATACACACATACTGTAAATCTACTATTTACAAAAACAGGACGGCTCGAATGTTGGTGGTCATGACGTCTGTTGTTCTTTACCAAGATCAATTTGCATACCTGAGCAGCTCAATGGACATTCTCCTTTTCTATGACGCAGTGGAAATTCATCTGCCCGTATAGTTTAATTGCCCTCTATTCTCTGTGTGCCCACTTGCCACGTCCCGATTCTGCTACAGTACTACCGAAACTACTCGATAAGAGAGCAGTTGAAACGTTCGATCTGAAAGTCATTTCTCAACAAGAAAGAAACAATAAAGGAAAAACATGTACCATCATTGTATTTTTCTTGATCGCAATTATAGCACGGAGTAACATCAGGAAACTGGAAAATAAAAGTAGCACTTTCATTATTCTTTTTTGCGCGGCTGCAAAAATTTTATGCGCAGTGTGATTTTTTTCTGCTTCAGGGAACAGTTGTCAAGACTAGGGTTGCTAGTCAGGTTATCTGGGTAGACAGACAAGACTAGGCTTGCTAGTCAGGTTATCTGGGTAGACAGACAAGACTAGGGTTGTTAGTCAGGTTATCTGGGTAGACAGACAAGACTAGGCTTGCTAGTCAGGTTATCTGGGTAGACAGACAAGACTAGGGTTATAAGTCAGGTTATCTGGGTAGACAGACAAGACTAGGGTTATAAGTCAGGTTATCTGGGTAGACAGACAAGACTAGGCTTGCTAGTCAGGTTATCTGGGTAGACAGACAAGACTAGGGTTATGAGTTAGATTATCTGGATAGACTAATCAGGACTAGGGTTATAAGTTAGATTATCTGGGTATACTAGTCCAGTCTCGAGTTATGAGTTAGGTTATCTGGATAGATTAGTACAGACTACAGTTATAAGTCAGGTTATCTGGATAGACTAGTCAAGACTAGGGTTGTAAGTTGGGTTATGTTGGTAGACTAGTCAGAACTAGGGTTATAAGTTAGATTATCTGGATAGACTAGTCAAGACTAGAGTTTAGGTGGCAGGTAGGGAGATTGGAGATAAGTAGCGAGAACTTTAGGTGGCAGGTAGGGAGATTGGAGGTAAGTAACGAGAACTTTAGGTGGCAGGTAGGGAGATTGGAGGTAAGTAACGAGAACTTTAGGTGGCAGGTAGGGAGATTGGAGATAAGTAGCGAGAACTTTAGGTGGCAGGTAGGGAGATTGGAGATAAGTAGCGAGAACTTTAGGTGGCAGGTAGGGAGATTGGAGATAAGTAGCGAGAACTTTAGGTGGCAGGTAGGGAGATTGGAGATAAGTAACGAGAAGTTTTGGTCGTAGACGGTGACTTCGGTCAGACTTGAACCTCATACCATGCCTGGAAAGGCGAGTGCGCTAACTGCTACACCATATAGACGTCCAAATCCGGTTCGGTACAATGTGAATAAGACGAAGAAAGACAGCTCGATGAAACAGCGGTAAAGACTGCGACAAAAAGAAAGATTACTTCTATAGAAAGTGATGTCCTGGTGTACAGGATGTCCACCGAAGGTCATCGGATTACTTGAAATATCAGGAATTTCCTCCGGTGACCTGCCAGTTTTAAAATTCACACTCACCTGGTGTTTGATGTTGGTTTCCCCAACCGTCCCAGACTCTCGAGCTGTTGTTTGTCTGTCAAGCGAAGGCCAAACGAGGGCCGGCTCCTGTTGATTTTTTGGCTACGCCAAGGAGTGGAAGACTGTCGTCAGAGACCTCGGCTCTAGCTCGGAATCTCTTTGTTTTCCCGGTCGGGGTTTGTGTTGTCCACCGTTTTCCTGTTGGTTTAGGGGGAATCTTGTCCCGAACAGGCAAGATCAACAAGACGGACCAGCCACACCTTTCAGACAAATATAACTTCAGATCCCTGACCCCGACCCCCACCCCCAACCTCCCCGTTTCTTTCTTTCAGGTGTTAGAAACACATTTTTTGTTTCGGAATATTGTCCTCTGCTCTCTGCTGCAGGGGTTCCCAAACTGTTATCCAGGGACCACGGATAATGCCGCATTATGAGATGGCCCAAAACTGTATATCATGGTCAGTAACAAAAAACAACAAGAGCGTTAGAAGTAGCTGAAATGTGGTGCCTGCGAAGAATGGACAGCCAAAATAAACAAATAAAGAATGCCTAAATAAAGCCAGTGAGAAACGGACAATAATAATCACACTATGGGGGAGGCAGCGAAGGTTTATTGGCCATATAATGAGAAGAGGAGGGATAGAAAATATCGTGAGAACAGGGAACATTGGAGGCAGGAAAGGGAGAGGTTGAACCAGAGAGAAGATCTTAGATGGCTTGACAAACTGGCCTGAGAGAAGCACAACAGAACTGATGAATAATATTGAAGATCAGAAACTATGGATAGACATGGAACGTGATGATGATGATAGCTGAGTGATGTTTGATAACTGAGTGCTGCGTAGAGATTAAAAACAAGTGAAGGTTTGTGACATTCTGATCCGAGGTATACGCTGACAGTTCGCTACATACAGAGCTAGGAAAATGTGCCTTGGATGTACAAAGGTTGGCAACCGCTGCTCCTCTTAAGCAGTGAATTGACAGTCACAGAAAAACGAAATATTAAGAAGAAATGAAAGAGTTGCACTTCTTCTTCTTCTTCTTGAATAGGGCATTAGTTGCGCTATGTCATCGCCATAGGTCTTGAAGATCCCGACATTACACTACTTCCGCTCGGTTTATTTTTAGAACTGGCTTCACAATTCACTTACCCAGACTGTCTGCTACAAAGGGGCGCCACCGAGAGATAGAATATGGTCTTGATCGTCTACATCTCTCTAACCCAGTACGCAAACAGTTGACCTCTACCCCGTTCACTTGGAGTACTTCATCCGTGGCATTGTTGCTGCTCTCTAAAGCAGCCAAAGATGATATTTCAGCAGCAGGACTCAAAGGTCTTTAACTTTGCTTTTATGAGCGAGTTATGCTTGGACAACAGTAAGACGGAGTCGGGACTGCCCATGTAGGCAGGGATATATATTAAGTGTAGATACCTGAGTTGGTTGTGTCTCGGCGAATACGGTACGCACGTTTATTTAAGATCTTCCAAATCCAAAGAAAGACAGCTCGATGAAACAGCGGTAAAGACTGCGACAAAAAGAAAGATTACTTCTATAGAAAGTGATGTCCTGGTGTACAGGATGTCCACCGAAGGTCATCGGATTACTTGAAATATCAGGAATTTCCTCCGGTGACCTGCCAGTTTTAAAATTCACACTCACCTGGTGTTTGATGTTGGTTTCCCCAACCGTCCCAGACTCTCGAGCTGTTGTTTGTCTGTCAAGCGAAGGCCAAACGAGGGCCGGCTCCTGTTGATTTTTTGGCTACGCCAAGGAGTGGAAGACTGTCGTCAGAGACCTCGGCTCTAGCTCGGAATCTCTTTGTTTTCCCGGTCGGGGTTTGTGTTGTCCACCGTTTTCCTGTTGGTTTAGGGGGAATCTTGTCCCGAACAGGCAAGATCAACAAGACGGACCAGCCACACCTTTCAGACAAATATAACTTCAGATCCCTGACCCCGACCCCCACCCCAACCTCCCCGTTTCTTTCTTTCAGGTGTTAGAAACACATTTTTTGTTTCGGAATATTGTCCTCTGCTCTCTGCTGCAGGGGTTCCCAAACTGTTATCCAGGGACCACGGATAATGCCGCATTATGAGATGGCCCAAAACTGTATATCATGGTCAGTAACAAAAAACAACAAGAGCGTTAGAAGTAGCTGAAATGTGGTGCCTGCGAAGAATGGACAGCCAAAATAAACAAATAAAGAATGCCTAAATAA
Source organism: Achatina immaculata (assembly GCA_009760885.1). NCBI lineage: Eukaryota > Metazoa > Mollusca > Gastropoda > Stylommatophora > Achatinidae > Lissachatina > Lissachatina immaculata. Next base: position 22,874,605 of record CM019712.1, read on the forward strand.
AGCCAGTGAGAAACGGACAATAATAATCACACTATGGGGGAGGCAGCGAAGGTTTATTGGCCATATAATGAGAAGAGGAGGGATAGAAAATATCGTGAGAACAGGGAACATTGGAGGCAGGAAAGGGAGAGGTTGAACCAGAGAGAAGATCTTAGATGGCTTGACAAACTGGCCTGAGAGAAGCACAACAGAACTGATGAATAATATTGAAGATCAGAAACTATGGATAGACATGGAACGTGATGATGATGATAGCTGAGTGATGTTTGATAACTGAGTGCTGCGTAGAGATTAAAAACAAGTGAAGGTTTGTGACATTCTGATCCGAGGTATACGCTGACAGTTCGCTACATACAGAGCTAGGAAAATGTGCCTTGGATGTACAAAGGTTGGCAACCGCTGCTCCTCTTAAGCAGTGAATTGACAGTCACAGAAAAACGAAATATTAAGAAGAAATGAAAGAGTTGCACTTCTTCTTCTTCTTCTTCTTGAATAGGGCATTAGTTGCGCTATGTCATCGCCATAGGTCTTGAAGATCCCGACATTACACTACTTCCGCTCGGTTTATTTTTAGAACTGGCTTCACAATTCACTTACCCAGACTGTCTGCTACAAAGGGGCGCCACCGAGAGATAGAATATGGTCTTGATCGTCTACATCTCTCTAACCCAGTACGCAAACAGTTGACCTCTACCCCGTTCACTTGGAGTACTTCATCCGTGGCATTGTTGCTGCTCTCTAAAGCAGCCAAAGATGATATTTCAGCAGCAGGACTCAAAGGTCTTTAACTTTGCTTTTATGAGCGAGTTATGCTTGGACAACAGTAAGACGGAGTCGGGACTGCCCATGTAGGCAGGGATATTATTAAGTGTAGATACCTGAGTTGGTTGTGTCTCGGCGAATACGGTACGCACGTTTATTTAAGATCTTCCAAGATCTGATTTGGCAATCAGCGATCCGTAGCTGACATGCTAGTCTCGGGTATGGCGAACCATAACTGATCAAGACCCTGTCTCACTTATCGTTAAACCCCCTCCCCCTCCCCTCCCCATTACCTTGTTTAGCTTAGCAAACGGTGTGAAATGGGGGGGGGGAATCTACCTGCATGGCGAGGCGCAACCTATTTCACTGTGCACACGGTTGTTAGTGAAGAAAGTGAAAAATAAGACGCCGCGAAGTTTGTTTGTCCAACAAAATAGGTCTTCGGCAGAATCCACAACGGGTGAGCAGAAACATGATGATGATGATGATGATGGTGATGGTGGTGGTGGGGGTAGATACAGCAAACCACATTCATCTCTCTAACATGCTTGACCCAGACTCTGTAGAAATTCCTCTGATTTTCTGGCCCACAGCTTGCCGTCGGACACTACAAGTGGTCGGAGGGTCGGGGCCCCTGTCTACCCTGCCTGGCTACAGCTACTCCAACAGCGGGGCCGCAGAATGCACTTGCCAGCTCAACTACTTCCGGAGCCCAAAGGACCCCAAGTCAACCATCTGCACACGTAAGTACAATATATATTATACGTGTTGTCCCAATTAACCGGAATCTTCTTATTCGGAGCATATACGGGATTCTTGTGTTACGAAACAATACTGTAAGGTCTTCAGACATGAGCTGCTATCTTTGTCCCATATATCGTTGCCGGTGTCAGCGCGCGAACGTATGTTCTTTTTAGTTTATAACAAAACGTATATATTTTAACCACGTATAAGTCAGGTTATCTGGATAGACTAGTCAAGACTAGGGTTGTAAGTTGGGTTATGTTGGTAGACTAGTCAAAACTAGGGTTATAAGTTAGATTATCTGGATAGACTAGTCAAGACTAGAGTTTAGGTGTCAGGTAGGGAGATTGGAGATAAGTAGCGAGAACTTTAGGTGGCAGGTAGGGAGATTCGAGGTAAGTAACGAGAACTTTAGGTGGCAGGTAGGGAGATTGGAGGTAAGTAACGAGAACTTTAGGTGGCAGGTAGGGAGATTGGAGGTAAGTAACGAGAACTTTAGGTGGCAGGTAGGGAGATTGGAGATAAGTAGCGAGAACTTTAGGTGGCAGGTAGGGAGATTGGAGATAAGTAGCGAGAAGTTTTGGTCGTAGACGGTGACTTCGGTCAGACTTGAACCTCATAGCATGCCTGGAAAGGCGAGTGCGCTAACTGCTACACCATATAGACGTCCAAATCCAAAGAAAGACAGCTTGATGAAACAGCGATAAAGACTGCGACAAAAAGAAAGATTACTTCTATAGAAAGTGATGTCCTGGTGTACAGGATGTCCACCGAAGGTCATCGGATTACTTGAAATATCAGGAATTTCCTCCGGTGACCTGCCAGTTTTAAAATTCACACTCACCTGGTGTTTGATGTTGGTTTCCCCAAACGTCCCAGACTCTCGAGCTGTTGTTTGTCTGTCAAGCGAAGGCCAAACGAGGGCCGGCTCCTGTTTATTTTTTGGCTACGCCAAGGAGTGGAAGATTGTCGTCAGAGACCTCGGCTCTAGCTCGGAATCTCTTTGTTTTCCCGGTCGGGGTTTGTGTTGTCCACCGTTTTCCTGTTGGTTTAGGGGGAATCTTGTCCCGAACAGGCAAGATCAACAAGACGGACGGGCCACACCTTTCAGACAAATATAACTTCAGATCCCTGACCCCCCACCCCCACCCCAACCTCCCCGTTTCTTTCTTTCAGGTGTTAGAAACAATTTTTTGTTTCGGAATATTGTCCTCTGCTCTCTGCTGCAGGGGTTCCCAAACTGTTATCCAGGGACCACGGATAATGTCGCATTATGAGATGGCCCAAAACTGTATATCATGGTCAGTAACAAAAAACAACAAGAGCGTTAGAAGTAGCTGAAATGTGGTGCCTGCGAAGAATGGACAGCCAAAATAAACAAATAAAGAATGCCTAAATAAAGCCAGTGAGAAACGGACAATAATAATCACACTATGGGGGAGCCAGCGAAGGTTTATTGGCCATATAATGAGCAGAGGAGGGATAGAAAATATCGTGAGAACAGGGAACATTGGAGGCAGGAAAGGGAGAGGTTGAACCAGAGAGAAGATCTTAGATGGCTTGACAAACTGGCCTGAGAGAAGCACAACAGAACTGATGAATAATATTGAAGATCAGAAACTATGCATAGACATGGAACGTGATGATGATGATAGCTGAGTGATGTTTGATAACTGAGTGCTGCGTAGAGATTAAAAACAAGTGAAGGTTTGTGACATTCTGATCCGAGGTATACGCTGACAGTTCGCTACATACAGAGCTAGGAAAATGTGCCTTGGATGTACAAAGGTTGGCAACCGCTGCTCCTCTTAAGCAGTGAATTGACAGTCACAGAAAAACGAAATATTAAGAAGAAATGAAAGAGTTGCACTTCTTCTTCTTCTTCTTCTTGAATAGGGCATTAGTGCGCTATGTCATCGCCATAGGTCTTGAAGATCCCGACATTACACTACTTCCGCTCGGTTTATTTTTAGAACTGGCTTCACAATTCACTTACCCAGACTGTCTGCTACAAAGGGGCGCCACCGAGAGATAGAATATGGTCTTGATCGTCTACATCTCTCTAACCCAGTACGCAAACAGTTGACCTCTACCCCGTTCACTTGGAGTACTTCATCCGTGGCATTGTTGCTGCTCTCTAAAGCAGCCAAAGATGATATTTCAGCAGCAGGACTCAAAGGTCTTTAACTTTGCTTTTATGAGCGAGTTATGCTTGGACAACAGTAAGACGGAGTCGGGACTGCCCATGTAGGCAGGGATATATTATTAAGTGTAGATACCTGAGTTGGTTGTGTCTCGGCGAATACGGTACGCACGTTTATTTAAGATCTTCCAAGATCTGATTTGGCAATCAGCGATCCGTAGCTGACATGCTAGTCTCGGGTATGGCGAACCATAACTGATCAAGACCCTGTCTCACTTATCGTTAAACCCCCTCCCCTCCCCCTTCCCCCATTACCTTGTTTAGCTTAGCAAACGGTGTGAAATGGGGGGGGGGAATCTACCTGCATGGCGAGGCGCAACCTATTTCACTGTGCACACGGTTGTTAGTGAAGAAAGTGAAAAATAAGACGCCGCGAAGTTTGTTTGTCCAACAAAATAGGTCTTCGGCAGAATCCACAACGGGTGAGCAGAAACATGATGATGATGATGATGATGGTGATGGTGGTGGTGGGGGTAGATACAGCAAACCACATTCATCTCTCTAACATGCTTGACCCAGACTCTGTAGAAATTCCTCTGATTTTCTGGCCCACAGCTTGCCCGTCAGGACACTACAAGTGGTCGGAGGGTCGGGGCCCCTGTCTACCCTGCCCTGGCTACAGCTACTCCAACAGCGGGGCCGCAGAATGCACTTGCCAGCTCAACTACTTCCGGAGCCCAAAGGACCCCAAGTCAACCATCTGCACACGTAAGTACAATATATATTATACGTGTTGTCCCAATTAACAGGAATCTCTTCTTATTCGGAGCATATACGGGATTCTTGTGTTACGAAACAATACTGTAAGGTCTTCAGACATGAGCTGCTATCTTTGTCCCATATATCGTTGCCTGTGTCAGCGCGCGAACGTATGTTCTTTTTAGTTTATAACAAAACGTATATATTTTAACCACGTATAATTATTTTATTGTTGATAATCTTTATCAGTGGTCTTTATGTGAATCTACTCTTGTTTCATTTGGATCTGTTGATGTGTTGTTGTTTTTTTCACCATCAATCACCAACTCTCTATATTACTCCTCAACTCTATCATCCACTATTTATGGTTTTCATCCCACTCCATCACCATCTGTTTATGGATTTCTCTCGATTCGGTTACCAGCTACTGGTGGTTTTCTCCAAACTCTAATACCCCCTAGTGATGATTTTCTCCAACTCCATCGCCAACTGTTAATGGTTTTCTCCAAAATCCATCACCAACTATTGAAGGTTGTCTCCCAACTCTATCAAGTTTTTCCCAATTCCATAGCCAAGAACTGATTGTTTTCTCCCTACTTCATCACCAACTGTTAATGGTTTTCTCCAACTCCATCACCAAGTATTAATGGTTTTATTCATCTCCATCAGCAACCATTGATGGTTTTCTCCAACTATTGATGGGTTTCTCCCAACTCTGTCACGACGTATTGATGGGTTTCTCCCAACTCCATGACGAAGTATTGATAGGTATCTCCCAAATCCATCACGAAATAATGATGGGTTTCTCCAAACTCCATCACGAAATATTGATAGGAGAACTCCCAACTCCATCACGAAGTATTGATGGGTTTTCCTGGCTCCGTCACGAAGTATTGATAGATTTCTCCCAACTACATCACGAAATATTGATAGGTTTCCCCCATCTCCATCACGAAGTACTAAGTTCTCCCAACTCCGTGACGAAGTACTGATAAGTTTCTCCCAACTCCGTGACGAAGTACTGATAGGTTTCTCCCATTTCCATCACAAAGTATTGCTGGGTTTCTCCCAACTTCATGACCAGTCCGATCTGTGGGTTGCATTCAAGTCCACTCTGTGAAGATCGTCAGAGAAGACTTTGGGGGAGGGGGGAGGGGGGAACCGCGCATGTGAGTCGGATACGGAAAGGGTCACAGCCGCCTGACTATTTCCAGAAAAGATGTCAGTTTAGGCAGGAAGTGCATAACACCTCGCTGAGAAAGAATAAGGGTCTTGACTGAGCTGCTTGAACACCCTCTCTCTCTCTCTCTCTCTCTCTCTCTGTCTCTCTCTCTCTCTGTCTGTCTGTCTGTCTCTCTCTCTCTCTCTCTCTCTCTCTCTCTTTCTGAACCTTAAGTGCCCAAGGCACATGGGGCTTCCGCAAGGGTTTTCCACAAATGCCTGTCCTTTGCCTTTTTCTCTGCTCTTGCCCAGGTGAGCCCTCTATTGCTAAACGTCCTTTCTGTTGTTCTTCTCCATGTCTCTTTTGGTCTACCCTTACTTCTGTTCCCCTGTGGTGTCCATCTTAGTGCTATTTTTGGTAGTGAGTTGTCAGTCATTCGGAGCACATGTCCCAACCATCGCCAGCGTCTTTCCTCAATAATTGCTGTCAGTGGCTTCATCTGCATTTCTGCCAATAAGATGTTATTTCTTATGGTGTTTGGCCAAAATTTTTTTCTAATTCTTCGTAAACATTTAGTCTGGAAAGAATTCAACTTGTTTTCTATGGTTTTGGTGATTTTCCAGCATTCACTTCCATAGAGTAGTACACTTAGAACATTACTCTTAAATATCCTGATTTTCATATTTATGCTTAGTTTATTTGATTTCCATATATTCTGTAGCATTGCAAAAGCCTGGTTTGCTCTAGTAAGTCTGCTGTTGATGTCCTCTGTGCTGTCTCCATTTTCTACTACTCTGCTGCCAAGGTATACAAATTCGTTGACCTCCTCCACTAACTTGCTATCTACTCTGAGTACATTTCTGTTGTTCACATTTTGCTTCATTAACTTTGTCTTTCCTAAGTTGATCTTTAGTCCTATGTTGTTTGCTTTCTGAGTTAACTTGTTTATTTTATCTTGCATATCTTTGTGACTGCTTGATAATAGACAAATGTCGTCCGCAAAGTCAAGGTCCTCCAGCACTCTGTGAAGGGTCCATTGTAATCCTCTGCGTTTGTCTGATGTTGCCTCCTTCATTAACCAGCCTACTGCCAAGATAAATAATTTTGGCGATAGTACACATCCCTGCTTCACTCCTGTTTGTACCCTAAAGCTGCTGGAGGTATGTTCTCCACAGATCACTTTGCACTGAAAACCCTCATATAGGGCTTTGATTACATTTACTATCTTATGGGGGAGGCCATGCCATCTTAAGATTTTCCACAGTGCATTTCTGTTGACACTGTCAAAGGCTTTCTCAAAATCTATGAACAATGCATATGTTGTGCTATGCCACTCATTTGCCTGTTCTAATATTTGTCTAAGAACAAATATGTGGTCTATGCATGATCTTCCTTTCCTAAATCCTGCCTGCTCTTTCCGAAGTTTTCCCTCAAGTGCTGGTACAATTCTGTTGATGATTATTCTACAAAATACTTTACTGGTGAGTGGCAGTAAGGTAATGCCTCTCCAGTTCCCGCAATCTCTGAGGTCACCTGTCTTTGGTAGTTTTACTATAAGCCCAGTTTTCCACTCCACTGGGGCTTTTTCTAGATCCCAAATTTGTTGTAATATCCGGCAAAGTTGTTTTGGTGTTTCTGTTTCGTCTGCTTTCAACATCTCCGTAGTCACTTCATCTTCACCTGGTGCCCTGTCTGATTTTAGCTTCTTTATCGCCTCCTTTACTTCACTTATTGTTATTGGTCCTGTATTGATGTTTAGTTCCGTTTTTGCTTCAGGTATGTCTATTGTTTGTGCTTCTTGTGTTCTGTTTAGTAGGGTGTTAAAGTGTTCCCTCCATCTTTCAATTTTTTCTCTTTCTCCACTGACCAGTTGTCCATTTTGTGTCCTTACTGCACTTTCACATCATGTGTTGAAGTTACCTGTCATCTGCTTTGTGATTGACACACCCTGCCGTTGAGTTATCTATCTCTTCTTGCTCTGAGTACAAAGAGACGAGGATGAAGTAATCTTTCGGTAGCTTGTCGAGTGTGAAAACATAGTTTCTAACTTGTGTTAATTATCCTGCATACCACATCGGTAGAGCGAGAGAGACAGAGACAGAGAGAGAAGAATTCTTTTAAGACAACGAAAGTGTAGTGAAATTCGTAGCCCTCATCTTCTCCAATGCTCGCCGCCAGTCTCGGAATATCTACCTCGCAAATCTTTCATCCTGTTACGGGCGTCGAGTTTGCACTTCAAGTGTAATTGATTGAAGCCGGCAGTAGCTAGCTGCTGATTGGTTACGGTGCATTGTGGGGTTTGGTTCAGTAATGCAGGGGTCATGGAGGTTACTGTGCTGCGACATGACAAAATGAGACTGTTATCGGCATTTAAAATAATAAAATAATGTTTTTTGAAAGTTGTATCTCAGTAAATAAAAACTGTTCTAGTGTATGTGTGTGTGAGAGAGACAGGAATACAGATAGAGAAAGAGAGAAAGAGAGAGAGAGAGAGAGAGAGAATCGGGCTGTTCGAGAGAAAATTCGTTGCCCGGATGTCAGTTGACGAAAAGTTATTAAAAATCTAGATAGTAAGTAGTGCAGGAAGAGCATCACCACAGAAGGTCTGGCAGTACACTGCCACAAGTGGAGTCAATTATGTTGCTCGTGTAAAGTCATGTACTGAGAATTTATAATCTACTTCCATAATAATCAAATACGACAGCTGAAATATGTATCAATGAGGAAAAATTGGAAGAGGTGGAGAGTTTTGAATATCTTGGATCATTAATAACTAATAACGGACATACGAGGGAAATTAAAAGGAGGATATCTATCGCTCTTCAAAAAAGTAAAACAACTAAAGAATCTGTGGAGAGGAACAGACAGAACTACAAAAATAAAGGCATGCATTTTTGCCATCGCAACATACGCCTGTGAGACCTGGACACTTAACAAAACAGCTGAGAAACAGCTGTAAATACTACAGAAGAGTTCTTCAAATATCATGGACACCAAAAAGAACAAATATATCCATAATACAAGAACTTAATATTGAAGAAGTTTGTTTAGTAAAGAGGATTCAACATAGAAAACTTAAATATTTTGGTCATATTAAACGCCATGATAATCTAGAGAAGACTGTTTTGGAAGGGTACATAATTGGAAAAAGAAATAGAGGACGACCAAGGCGAAGATGGATGCAAAACGTTGTTGATAATAAGCGTGTGGACGCATCAGCAACAGGGCATCTTGCTTACAACCGAGAGGCCTACAGGAGAGCTGTTAGGGAGGCAAAGTTCCGCAAGGGACATGCAAATGACTGACTTCCATAATAGAGTTACTGTTTATCAATTCCTATACTTATGTATAATTTAATTGGCTTTTAATTGTTCCTGGTCATATTTGGTAACCTACTTTCAGTGTATATCACCTTCTGTCAGTCTATTATATAAGAATATTATATATATATATATACACACATATAAAATGACGATTATATACCCTTATCAAAAGGACAGAGACTATGGTTATATCTAAGAAACAGAATCCACCAGCATGCAGTATTAAATTAAACGGAACCATTCTAAAGCAGGTGCAGAAATTCAAATACCTTGGAGCAGTAATAACTTCAGATGGGAAATGCACAACAGAAATTAGGAACAGAATAGGCCAAGCAAAGACTGCATTTCAGAGAATGAGAAACATATTAGCTAACACATCTTTATCAATGAATGTTAGAAAACGAGTCCTAAATTGCTATATTGAACCTATCTTGTTATATGAAAGTGAATCATGGACAATAGGCAAGTCTGCACAAAAATCATTGGAAGCAGCAGAAATGTGGTTTATTAGAAGAATGTTGCGAATCCCCTGGACAGCAAAAATAACTAATGAAGAATGTATGAGAAGAGCTGGAGACACAAAAAATCTTATAAAAAAGATAAGAGAGAGAGAGAGACAATGTACTTTCATAGGACATGCAATGAGAAGAGGGGGCATTGAAAATATTATAACAACAGGAAAAATATAAGGAAGAAGATCAAGAGGAAGACCAAGAGAAATGATACTGGACAGTCTGACGGGATGATGTGAGAGGAGATCACCAACTGAACTGATGGCCTGCATGAAGGATCGTGTACTCTGGAGAAGCACAATAGCCAACGCCAGTCGGCACGGCACCTGATGATGATGATGATGATACTTATGTATAATTTAATTGGCTTTTAATTGTTCCAGGTCATATTTGGTAATCTAGTTTCAGTGTATATCACCTTCTGTCAATCTATTATATAAGAATATTATATATATATATATATACACACATATAAAATGACGATTATATACCCTTATATATATATAATATTCTTATATAATAGAATATTATATATATATATATATATATTTATTTATTTATTTATTATTGTCACTTGAAGACTTCAGCAAACACTTAGTGTCAGCAGTAACAAGTATTCAGACAGTGTTTCCAAATCTTCTTCGTGCTACCGCCCCCTTGTCTCTCAGACCATACCCTTAAACCCATACCCTCACCTCCAATCCCCGTTATATACTATTCTAACCTTTCCGATATAATTTGCATTTCATGAAAACTGATCACGTTCGTGTGCCATAAAGGGGATTCGTGTCAGCTTTAATTTCCACTCGTATAACGTTCAATGACTCACCGTTACGCAATATATATATGTGTGTGTATGTGTTAGAGCATCACGCTGGAACGTCTGGAGCATTTCAATCAAACTTGGCACACCTATTACCTACAATCTGGACAATGCACCGTGGGGCTTAGATAATCCTTAGGGCCCCTCGGAGAGCCTGGGTGGTGGGGGGGGGGGGGTTTCGATCGGTGCAAACAATACCTAACTAAACGACGTGATATTTATGTCTACTTTGGATTGTCGGCCGTGACAGACAAAGGTCAACCCATACAAATCGATGACGTTATATCTGCTGAGGTGCCGAAACTTCGGCATTGATAACGAGAAACGTGATACACTGAGCAGATTTCTGATTCACGAAAGACACCTTACTGTTGTTCACCTCAGCGTCCATTAAAAAATGGTCAGAGTGTTTATTTCATAACAGAGAGCGCCCATACGGTGGTTGATCATCCACCAACCACATGAGGGGTGGGGGTGGGATAGGGGTGACATTTACAAATCACCGAAAACGACAGATATTAGTGTCGAATCCACAGTTTTCGGTGTCTCGGAGATGAATAGTGACACTACCGATGCCGTTTAAGTCCAAGTTCAGCACCCATCGGCATGGGGGACCTGGGGGTGAGGGTGTTAAATAAAATATCCAAACAGACCGAGATTAGTGTCCAATCCATACTCTTCCGCGTAGCCAGGCTGATTGGTGACAGTCCCGATGACAATTAAGCTATGTTTAATCGAATAGATCGAATAGAATTCTATAGAACAGTCTAGACTCCGTAGAACCTTCTAGAAGGTTGTGGAAAGAAATAAAACTTTCGTGATTGGGATAAATAAATACCCGGACAACGTCGGATACTCAGGTAATATATCATATTTATACGGTACACCCACACACGTGAATGATTAAAGCGATTTTAAGCTGTTTAATGATTTCACTTTGGACATTACAGATAATATGCTACTTGACAAGTGTAATAAAAGCCAGTGTGATAAGTAATGTGGTCAGTCAATCAGTCAGTCAGTCAGTTATTTGCATGTCCCTTGCGGAACTTTGCCTCCCTAACAACACTCCTGTAGGCCTCTCGGTTGTAAGCAAGATGCCCTGCTACTGCTGAATCCATTTGCAGATCATCAATGATGTCTTGCAGCCATCTTCGCCTTGGTCTTGCTCTCTTTCTTTTTCCAGTTATCTACCTTTCGAAGACTGTCTTCTCTAATTCTCATGGTGCTTAATATGTCCAAAATATGTAAGTTTTACATGTTTAATCTTTACTAGCCAATCTTCTTCAGTATTAAGTTCTTGCAATATGGATATATTTGTTCTTTTCTGTGTCCATGATATTTTGACTCTTCTGTAGCATTTACATTAAAAGACATTTATGTGTTTCTAACTTGTTTTGTTAAGTGTCCACGTCTCACAGGCATATGTTGCGATGGGAGAGATGCATGCCTTTAAAAATCTTATTTTTGTAGTTCTGTCTATTCCCCTCCACAGATTCTTTAGTTGTTTTACTTTCTGAAGAGCGATAGATGTACTCCTTTTAATTTCTCTCATTGTATCTCAATTATTAGTTAGAAGTGATCCAAGATATTCGAAACTCTCCACTTCTTGCAATTTTTCCTCATTGATACATATATCAACTGCCTTGTTTGTTTTGTCAGTTGTCTTCAACTCAGTTTTCTTCCCATTAGGATAGAGGTTTTGCTCTTCAGTATTCTTACAGAATAACATAATTACTTTTTCAAAATAATGAGGATAGTAGTTTTTTTAAAAAGTCACCAGAAGGAATGTAATAGTTTGTCTGTTATGGAGCTATTTGAAATAGCAACAAAACAGAATAAAGGTAAAATAAAAAACAGTAAATATACCAAAGTACAACATCCTTTCAAACGGGAGGGCACTGACGCAAGGAAATATATTCAGGTACACAAGAACAACATTAACAGAACAGGTAAGGTAAAGACAGTTCTTTATATCATGAGGAAGATGCTAATAAATAATAAAATATTCCCAAAAGTGAGGAAAAGAGGATTACAGTGCTGTATAGATAATCCTGAGAGTAGATAACAAGCTAGTGGAGAAGGTCAACGAATTTGTATATCTTGGCAGTAGAGTAGGCCATCTTGCTCACAACCGAGAGGCCTACAGGAGGGCTGCTAGGGAGGCAAAGTTCCGCAAGGGACATGCAAATGACGGACTGACTGTTATCATTCTTATTGTTAAGATACATCCACAGTCACTTGTTTCAGGCTTTCCGCGATGACTTAACAGCTATTAGGGCCACCAGAACCCTCCGACTCAATCAGTCAGTTCCTGTCATTAAAATTTCGTACTCCATGATTATACTGTTACCTGGAACTGCACTGCAAACAAACGTGGATCATAATATTGGTTTAACCCAGGAAACCGAAAACAAACGTAAATTATAAACTTCTTTTGAACCCAAATAACCGAAAACAAACGTAAAGTATAGACTCCTTTTGAACCGAAAGTAACCGAAAACAAAATGGAAATCGTATCTGCGTTTTAACCAGTAAACAGAAAACAAAGCTTAAACTTTAACCTCTCCTGAACCCTAGAACTTTAAACAAACCTAAAAAAAAAGGTAACCTCATATAGCCCCCCTTGAGAAGCGGTAAACCACAACAAGGAACACGGTTACACGTCCTTTGCCGTTCTGTCTTCATTAACTTTGAGAACGGAATGGCATTTCAGAATTTACCTGTCCGTCTTGTATTCAGCGCTAAACTGGTCTCATTCCTTCAGCTATTTCCAGATGCCTGTCTAAGTCGGAGAATGCGATGCTATTTTCCTAGTCCTCGTACATTGTTAAATAAAATATCCAAACTGACCGAGATTAGTGTCCAATCCATACTGTTCCGGGTAGCCAGGCTGATTGGTGACAGTCCCGATGACAATTAAGCTAAGTTTAATCGAATAGATAGAATAGAATTCTATAGAACAGTCTAGACTCTGTAGAACCTTCTAGAAGGTTGTGGAAATAAATAAAACTTTCGTGATTGGAATAAATAAATACCCGGACGTCGGATACTCAGCTAATATATCATATTTATACGGTACACCCACACACGTGAATGATTAAAGCTGTTTTAAGCTGTTTAATGTATGCTGTTTAATGATTTCACTTTGGACATTACAGATAATATGCTACTTGACAAGTGTAATAAAAGCCAGTGTGATAAGTAATGTGGTCAGTCAATCAGTCAGTCAGTTATTTGCATGTCCCTTGCGGAACTTTGCCTCCCTAACAGCTCTCCTGTAGGCCTCTCGGTTGTGAGCAAGATGCTCTACTGCTGCTGAATCCATTTGAAGATCATCAACGATGTCTTGTAGCCATCTTCGCCTTGGTCTTCCTCTCTTTCTTTTTCCAGTTATCTACCTTTCGAAGACTGTCTTCTCTAAATTCTCATGGTGCTTAATATGTCCAAAATATGTAAGTTTTACATGTTTAATCTTTACTAGCCAATCTTCTTCAGTATTAAGTTCTTGCAATATGGATATATTTGTTCTTTTCTGTGTCCATGATATTTTGACTCTTCTGTAGCATTTACATTAAAAGACATTTATGTGTTTCTAACTTGTTTTGTTAAGTGTCCACGTCTCACAGGCATATGTTGCGATGGGAGAGATGCATGCCTTTAAAAATCTTATTTTTGTAGTTCTGTCTATTCCCCTCCACAGATTCTTTAGTTGTTTTACTTTCTGAAGAGCGATAGATGTACTCCTTTTAATTTCTCTCATTGTATCTCAATTATTAGTTAGAAGTGATCCAAGATATTCGAAACTCTCCACTTCTTGCAATTTTTCCTCATTGATACATATATCAACTGCCTTGTTTGTTTTGTCAGTTGTCTTCAATTCTGTTTTCTTCCCATTAGGATAGAGGTTTTGCTCTTCAGTATTCTTACAGAATAACATAATTACTTTTTCCAAATAATGAGGATAGTAGTTTTTTAAAAAAGTCACCAGAAGGAATGTAATAGTTTGTCTGTTATGGAGCTATTTGAAATAGCAACAAAACAGAATAAAGGTAAAATAAAAAACAGTAAATATACCAAAGTACAACATCCTTTCAAACGGGAGGGCACTGACGCAAGGAAATATATTCAGGTACACAAGAACAACATTAACAGAACAGGTAAGGTAAAGACAGTTCTTTATATCATGAGGAAGATGCTAATAAATAATAAAATATTCCCAAAAGTGAGGAAAAGAGGATTACAGTGCTGTATAGATAATCCTGAGAGTAGATAACAAGCTAGTGGAGAAGGTCAACGAATTTGTATATCTTGGCAGTAGAGTAGGCCATCTTGCTCACAACCGAGAGGCCTACAGGAGGGCTGCTAGGGAGGCAAAGTTCCGCAAGGGACATGCAAATGACGGACTGACTGTTATCATTCTTATTGTTAAGATACATCCACAGTCACTTGTTTCAGGCTTTCCGCGATGACTTAACAGCTATTAGGGCCACCAGAACCCTCCGACTCAATCAGTCAGTTCCTGTCATTAAAATTTCGTACTCCATGATTATACTGTTACCTGGAACTGCACTGCAAACAAACGTGGATCATAATATTGGTTTAACCCAGGAAACCGAAAACAAACGTAAATTATAAACTTCTTTTGAACCCAAATAACCGAAAACAAACGTAAAGTATAGACTCCTTTTGAACCGAAAGTAACCGAAAACAAAATGGAAATCGTATCTGCGTTTTAACCAGTAAACAGAAAACAAAGCTTAAACTTTAACCTCTCCTGAACCCTAGAACTTTAAACAAACCTTAAAAAAAAAAGGTAACCTCATATAGCCCCCCTTGAGAAGCGGTAAACCACAACAAGGAACACGGTTACACGTCCTTTGCCGTTCTGTCTTCATTAACATTAAGAACGGAATGGCATTTCAGAATTTACCTGTCCGTCTTGTATTCAGCGCTAAACTGGTCTCATTCCTTCAGCTATTTCCAGATGCCTGTCTAAGTCGGAGAATGCGATGCTATTTTCCTAGTCCTCGTACATTGTTTCTTAGCACTTGGGGCGCTTTGTCTTAGCTCTGGTTAAATGAGTGGAGGAGATACTAGTTTAACAGCACTTGGGGCGCTTTGTCTTAGCTCTGGTTAAATGAGTGGAGGAGATACTAGTTTAACAGCACTTGGGGCGCTTTGTCTTAGCTCTGGTTAAATGGGTGGAGGAGATACTAGTTTAACAGCACTTGGGGCGCTTTGTCTTAGCTCTGGTTAAATGGGTGGAGGAGATACTAGTTTAACAGCACTTGGGGCTCTTTGTCTTAGCTCTGGTTAAATGAGTGGAGGAGATACTAGTTTAACAGCACTTGGGGCGCTTTGTCTTAGCTCTGGCTAAATGAGTGGAGGAGATACTAGTTTAACAGCACTTGGGGCGCTTTGTCTTAGCTCTGGCTAAATGGGTGGAGGAGATACTAGTTTAACAGCACTTGGGGCGCTTTGTCTTAGCTCTGGCTAAATGAGTGGAGGAGATACTAGTTTAACAGCACTTGGGGCGCTTTGTCTTAGCTCTGGTTAAATGGGTGATGCTGATGCTAGTTTATTAGCACGTGGGACGCACTATCTTGGCCCGGGTTAAATGAGTGGAGACGATCTTAGTTTATTAGCACTTGGGACGCTTTGTCTTACCTCTGGTTAAGTGGGTGATGACGATACTAGTTTATTATCTTATGGGACGCTTTATCTTAGCCCTGGTTAAATGGGCGATGACGATACTAGTTTATTAGGATATGGGACGCTTTATCTTACCTCTGGTTAAGTGGGTGATGACGATACTAGTTTATTAGCTTATGGGACGCTTTATCTTAGCCCTGGTTAAATGGGCGATGACGATACTAGTTTATTAGGATATAGGACGCTTTATCTTAGCCCTGGTTAAATAGGCGATGACGATACTAGTTTATTAGGTTATGGGACGCTTTATCTTAGCTCTGGTTACATGGATGATGACGATACTAGTTTATTAGGATATGGGACGCTTTATCTTAGTTCTGTTTAATTGGGTGATGACGATACTAGCTTATTAGAACTTGGGACACTCTTTCTTGGCCCTGGTTAGATGAAGGCGGTACTTGCTCTGTAGTACCTGGGATGTACTTTCTCATGTTTCACAACAATCATAGGAATACTTGACTAGCTTTTGGTATTCGGTTCACTTTCTTTCTTTCTTTCTTTCTTTCTTTCTTTCTTTCTTTCTTTCTTTCAGGGCCTAATGTTTTGTTCTTTCTCCCGTTAATAATGATGGTGATGACAGATGTCAGTGCTATCTTAATGTCATGTTTAATGTCATGTCATGGCTATCGTCATCTCCCCCCACCCCCTCCGGAACAACATAAGAAGATCCTACGATGAACGTTCATCGGGGCTACATCTGCAGGCTTCTCATTCAGCTCCACCGCAGCATGAGCCAAATTGACCTCATGTCTCTTACGCCAGGCTGTTGTTACACAGTGCCTGCTGTTAAGCCATGCTAGTCTGAACGTTAGAGCTAGTTTGTGTGTGTGTGTGTGTGTGCTTATCTTGACAAATCATCATCGCTGCATTCCTCGTCAATTTCTTTCTAATTTCTTCAATACAGAGCCACCTTCAGCGCCCTTGAACCCCACCATAGAAATGCAGAGTTCAACTATGGTGACCTTGACCTGGGACCCTCCGTTCAGTCTCGGAGGTCGCCATGACCTGAACTACCGGATCCTATGCCAGAAGTGCAGCAACGATGTGCAGTACGTGCCCGGATGGAGGGGGTTTAACAGTACAAGGTGAGGGTCTTGGTGTGTGGTTTGTGCTCTGACTGCCTGTCTAGTCTGAACTTTGCCTGCTTTGTGTTTCATTTGTTCATTCAGCGTTTTCACTATATGACGTGTGATGATGCCGTCCACGTTGTGCTTTGGCCGTCTAGTTTGTGCTTTGGTCGTCTAGTTTGTGCTTTGGCCGTCTAGTTTGAGATTGACCATCTAGTTTGAGGTTGATCATCTAGTTTGTGCGTTGACTATCTAGTTTGTGCTTTGACTATCTAGTTTGTGTTTTGTCCATCTAGTTTGTGCTTTGACTATCTAGTTTGTGCTTTAACTATCTAGTTTGTGGTTTGACTATCTAGTTTGTGCTTTGACCATCTAGTCTGTGATTTGACTATCCACCTCGTGTATTTTCCGTCTAGTTTGTGCTTTGACCATTAAGTTTGTATTCTGACCATTTAGTTTGTTTTGACCATCCAGTTTGCACTTTGACCGTCTATTTTGTGAATTGATTATCTATTACTTGCTGTGAGCATCTAGAGTGTGTACCATCTAGCTTGTGCTGTGAGCATCTAGAGTGTGTACCATCTAGCTTGTGCTGTGAGCATCTAGAGTGTGTACCATCTAGCTTGTGCTCTGAGTATCTAGAGTGTGTACCATCTAGCTTGTGCTCTGAGTATCTAGAGTGTGTACCATCTAGCTTGTGCTCTGAGTATCTAGAGTGTGTACCATCTAGCTTGTGCTCTGAGTATCTAGAGTGTGTACCATCTAGCTTGTGCTCTGAGTATCTAGAGTGTGTACCATTTAGCTTTTGCTTTGAGCATCCACCTGTAGTAGAGCTGTTGAAATGCTCTGTGCTTAATTAGGCAAAGACTGTCTAGATTTGCTGTGTCGGGTTTGTTTGTTTGTTTTTTTGACCGTAAAGGCGGCATATAAGCGGAATGTCCTGTAAGAGACAAGATGGCTCCAGTTTATACGTGATGTTTGTGTTCCTTTAAATGTAGGAGAAATAAATCTTCCCCGGAACTTTTGTAGCCTTTTGTTCTGTGTATTCGTGGGCATGAATGTTCTGTCATCGAGCTATTGTTCTATATATCCTGATTCCACTGTTTTTTTTTTTTTATGTTCTGTGAGAGACGCTCAGAAAAGTCTGATATCAGCAGGTTGCTGTATGGCTGCACTGGTTTATGCTGTGGATTTTAAAATAAAAACATGAATTAAGTCTTTAAAGAAAGGATTTTTCTGGAAAAATTTTTTTGTCAGTTGAAATTTATATTATATTAAATTAACTCTTTCACTGTTGAATTAATTCCCACACTGTACCAGAAGAATCTGTGGAGAGGAACAGACAGAACTACAAAAATAAGATTTTTAAGGGCATACATTTTTCCTATCGCAACATATGCCTGTGAGACCTGGACACTTAACAGCTGAGAAACACATAAATCCTTTGAATGTATATGCTACAGAAGAGTTCTTCAGATGTCATGAACACAAAGGAAGGACAAATATATCCATACTACAAGAACTTAATATTGAATAAGGTTGGTTAGTAGAGAGAATTAAATGGAGAAAACTTATTTCGGACATATTAAACGTCATGAGATTTTAGAGAAGACCGTCTTGGTTGGGTAAATAATGGGGAAAAGAAAGAGAGGAAGACCAAGGCGAAGATGGCTGAAAGACATCGTTGATAATCTGCAGATGGATGCATCAGCAGCAAGGCATCTTGCTTACAACCGGGAGACCTACAGAAGAGCTGTTAGGGAGGCAAAGTTCCTCATGGAACACACAAATGACTGACTGACCAGAATAAATTTTGATAAGAAATTTTTTTGTACAAGGAAACTGAAAGGGAGTTACTATGTAGTTAAAAACAACAGGAAATATGGTTTAAGTTAGATAAGTGTTTCATTCATTCATTCATTCATTCATTCATTCATATGTCCCTTGCGGAACTTTGTCTCCCTAACAGCTCTCCTGATAAGTGCTAATTTTAAAAAAATGTATTTAAACTTTGCCTATCATTGTTGGCCTATCAGTCTTTGCCTAGAGCAGGCCAGTTAGCAGCAAAGGTCTATGAGGGCCTCATCAAAACAGACAAATTGGATTTATATAAATCCATCAAGCAGCACCTCGATGAACAAATGCAAAGGAACTTCCTCCAAAGTACCTCTCACATTCAGCTCAATGCATTACATGTAGGCAAGGGCAGTGGTTGCAAGTCCCAACTAAATGCTAGATCACGAAGACCAGACGACATTGGAGTCATCTACCTAAAAACATTGAAGGAAATCCTGAGGTCAAGGCCGAACACGTAAGGGCGTGCCCCGAGTGTAATGAAGCCACTCCCCAGGACCATCAACATAACTAGCCCCCCCCCCTTTTTCAGTTACGGTTAGACTGTCTAAACTTGGCTCTGAAGGATGAAGTGATGAAGGGCAGAATGTAAGACGGGGCTGCGTTCCCAATTCTTTACCCTTTAAAAATAAAGATCATTCATCCTGATCATTAATCCACAAAAATGTGCAAGATCTATCAACTCTGCCGCTGTTGTGTTGGAAGGAAAGAGTTAAAATATTACATAGAAAACCTCATTTCACTCCGTTGTGACACTTTATAGTGTTCTTAGTCGCTTGCGCTTGCTAGTGCTCATCATAATTTTAATTGTTATTTCCCTTTTTTATTCTCGACTTGTTAAAATCTGAAGACGAGAGCAAAGTAGTGCGAATCAAACTTAACAAACAAGGGCATCGAAGATCAACACAGGAACCAAACTCACAATCTTGAATACAATATAAAGACGGCCCTAGTACTGGGTCTGAGGTGGCCAGCACAATACGACAAAGGGCACAAACATTCATGAACCGCTGGGCTGGGAATTGTTCCAAACATTAAATGGCAAGACAAGACCATAAGTGTGGAGTTATAGGAAAAATCAGGACAGGGGGTCTATGAACCTACAAATCACGTCTAGAAATGGAGATGGATTGGCCATGCACCGCGAGGAAACCAGATACTAGCATAACACTGACATACCCCCCAGGGAAATAGAAATGGAGATTATGACGGTGCTCAGAGACACAGGATACACATGGAAGGAAGTAGAGAAGAAACCCAAGAGTAGGGATGACTGGGAGAGACTTTATCCGTGGCCTATAATCCCAAGGGAGTGAGGGGCAATGATGACAGTGAAGTCAGTTTAAAATAACTTTATTTCTTTAAACACATTTTTAAAAAATGTGGAAGGCATTAAATGTAATCAAGGGCTATAAGTAAGTTATAGTGCAATCATAAGATTTTACGGGGATTACATCCCTTTGCTGTTTTGCCATTTTTAGTAACCTCCGACAGACGGACCTGGCATAAAGAGCAGATCCGACTAATAATAACATCATCATGTTGCTTGTCGATCTGATCGATGTTTACTAGAAATTGATCTCAATAACTGACAGTAATGATGAGTCTCGTTTTGATTCAAGATCCCGTCTGACTGTTGTCTCGTCTTTTAGTTCTCATTTATATTTCTGTTTATTAGCGCGGGTCCTCGACATACTAGTTGCCTCGGTCTTTCGCCAGCTCTTCCTTTTTTTTCTTCTCGTGGATGATAGAAGAATATCGCTTGATATTTTAGATATATCATTGTATCTCAGATTTTATCCACCTGTGTATGAGATTTATTTCTGGATACGATTGTAGTCCTTTCCTTCTGCTTGCCCCAGCCATCTTATTCCTCTGCTGATCAGTGGTGTTATTCTGAAATGAAGCCAGGAACCGCCCGCAGAGCCTGAAGAACCTCAGAGCTGTTACTTTCTGCTGACCTTTGATGTTATTTTCTGATTGCAGGGAACAAAGAAAATTCACGAAGTCTCAGAGGTTCCCAGAGTGGGTTGGTACGGGTACTGTCCCCTTTTTTTAGGATGTGGGAAATAGTGGGGGGGGGGGGGGGGGGGGTGGGGGGAGGACGGTGGGAGAAAAAAGAAGCGACAGGAGTTATCAGGACTGAGAGAAGAAACGATTATAGGACGCAAGGGGGGGGGGGGTTTGGTCTGATAGGTCGAGGGGGAGAGTAAGAGACGGGAAGACAGAGTTTGGGGACCGCTGTTTTATTCTTCTATGATTTGTCAATGTTTGTTTTTTTTTTTTTTTTTGGTCACTTTATTTCTTTATCATCTCTGTGTGTGTGTGTGTGTGTTGTGTGTCTTTTGCTCTCTCATTTTCTCTCTCTCTCTCTCTCATTCTGTCTGTCTCTCTATATATTCTTTTCTCCGTTAAACGTCACACTGGACTCGCAAAGTAGTTCGCCAATTTTTCCTGTCTTCGGCGAGTCTTTCAACCTCATCAAAGGATTTTATGCCTGTTAATTTGGCCTCTCTTAATAATGTCCTCTTCAGAATTTCACGCGGTCTGCCTCTTTTTCTTTAGCCTGTTGTGTTCCACATGATAACTTGTTTTGGGATTCTCTGATCATTTCTTCTCATCAAGTGACCAACATATGTCCATCTCCTTATCCTGATCACCCATGAGACTGGTTGTTGTTCAGTCATTTTGTTCATACTTCTCTCTAATTCTGTCTCTCCATATTCCACCACCCCTCCCCCTCTCTTTCTTCCCTGTCTTAACTTGTCTGTATGACATATTTCACACGAGCCTGTACAACAAACTTGCTGGGGTAACTTTATACAAAACCGGTGTTAAATTTGTATGAGCTGTTTATTGGCGGGCAAGAGAAAGCTGATACATAACTAACTGAATGTCTGACAGTTTCTCTGTGAGTATACGAGTGCTTTCTGATGTTTATCTTTTGAAAATAAACTCTCTCTCTCCTTCTCTCTCTCTCTCTCTCCTCTCTCTCTCTCTCTGGAGATAATAAATTGGTAAGGAAGACGTGAATGCTGAGAGATGAGGGGGTCAAGAATTATTGGAGGAGGTGTGTGTTCAATTCTTCACCTTTTGAAAATACGCTTCACTAGACCGTGTGTATCATCCGACTCCTCCCCCACCCCCTTTCCGCCTCTCTCTTTTTCTCTCTCTCTTTCGCTCTCTCTCTCTCTCTCTCTCTCTCTCTCTCTCTATATATATATATATATATATATATATATATATATATATATATATATAAACGCATAGACTGTCCTATTCCTACCTGCCATGTAGTCACATCTACATTTCTCTTATGATAGCTAACCTAGGACAATTCTGTGCTTTTGTACTGGAGTGGCTCAAATCGGGAAACTGTTTATCAATCTGACCCCCTAATTAATGAGCGTATCAGTGTGACTGTAATTAATGAGTGTTTTTATCAATTTGACCGTAATTAAAGGGTGTACCGGTCTGGCTGTAATTAATGAGTGTTTATCACTTTGACCGTAATTAATGTGTGTGCGTTTATCACTTTGACGGTAATTAATGAATGTGTTTATCATTTCTGCCGTAATTAAAAATGTTTATCAATTTGACAGTAATTAATGAGCGTTTATCAATTTGACTGTAATTGATGAGTGTTTGTTAATTAGACTGTGATTATTGAGTGATAATGTAAAAAGAAGTTGTATCGTATGTTTGTATATTATGCTATTGAATGTATGAATGAGAGATTATGCATTTTAGCTGTTCGTTATGTTTATATTATTATTGTGTTTTGTGAATGTGTATCAGTACTATATTAATACTGACTGGATCTTGACGAAATGAGAGAGGTAAAGGGCAGACCGTATGACAAGTCATGAGCTGTCGAAAATAAAGTCAGGTCATTATTTCCTTCATTCAGTCATTCTTTTATTCATTCAGTCATTCTGTCGTTTGTTTTGTAATTCTTTCCTTGTTTCTTTCGTTCGTTCACTCGTTATCTCGTTATTTGAACCATTCTTTCGTTCAGTCATTCTTGTATTCGTTCAGTCATATTTCTTTCGTTCGTGCAGCCATTCTTTCTTTCAATCAGTCATTCGTTCTTTCATTTGTTTTTTCTCATTCTTTCCTTCGTTATACAGTCTCCAAAAAAAAAAAAAACTACTTCAAATTAATTTTCCAAACAACCGGCAGCCATCACCCCCCCCCC
The DNA here is from genome assembly GCA_009760885.1 of Achatina immaculata. Taxonomy (NCBI): domain Eukaryota; kingdom Metazoa; phylum Mollusca; class Gastropoda; order Stylommatophora; family Achatinidae; genus Lissachatina; species Lissachatina immaculata. Next base: position 22,897,667 of record CM019712.1, read on the forward strand.
CAACTCATCCCATCTTCCCTCCATCTTCCAACCAGATCTTCTTCTTTGTTCCTGTTGTTGATTGATCTTTCTTTTCAGTATCATTTTCTGCAGTTTTATTTTCCCTTTGTTCGCTCACTTGAGTTAGATAACGAACGAAAGGGCGGGTAACAAGAGTGAGTATCTGTGTGATAGCGTTTATACAAGTACGTGAGAGAGAGAGAGAGAGAGTAGTTTCTATAAATAGATAATCACCTGGCATAAAAAACGCGAATGTGCCAGGTACAAGTTTAAAATGCTGCCAAAAAAAAAAAAGGCAGATAGATTTGGTTTCAGGTTTGGTTTTTGTTTTCCAACTGCCAACTGTAGTGCCATCGCAAACAGTCAGTTCGCATGTAATCCGTTAGGCTGTCATTGTTGTCCAGAGACCGTAAAGCTAACTCTAAGCATAACTTTGTCTTCTAGCTCTTCTGACACCACGAAATTATGTTGTGTTATCTTCCGAATATTTGCTTACTCTGCCGAATGTTATATATACTATACCGAATACCATCTCTTTCTCACTCTCCTTCTCTCTCTCTCTCCCCCTCTCCGTCTCTCTCTCCTCCCCTCTCTCCATCTCTCTCTCCCTCTCTCTCTCCCCCTCTCTCCTCCCCTCTCTCTCTCCCTCTCTCTCTCCCTCTCTCCCTCTCTCTCCCCTCTCTTTCCCTCTCCCTCTCTCCCTCTCTCTCTCCCTCTCTCTCTCTCTCTGTCTCTCTAAACCTTAAATGTCCAAGGCATATGTGGCTTCCGCAAGAGTTTTCCACAAATGTCTGTCATTCGCCGTTTCCTCTTTTTCCCACTCTTGCCCAGGTGAGCCCTCTGTTGCTCAACATCCTCTCTGTTGTTCTTCTCCGTGTCTTCTTTGATCTACCCTTACTCCTGCAACTCTGAGGTGTCCATCTTAGTGCTACCTTTGGTGATGAGTGATGAGTCATCTGGAGTTAGGAATACCAACTATAGTCTTACTAAAAATTCTATGTAGCCCTCAAATAATTTCTAAAATATACCGAATTAAAAAATATTTAGTATGGAAATAATTTGTCTAGAGTACCGAATAGCAGTCTCGTACCGAATATAGTGTTGAATTTTTCCGAATAATTTGTGCAGTCTGGGGACTATGTAGTCTAGTTCACTGGTTACCAACATATTTACATCCAGGAACCGCTTTTCCAACGATTTATAACTTGGGAACCTCTCATAGTTTATACAAATCTCTCTGTTATAACTCTCTAAGTTGTTTTTTTTTTTTCATTCAACGACTGACACTCAATACCAAATTCCTAACGAAACCACTGACCACAGTTTGGGAACCGCTGAACCAGTTTACAGAGCGGCACAGATTTTGCTCCACATCGCACTCACCACAATACCTTTCATATGCGCACATACACACACCACATATACATACATGCACACGGAACATTCACACATTTTGGTACTATTGTTAAGGACACGGTTTCGTATCTGTTCGCAGACGTAGACAAAAAAAACAAAACGCACCTGTTATTTATTTATTTCTTTTATTTATTCAGCCACAAGTCGTCGTACGAGATTTAAAACACATAAAACTGCTGATATCAGATTTCTCATCCATATACTGACATAAACCTGCTGTGTTCTTAAACTTGACACAATTCAGAAGTGGCTCATAAGCAGTTGTCTGCATCTTACATCTTACATCCTTCCAGTGCCGTTAAACGTCTCATAGGGCTCGCATGGTAGTTCGCCAAGTCTTCCTGTTTTCGGCGAGCTTTTCAGACTCATCAGGAGATTTTATGCTTGCTAATTTGGCCTCTCTTAACAATGTCCTCTTTAGAGTTTCACGTTTGGTTTTTGTTTTCCAACTGCCAACTGTAGTGCCATCGCAAACAGTCAGTTCGCATGTAATCCGTTAGGCTGTCATTGTTGTCCAGAGAGCGTAAAGCTAACTCTAAGCATAACTTTGTCTTCTAGCTCTTCTGACACCACGAAATTATGTTGTGTTATCTTCCGAATATTTGCTTACTCTGCCGAATGTTATATATACTATACCGAATACCATCTCTTTCTCACTCTCCTTCTCTCTCTCTCTCCCCCTCTCCGTCTCTCTCTCCTCCCCTCTCTCCATCTCTCTCTCCCTCTCTCTCTCCCCTCTCTCCTCCCCTCTCTCTCTCCCTCTCTCTCTCCCTCTCTCCCTCTCTCTCCCCTCTCTTTCCCTCTCCCTCTCTCCCTCTCTCTCTCCCTCTCTCTCTCTCTCTGTCTCTCTAAACCTTAAATGTCCAAGGCATATGTGGCTTCCGCAAGAGTTTTCCACAAATGTCTGTCATTCGCCGTTTCCTCTTTTTCCCACTCTTGCCCAGGTGAGCCCTCTGTTGCTCAACATCCTCTCTGTTGTTCTTCTCCGTGTCTTCTTTGATCTACCCTTACTCCTGCAACTCTGAGGTGTCCATCTTAGTGCTACCTTTGGTGATGAGTCATCTGGAGTTAGGAATACCAACTATAGTCTTACTAAAAATTCTATGTAGCCCTCAAATAATTTCTAAAATATACCGAATTAAAAAATATTTAGTATGGAAATAATTTGTCTAGAGTACCGAATAGCAGTCTCGTACCGAATATAGTGTTGAATTTTTCCGAATAATTTGTGCAGTCTGGGGACTATGTAGTCTAGTTCACTGGTTACCAACATATTTACATCCAGGAACCGCTTTTCCAACGATTTATAACTTGGGAACCTCTCATAGTTTATACAAATCTCTCTGTTATAACTCTCTAAGTTGTTTTTTTTTTTTCATTCAACGACTGACACTCAATACCAAATTCCTAACGAAACCACTGACCACAGTTTGGGAACCGCTGAACCAGTTTACAGAGCGGCACAGATTTTGCTCCACATCGCACTCACCACAATACCTTTCATATGCGCACATACACACACCACATATACATACATGCACACGGAACATTCACACATTTTGGTACTATTGTTAAGGACACGGTTTCGTATCTGTTCGCAGACGTAGACAAAAAAAAAAAAACAAAACGCACCTGTTATTTATTTATTTCTTTTATTTATTCAGCCACAAGTCGTCGTACGAGATTTAAAACACATAAAACTGCTGATATCAGATTTCTCATCCATATACTGACATAAACCTGCTGTGTTCTTAAACTTGACACAATTCAGAAGTGGCTCATAAGCAGTTGTCTGCATCTTACATCTTACATCCTTCCAGTGCCGTTAAACGTCTCATAGGGCTCGCATGGTAGTTCGCCAAGTCTTCCTGTTTTCGGCGAGCTTTTCAGACTCATCAGGAGATTTTATGCTTGCTAATTTGGCCTCTCTTAACAATGTCCTCTTTAGAGTTTCACGTGGTCAGCCCATTTTTTCTTCGGCCTGGTGTGTTGAACTTGATAGCTTGTTTGGGGATCCTCTGATTGTTTCTTCTCATCACCTGACCGACGTATGTCCATCTCCTTTTTCTGATCACCCATGAGACTGGTTGTTGTTTGCTCATCTGTCTTATCTCTGCGTTGTTATTGAATTCATTCCACTTTATACCGAGTATTTTCCTTAGGCATTTGTTTTCAAAAGAGACTGATTTCTTGTCTAGTTCTTTCTTTTCCAGCTTTCACATGCATAAATGAGGGTGAATATTACGTTTGAATTGAATAACCTTAAAAATGAATTTGATTTGAAAATACTGGATGTAAAATTCTCGTAGTGTATGTGCTGCTGTCACCTTTGGTGTAAAAAAAATTCACACTGGCTGTCATAAAATCACAGACACTATTAATACCGTGTGTGACCATGTGAGTCATCAAGTAGGCTTGACAATAGCATCTCTTGCTGTCACAGAGTGCTAGGTGTGTGTGCTGCTATCTCAGAGTGCTAGATGTATGTGCTGCTATCACAGAGTGCTAGATGTATGTGCTGCTATCACAGAGTGCTAGATGTATGTGCTGCTATCTCAGAGTGCTAGATGTATGTGCTGCTGTCACAGAGTGCTAGGTGTATGTGCTGCTGTCACAGAGTGCTAGGTGTGTGTGCTGCTATCTCAGAGTGCTAGATGTATGTGCTGCTGTCACAGAGTGCTAGATGTATGTGCTGCTATCTCAGAGTGCTAGATGTATGTGCTGCTGTCACAGAGTGCTAGATGTATGTGCTGCTGTCACAGAGTGCTAGATGTATGTGCTGCTGTCACAGAGTGCTAGATGTATGTGCTGCTGTCACAGAGTGCTAGATGTATGTGCTGCTGTCACAGAGTGCTAGATGTATGTGCTGCTGTCACAGAGTGCTAGATGTATGTGCTGCTGTCACAGAGTGCTAGATGTATGTGCTGCTGTCACAGAGTGCTAGGTGTGTGTGCTGCTGTCACAGAGTGCTAGGTGTATGTGCTGTTATCACAGAGTGCTAGGTGTATGTGCTGTTATCACAGAGTGCTGAGTGTATGTGCTGTTATCACAGAGTGCTAGGTGTATGTGCTGTTATCACAGAGTGCTGAGTGTATGTGCTGGTGTCACAGAGTGCTGGGTGTATGTGCTGGTATCACAGAGTGCTGAGTGTATGTGCTGGTGTCACAGAGTGCTGGGTGTATGTGCTGTTATCACAGAGTGCTGGGTGTATGTGCTGCTGTCACAGAGTGCTGGGTGTATGTGCTGCTGTCTGAGTTGCTGTATGGAAACAGTAGTGCAGATTTATCAATAGCATTTGACGATCTTGAGCTGGTGTTGTTACGCGAGGTTGACCAAGGCCTGGGACACTCATTCGTGGTACCTGTTGCCTGAAATCCCTGGTTCAGTCTCACTGTAGTCAAATGGTCAAGGTGAAAGCGTCTGGCAAGATCTCTGGTCATCATTTCACTGCTGAGTATACCAACAGCTTGCCATGGCTCTTGTGACAACAATCTGGGCAAGACGGAAAACATTAACAGACTTCCTTTCAGTGGAAACAGATAATGGCCTTTTACTTACTTAAACTTGCCTGATACGTGTGCCAAATGTCAAAGTCATGTGATTTTTAATAAGGCCATAAATTAAGATAAATGTTGATATGAACGTGCAGCACGCCATGTTTAAAGCAAACATCACATCGCCAGGAAAATGTCCTTACATTAGCCGCCATATTTGCATTCATCTCAGGCTTGAACATCGCTCACGTACACAAACATTTCACGCTTCGCAATAGTTCGATAAAGTGGTGCGTTTTTAATGGCAGCACAGGTCAAAGTCTTCGTGTCACAACTGATTCAGTACCAGCAGCATGTGTATGTATGTTTGTTAGTTACTATTTTTGATCGTCTGTCTGTTGTCCGTAGTATAAATATTTATATCAGAAACTTCTTTCTTGTCTTATTTCAGGGTGACCTTGAGCAACCTTGACCCAGGCAAGATGTACGAGGTCATCATATTCGCTGAGAATGGGGTCACAAATGTCAGCGCCCAAATCGCCCAGTCGGTGTCAGTAAACATCATTACAGAGTCTATAGGTGAGTCAGTAGACACAGTCTATAGGTGAGTCACAGTAAACACAGAGTGTACAGGTGAGTCAGTAGACACAGTCTGTAGGTGAGTCAGTAGACACAGTCTGTAGGTGAGTCAGTAGACACAGTCTATAGGTGAGTCTCAGTAAACACAGAGTGTACAGGTGAGTCAGTAGACATAAAGTGTATAGGTGAGTCTATAAACTATGCCTATTGACTCAGTAGACACAGAGTGTACAGGTGAGCCAGTAGACATAGTCTATAAGTGAGTCTGAGTAAACACAGAGTCTATAGGGGAGTCTCAGTAAACACAGAGTGTACGGGTGAGTCAGTAGACAGAGTGTGTAAGTGAGTCAGTAGATACAGAGTGTATAAGTGAGTCAGTAAATACAGAGTGTATAAGTGAGTCAGTACACAGAGTGTGTAAGTGAGTCAGTAAATACAGAGTGTATAAGTGAGTCAGTACACAGAGTGTGTAAGTGAGTCAGTAGATACAGAGTGTATAAGTGAGTCAGTAGACAGAGTGTATAAGTGAGTCAGTAGATACAGAGTGTATAAGTGAGTCAGTAGACAGAGTGTATAAGTGAGTCAGTAGATACAGAGTGTATAGGTGAGTCAGTAGATACAGAGTGTATAAGTGAGTCAGTAGACAGAGTGTGTAAGTGAGTAAGTAGATAAAGAGTGTATAGGTGAGTCAGTAGACAGAATGTACAGGTGAGTCAGTAGATACATAGTGTATAAGTGAGTCAGTAATTACATAGTGTACAGATGAGTCAGTAGACAGTCTATAGGTGAGTCAGTAATTACATAGTGTACAGATGAGTCAGTAGACAGTCTATAGGTGAGTCAGTAGACACAGGGTCTATAAGTGAGTCTTAGTAGCCACAGAATGTGCAGGTGACTCTGTAGACACAGAGTGTACAGGTGAGTCAGTAGACATAGTCTATAGATGAGTCAGTAAATCCAATCTATAGAAGTAAACACAGTGTATAAATGAGTCAGTGGACACAGTCTATCGGAGTTTATCCTTGATAAATTCCGTCGACCTCTCCTCTCCTCTTTACTCTTTCTTGTCTTTCATGCACAGTGCATGATCAGACCATGTCCACTTCCTTTATATTTTATCTCATTTTTATTATCATCCCGGATCGCTGATAGATTTCCTAGTCACAAAATCAGTAAATCATTCATTCAGTCAGTCAGTCATTTGCATGTCCTTTGCAAAACTTTGCCTCCCTAACGGCTCTCCTGTAGGCCTCTCGGTTGCACGCAAGATGGCCTGCTGCTGATGCATCCAGTCACAATGCATTTAATACAAAACATTCAGTCACAAAGTCTCTCTTTCCACATTCCACTTTTCTGTTTTCCCAATCTTATTTGCCGTCATTACAAGAGTCTTCTTTGCTAAGTGTCTGTCTCTCAAGGTCAGTGGTTCGAATCTAGCCGGAGGGGTCTCAGTCACCCAGGGTGTAGAAATGGGTACCTGACTCCTTCTGGAGCCGAGGAAGAAAGGACCCCCAGGTCGTGATGCTGACCTCGTCGCCCTCTTGTTTTGCTGACAGGTCAAGGAGAACGAAGACACTAACACCAGATATCACAGGTGCCTCTATAGCATAGGACTACCTATAGCTTACCTGTACAAGAGTAGTTCAGAGCTCCAGTGGGCTTTGTCCAGAGTGCACTATTTTTTTACAAGAATAGGTCAGAGCTCCAGTGGGCTTTGTCCAGAGTGCACTATTTTTTACAAGAGTAGGTCAGAGCTCCAGTGGGCTTTGTCCAGAGTGCACTATTTTTTTACAAGAATAGGTCAGAGCTCCAGTGGGCTTTGTCCAGAGTGCACTATTTTTTTACAAGAGTATGTCAGAGCTCCATTGGGCTTTGTCCAGAGTGCACTATTTTTTTTACAAGAGTAGGTCAGAGCTCCAGTGGGCTTTGTCCAGAGTGCACTATTTTTTTACAAGAATAGGTCAGAGCTCCAGTGGGCTTTGTCCAAAGTGCACTATTTTTTTTACAAGAGTAGGTCAGAGCGCCAGTGGGCTTTGTCCAAAGTGCACTATTTTTTTACAAGAATAGGTCAGAGCTCCAGTGGGCTTTGTCCAGAGTGCACAATTTTTTTACAAGAGTATGTCAGAGCTCCATTGGGCTTTGTCCAGAGTGCACTATTTTTTACAAGAGTAGGTCAGAGCTCCAGTGGGCTTTGTCCAGAGTGCACTATTTTTTTACAAGAATAGGTCAGAGCTCCAGTGGGCTTTGTCCAGAGTGCACTATTTTTTTACAAGAGTATGTCAGAGCTCCATTGGGCTTTGTCCAGAGTGCACTATTTTTTACAAGAGTAGGTCAGAGCTCCAGTGGGCTTTGTCCAGAGTGCACTATTTTTTAACAAGAATAGGTCAGAGCTCCAGTGGGCTTTGTCCAGAGTGCACTATTTTTTTTACAAGAATAGGTCAGAGCTCCAGTGGGCTTTGTCCAGAGTACACTATTTTTTTTACAAGAATAGGTCAGAGCTCCAGTGGGCTTTGTCCAGAGTGCACTATTTTTTTACAAGAATAAGTCAGAGCTCCAGTGGGCTTTGTTCAGAGTGCACTACTTTTTTTACAAGAATAGGTCAGAGCTCCAGTGGGCTTTGTTCAGAGTGCACTATTTTTTTTACAAGAATAGGTCAGAGCTCCAGTGGGCTTTGTCCAGAGTGGACTACATTTAAATTATAATCATTTTAATGGTTTATTTGTTCATATTTCTTATAATGTTACCGAATACTGTTTTTGCTAACTCAGCACGCTTGTCCTCTCTTTATTTTTATACTTTCCAAAGCCAGACGTTTCTACGACAATTTTCCAGTTGACCTTCTTCTTCTTCTTCTGCAAGTTGTTGGTCACATCAGATCCTGATCTTCTCGATATGGCAAACCCCGCAGTCCTCTCCAGATCCTGATGGGAGCCCCTAAGCTTTTGCCCCAAGCTTTTGTCTCTCGTCTCAGGTCCGCATGGTTTGGGCACTTTGGAAGGATATGTTCTGGAGTCTGGACTCCACTGCCACATGGACACTCGTCTGTGAGAGACGTTTTGAGTCGATGTAGGTGGCTTAGTAGTCTGCAGTGGCCTGTCCGTAGGCGAAAGAGGATGGTTTGCTGATGTCTTTGTAGCTGGTGTTCCAGTTGACCTAACACTTGGGTATCGAATTTTCCTTGACGACAATTCTCACTGATAGTTTACACTCCTTTCTTGCACTTTGTACACCTTGCTGTCACAGAAGTTCTCTACATCCTCTTCTCATCTTCCCGCTCTTGGAGCATAGATCTGTATAACTTTGATGTCGATAAATTTACTATATAGTATAACCAGTAATATTATGCCCGATACCGCCCAGTGGCTTTCAGTATCTGATGAAGTTTTTTTTTTTTTTGTCTGTGATAATTCTCTTTAGCTAGATTCTCAAAGTGAATAGCTAGATTCTCAAAACAAAGAGCTGGATTCTCAAAATGAATAGCTAGATTCTCGAAATGAATAGCTAGATTCTCAAAATGAATAGAATTTTTGGGATATTTTCTCCTGGAATTATCCACCCAGTTTGTGGTTATAATCTTACATCTTGCTTCTCACATTTTACATCCTTCCCGTGCCGTTAAATGTCACATAGGGCTCGCAAGATAGTTCGCGAAGTTTTCCTGTTTTCGGAGAGCTTTTCAATCTAGTTTGGCCTCTCTTAAACAATGTCCTCTTTAGAGTTTCACGTGGTCGACCTCTTTTTCTTCGGCCTGTTGTGCTCCACTTGATAGCTTGTTTTGTGATTCTCTGATTGTTTACTCTCATCACGTGACCGATATATGTCCATCTCCTTTTTTCTAATCACCCATGAGACAGGTTGTTGTTCACTCATCTGTCTTATCTCTATGTTATTCTTGAATTCGTTCCACTTTATACAGAGTATTTTCCTTAGGCACTGGTTTTTGCTTTTAATTACGTTCTTCAAGTATTATTCTTAAAATAAAAATCTGGTTATACGGTTCAGCAAAAATATGTTTCATGTTAGTTTATTTTGTCGTGTATATTGTTTTGATCATATCACGGGGCGTAATACAAAAAATGAAAACCATAATGGTGAAAAAAGCAAGAGGATGACAGAGATGTACATCAGTGGACAACATGAAAAAAAATGGACTGGATTCTGCGTGCCAGTCTTCACTGTTAAAACAAGAAACGGGACAGACTGGTGGGTCATTACGGCCAACATCTCCAAGGAAAGTAGCACAGGATCTGTTGAGATTTCACATTATTTCCAACCCTCCAGCAAAATGAAACCTTACATGAAATTATTTTTGCTAACCAGGAAAGATGGTTGCTCTTCGGAAGCTGAGCATGGGGCCCAAGTACCTCACCATTGGGTGGGACGTCCCCACGGGCATGAAAGGACGCATTCTGCAGTTCAACGTCCGGTTTTACCCGAGGACAGAGGACAGCACCCCGATAAGCAGACACACCACCGCGCAGAACTACACGCTGACGGAGTTCATGCTGGAGACGGAGTATGTTTTCATGGTAAGTACTCAAAGCGCATTCATGTGTGTGCTCGTGGCTATCTACCTCTCCCTGTCCTTTTCAATATCTACTTAACTTCAGCTTCAAGCGCCATATATTTCCAGATTGGGCTTTGTTAAATTCGCTAACAGTTTGAACTGGTCCACGTCACGTGATCTTCAGTTTTCCATGGTATGACATCTTGAATTAGTAAGATTTGAAAAAAAAAATAGAAAAAAAAGAAGAGAGAATTGTTTACAAAAAACTTGTTATATTCTCCATATTACATTTTCGTTATCTTCTTTTATATTCCAGATTCTGTTCTCACTCTTTGTTATATTCTCCACGTTCTGTTATTTCTGTGTTATATTCTCTACATTCTTGCTCTTGTCTGTGTGTGCAGTAATGTGTGTTATTATTTCTGTGTTACATTCTCCACATTCTGTTATTTCTGTGTTATATTCTCCACATTCTGTTATTTCTGTGTTATATTCTCCACGTTCTGTTATTTCTGTGTTATATTCTCCACGTTCTGCTACATCTGTGTTATATTCCCCGTATTCTGTTACATCTGTGTTATATTCCCCACATTCTGTTACATCTGTGTTATATTCCCCGTATTCTGTTCTTGATGACAATGATGAAAGTTATGGACATGAATCCCCTCTCGAGGTATCTGTGTACAGTTGTACTTCAAGTCAGCAAACTTCTGAACTTTAAAATTTTTTTTATTAGCCAAATCAACAAAATTGCTTTCAGTTAAATGGTATTCAGCTGCAGTAAACGGAGCAAAGGTGGCATAAGATCTGGAATAATCGAAAGCTTTAAAGATGGCATAAGATCTGGAATGATTGAAAGCTTTAAAGATGGCATAAGATCAGGAATGATTGAAAGCTTTAAAAAAGGCATAAGATCTGGAATGATTGAAAGCTTTAAAGATGGCATAAGATCTGGAATGATTGAAAGCTTTAAAGATGGCATAAGATCTGGAATGATTGAAAGCTTTAAAGATGGCATAAGATCTGGAATGATTGAAAGCTTTAAAGTTAGCATAATATCTGGAATGATTGAAAACTTTAAAGGTGGTATAAGATCTGGAATGATCGAAAGCTTTAAAGATGGCATAAGATAGAGAAGCATCTGGAATGATCGAAAGCTGTAAAGATGGCATAAGATCTGGAATGATCGAAAGCTGTAAAGATGGCATAAGATCTGGAATGATCGAAAGCTGTAAAGATGGCATAAGATCTGGAATGATCGAAAGCTGTAAAGATGGCATAAGATGGAGAAGCATTATCATCAGCGCTGTCCAGTACAACAAATAATAATAGTAATAATAATAATAATTAGATTCACATTAAAATCATCTACATTATACATAATTATCATCCTGATGACTATTTATGTCCAGATGTGCCTAAAACTATCTAGATCTACATTTTAACAAAACTCTTGATTGACAACCCTTGCATACACAGAGAAAAATAATATCTGGACTGAAAACCCTCACTCACACACACACACACACACACAAAATCGACACTGGCAACCCTTGAACAAACCCCATACCAGGGTCTTGATCATATCTTGGTCGATACTCCAGCGCATTGATTTTTGCTTCTCTTAATCTCACGTCTCAGGCTATCCATCTCCTAGCACACTTATCCACTCTCTATCCGTCATCTGTCCCAGTTTCATCTATTATCCTTTCATTCTTCGCCTTCTCCTTAGCACTTACCACCAGTCGCTATTTTTGCCATTAACATCGACCGCATTCTCGAGCCATTAAGATCAAATTAGCATAAACCGCCATCAATTAGGGCGAGATTAGGCCAGGACTTGCATATATCGTCTGGGGCCACGCCTTTGACAAGTACACAGATTGTACATTTGGGATAATCAGGTCAGATTCTTTGCAGCGCAGAGAGAGAGAGAAAGAGAAAGAGACAGAGACAGAGAAAGAAAGAGAGACAGAGAGAGAAAGAGAAAGAAAGAGAGACAGAGACACAGAGAGAGAAAGAGAAAGAAAGAGAGACAGAGACACAGAGAGAGAGAGACAGAGACAGAGAAAGAAAGAGAGATAGACACAGAAGGAGAGAGACAGACAGAGACAGAGAAAGACAGAGAGAGACAGACATACAGACAGAGACAGATAAAGAAAGAGAGACAAAGACACAGAGAGAGACAGAGAAAGAAAGAGAGACAAAGACACAGAGAGAGACAGAGAAAGAAAGAGAGACACAGAGAGAGAGACAGAGACAGAGAAAGAAAGAGACACAGAGAGAGACAGAGACAGAGAAAGAAAGAGAGACAGAGACACACAGAGAGAGAGACAGAGACAGAGAAAGAAAAAGAGACAGAGAGAGACAGAGACAGAAAGAAAGAAGACAGAGACACAGAGACAGAGAAAGAAAGAGAGACAGAGACACAGAGAGAGACAGAGACACAGAGAGAGAGACAGAGAAAGAAACAGAGACAGAGAAAGAAAGAGAGACAGAGACACAGAGAGAGAGAGACAGAGAAAGAAAGAGAGACAGAGACAGAGAAAGAAAAAGAGACAGAGACAGAGAGAGAGAGACAGAGACAGAGAAAGAAAGAGAGACAGAGACACAGAGAGAGACAGAGGCAGAGAAATAGAGAGAGACAGCGAGAGAGAAAAGAGAGAGAGAGAGAGAGACATGATCGTTGAAAACAAAATCTGACTTGGAAAGTTCCGAGCTGAAAATGGATCACTGATAGATCTGGAGTTGTTTTTCTTCTGCTGCAAATAACATCCCCGCTTCTGGCACTCCCTGGAGTTACGGGGCAGTTTATGGTAGGCGCCCTCATCCAGGCGTCGGTTTGTGAGTCCTAGACTTAAGAGTAAATGGAGAGGAAATATTTCTTCCCGTACGGTTTCAATTTTCTGTCGGCTCGCATTTAAATCCTCGTTTTCGGCTCCTAGAAATTGATTGTCTACTAGTATGTGTGCCAGTAGCTGTCTGTCCGCTTGTCTGTCTGTATGTCTGTCTGTCTTTGTGGGTGTCCGTGCCTGCTTATCTATCTATCTATCTATCTATCTATCTATCTATCTATCTATCTATCTATCTATCTATGCTTGGCAGTCCATCTAAATAGCTCTCTCTCCCCCTATCTGTCTCACACCATAGCGGCTGAGACAGTTACCTAAGACAGGCTGAGACAGTTACCTAAGACAGGCTGAGACAGTTACCTAAGACAAGCTGAGACAGTTATGCAAGACAAGCTGAGACAATTACCCAAGGCAAGTTGAGACAGTTATCTAAGACAAGCAGAGACAGTTATCTAAGACAAGCTGAGACAGTTACCTAAGACAAGCTGAGACAGTTACCTAAGACAGACTGAGACAGTTACCTAAGACAAGCACACACACAGTTATCCAAGAGAAGCTGAAACAGTTACCTAAGACGAGCTGAGACAGTTATGCAAGACAAGCTGAGACAATTACCCAAGGCAAGTTCAGACAGTTATCTAAGACAAGTTGAGACAGTTATCTAAGACAAGCTGAGACAGTTATCTAAAACAAGCTGAGACAATTACCCAAGGCAAGCTAAGACAGTTATCTAAGACAAGCTGAGACAGTTATTTAAGACAAGTTGAGACAGTTACCTAAGACGACCAGAGACACTTAAAACAAATTTCCAATCAACAGCCAGATGGTCAAGCACGTGCCAATGTTTGCTTACGGGGACATAATGACGTGGCATGCGATGTCACGCTGTGTCACGTCATGTACCACGTGGCAGATTTATGTGGAGAAGGATATAGTGCTAACTGTTCACATTGTGGACCTTGTTGCTGGATATGCCCGGCCCACATTTCTTTTTCATCTTTTTTTTTCATTCAGTGGTTTTCAAAGTTTTACTGGGGGGCGGGACTTACTTTGTCTGATATCAGAACGAACTAGAACTGTTAAATTTGATTTTAATTTGGTAAAATTCGATAACTATTTCTTGTAATCTTCAGAACACGAATGTGAAGTAACTGTCTACTCTGGCGTATTTTTTTTTATTACTCATGTACATATTCTCATGTATCCTGTTACACTTGTTCCTATTCTTATGTATCATGTTTCTTCTGTGTCTATTCTTATGTATCCTGTTACTATTGTGTCTATTCTCATGTATCCTGTTACTTATGTGTCTATTTTCATGTATCTTGTTACTTCTGTCTATTCTCATGTATCCTATTACTTTTTTTGTCTGTTCCAGCGTGTCCTATTAATCTTGTGTCTTTTCTTAAGTATCCTGTTACTCTTGTATCTATTCTCACGTATCCTGTTACTCTTGTATTTATTCTCACGTATCCTGTTACTCTTGCATCTATTCTCACGTATCATGTTCCTCTTGTATTTATTCTCACGTATCCTGTTACTCTTATATCTATTCTCACGTATCCTGTTACTCTTGTATTTATTCTCACGTATCCTGTTACTCTTGCATCTATTCTCACGTATCCTGTTACTCTTGCATCTATTCTCACGTATCCTGTTACTCTTGCATCTATTCTCACGTATCCTGTTACTCTTGCATCTATTCTCACGTATCCTGTTACTCTTGCATTTATTCTCACGTATCCTGTTACTCTTGCATCTATTCTCAAGTATATGTTACTCTTGCATCTATTCTCACGTATCCTGTTACTCCTGTACATATTCTCACGTATCCTGTTACTCTTGTACATATTCTTGCTTATTCTGTTACTTTTGTGTCTGTTCTCATGTATGCTGTTACTTCTGTGTCTATTCTCAAGTATCCTGTTACTTCTGTGTCTATTCTCATGTATCCTGTTACTCTTTTGTTTGATCTAGCGTGTCTTATTAATCTTGTGTCTTTTCTTAAGTATCCTGTTACTCTTGCATCTATTCTCACGTATCCTGTTACTTTTGTGTCTGTTCTCATGTATGCTGTTACTTCTGTGTCTGTTCTCAAGTATCCTGTTACTTCTGTGTCTATTCTCATATATCCTGTTACTCTTTTGTCTGTTCCAGCGTGTCGTATTAATCGTGTGTCTTTTCTTAAGTATCCTGTTACTTTTGCATCTATTCTCACGTATCCTGTTACTCTTTTTACATATTCTCACGTATCCTGTTACTCTTGCATCTATTCTCACGTATCCTGTTACTCTTGCATCTATTCTCACGTATCCTCATACGGTTCTGTCTTGTCTCCTCACCATGTTACTCTTTGTGTATTCTCACGTATCCTGTTACTCCTTGTCCATTCTCACGTTTCCGTCACGGGAGGTTCACGTAATTTGAAGACAAACTACCAGCTTGAACCTGACCTACTTCCGCTGTGACCCAGCAGGAAGCACGCCCTCTTATTATCATCATCTCCACCCCCTGAATTGTTCACGCCTGTCAGTTATCTTTTTCTCCTCCCAGTAGAACGTGGGAGTTCAGGAGACTCGGAGAAGGAGAAGTTCTCATTCGTTTTCTCATTCTTCTAATTCAGTAACTATCATCCTAATTTGAACTTTCTCTAATTCTAAGTGTTTTGTTGCCCTACGGGAATTCAGAAGTGTTGGGTTTCTTTTCTCTGCATGTTAAATGGTACACACGACTGGGATGTGATAGTGGACCTACCAGAAAGAAGAGAATACCCGACTGCCATCAAGAACACAGGAATGCGACCGGACATTGTAGTGTACTCCACAGAAAAATAGGAATGATCGAGCTTACGGTCCCGTACGAAACTAGAATAGAGGAACAGCATTTATTCAGATTGGAGAAGTACAGTGATCTGGTCAAGAAACTAAGGCAGGGGGCAGGAATCAGGGCAAAAATGATAGCTGTAGAAGTGAGAGCAAGAGGACTCGTAGCAACATCAGCATGTGACCTATGTAAGCATGCAGTATTAAATTAAACGGAACTAATCTAAAGCAGGTGCAGAAATTCAAATACCTTGGAGCAGTAATAACTTCAGATGGGAAATGCAGAACAGAAATTAGGAACAGAATAGGCCAAGCAAAGACTGCATTTCAGAGAATGAGAAACATATTAACCAACACATCCTTATCAATGAATGTTAGAAAACTAGTTCTAAAATGCTATATTGAACCTATCTTGTTATATGGAAGTGAATCATGGACAATAGGCAAGTCTGCACAAAAATCATTGGAAGCAGCAGAAATGTGGTTTATTAGAAGAATGTTGCGAATCTCCTGGACAGCAAAAATAACTAATGAAGAATGTAGGAGAAGAGCTGGAGAGACAAAAAACCTTGTCAAGAAGATAAGAGAGAGACAATGTACTTTCATAGGACATGCAATGAGAAGAGGGGGCATTGAAAATATTATAACAACAGGAAAAATAGAAGGAAGAAGATCAAGAGGAAGACCAAGAGAAATGATACTGGACAGTCTGACGGGATGGTGTGAGAGGAGATCACCAACTGAGCTGATGGCCTGCATGAAGGATCGTGTACTCTGGAGAAGCATAGTAGCCAACGCCAGTCGGCACGGCACATGATGATGATGATGATGATGATGATGAAGCAACTGGGCATAAAGGGACAAGCAAGAGCAGGGGCATTGAGAAGCCTTCTAGAAACAGCAGAAAAGGCCTCATGCTGGCTGTGGAGTATGCGAAACAAGCATTGGGAACATAAGTAATTTCATTTGCCACAACCAATACCAGTCCTCCGTAGCTAAATCGCTTAAGACGCACTTCAAAAAGTGCAGTGCCAACTGGAAGATCACAAGAAAAAAAAAAAGCAACAACTCACAAGACCCCTGGGAGTCATGACCCACCCCCCTTAGAGTGTCAGGAGTTTAATAGGGCCGAAACACTTGTCTGAGGGGGGTACTTCCTCTGATGATCGGAAGGAGTTATGTTGTTGTTCCGCTCTCTACAGTAGAGAGTTTCCTGTATATGCCAGGAAAGTTAGGGCACAGAACTTTCCATGCCATTAAGGCTTATTGGGGATACGGTGTTAGGTCCCTATTTCCAAGACCATCGGCGCATGAAAGTCTGATGTGGTCGGCATCACGCCTGACTGCATTTACCCATTTTTTTTTTTTTGGAGGCTGGGTGGACCCCGGGGGCCTTTTTTTTGGTGTGGGCGGTACCAGAAGAAAATCTCCACTGCTGGGATTTGAACCCGACACCACCGAGTTAGTAGGCCGAGCAAGTAACCACTTCGCCAAACAAACACCCAACCAGGCCGCCATGTATCCTGTAACTATCTGATATTTACAAAATGAACCACTAGCATGAAAGTATTATAACTTAATTTTTTTAAAAATGTACTGTTAAGAAATGCTTTTAGAAAATTAATAGGAAAGATAAATTCTGGACACGAACCACTTGTTGTGAGAAAACTAACACGACAAGATGGGAGCGCTGAAGTTGGTGTAGGGAAGAAATATCTCGCAGAGGATTGCAAAGGGGTTAAGCAGCTGCCAGAATGGTTGACCAAATCGTCTTGTGAAGAAGGTTGCTCTGTACTGGTCGTCCTCCACATGTCAAATGACTGTCCTCCTCTTCTCTCCCACCCCCCAGCCAGCTCCTCCTCCTCCTCCTCCTCCTCCAAATCGGTGACGCAACACACACTAAGATGACTCAAGTTTGAAGATAGCCCCCGCCATTAAATCACAAACTAATTAAGAACCCGGGACGTGAGTCGTGTGGAAAACTTCCTGTTTCCTGTTTTCTGCCACGCCTTTATTACTAAACATCAATGTCTTCTAGCCCTCTTCCTCCATTAAGCCCCGCTGATAGCTGCCACTAGTCTTTACCAAATATTTGTTTTCTTCTTCCAAACCGCGGCGAGAGTTGTCAGGCGGGTCATTGCATTAATTCGCAAAGGAAAAACTGCCAAACTTGACATAACAAGCCCTCTTAGATTCTCGTCCATCTGTCTATTCCACTCTTTCTATCTGCCCTTCCTGCTGTATCTTGCAGTGACAGATAGGTTAAGGCAGTCGGTTTTGAACACGTGATTTAAAGTTTTAATCCAACCACTTTCAGGGCTATCATCATCATCATCAGTTTATCTCAGAAAAGTGTGTGCCGTTTATTCATTTACTATTCTAAAGGCCTTGCTTTGCCTTGCCTTATCTTGCTTTGCCTTGCCTTGCCTTACCTTGTCCTGTATTGCCTTGCTTTGCCTTGTCTTGCCTTGTCTTGTCGTGTCTTGTCTTACCTTGTCTTGTCTTGTCTTACCTTGTCTTGTCTTGTCTTGCCTTGCCTTGCCTTGTCTTGTCTTGCCTTGTCTTGTATTGCCTTGCCTTGCCTTGCCTTGTCTTGTCTTGCCTTGTCTTGTCTTGTCTTGTCTTCTTCCTCATATACCTTTCAGTATTGAAGGAACAAATAGACGTCTTGACAGGACTCGACGATTTGCTTCATGTAATGGGATATTTAGGGTCTATGCCATTTATTCTTCAATTTATCTCAGTGTCTAAGTGATTTATTCTTTAATATATCTCAGTGTTTATATGTCATTTATACTTTAATTTATCTCAGAGTATATATCATTTAATGTTTAAGTTATCAAGGTATACGTCATTTATTATTCAATTTATCTCAGCATCTTAGTTATTTATTCTTTATCTCGGCGTCTGTCATTTAACCATTTATCTGAATATGTGTTATTTATCGTTTAATTTATCTCAGTGTTTATATGTCACTTGTTCTTTAATTTACTCCGTCATTTATTATTTAATTTCTTCTAGTGTGTCATTTGTTCTTTAATTTATATCAGTATCTGTATCATTTATTGTTTACTTTATTTTCTGTCTATGCTGTTTGCTGCGTAATTTATCTCCAGGTCTGTACCATTTATTCTTTAATTTATCATAAGTTTAACATTATTTATTCTGTATCTCAAGATTTCTGCCACTTCTGTTCTAAAATGCAAACATTTGAAACAAGAAATGCGTGCTTGAATCCTGAAATCAGCCATTTTTTTATCCTTTTCCACATTTACTGCCTAGATTATTTACCTCTTTTGTCGATGTTGCTGAAGTCTTACACGGTCTTCTGAGACGGAGAAAGCCAGCCACTTAACTCAGTGACGGGCCAGTCTTTACCCCCACCTTCTTGACATCTCCAGGCGTTGTAAGGTTTCGTATCAGGACAGGATCTTCCGACAAGAGACTTTAGCAAAAGTTTGGACATCCTGTGTTTGAGATCATAAATCGTCGTGTCCAGAGGGTGGCTGCAGTTTCCTTTGGTACCTTCTCAAATTGATGATGCGTAAATACGCTTTCTTTCTTTCTTTCCTTCTTTCTTTCTTTCTTTCTTTCTTTCTTTTTGTTGTATACCTCGCAAATATATAGGAGATGGACTGAACAACACTACGGTAAGATGGAGGGGGACACCACGGAGGAAGATATCAGAAAATATGAAGTAAACAATTGGACAGGGAAGCCGCGACTAGATATTATTTTATCTGCAGTAATAAGCATTAAACGTTTTCACTATTGGAGAGAGAGAGAGAGAGAGAGAGAGAGAGATTGTTGTATTGTCATATAAGTTGTATATAGATAGCAACTTGCTGCGTGCTGATATAAAACTGGATGTTTATTGTTGTATCTCTTTGAGACCAATCTAAACTGAGTCCAGAATATAGAACATCATAGTTCCAGCTGTACAAGGAGTATAATAATAATAATAATAATAATAACAAGACAGTTGTAAGGCTCAGAAACAGCAAAGACTTATACTTTTTAACTAGCATTATAAAAAACAACACACTGAGATGACTCGGACACTTGGAGAGGATGGACGAGAATAGACAGACAAAAAGGCTTATACAGAAGTGATTAATGGAGACAGACCAAGAAAGCTGTGGAGTGACAACATGGAACCTATGAGCCCTTGGAGAGGACAGTTGGCAGGAGAAGACTAAGAACAGAGAGGAATGGAGACAGACCAAGAGAGCGGTGGAGTGACAACATGGAACCTATGAGCCCTCGGAGAGGACAGTCAGCAGGAGAAGACTAAGAACAGAGAGGAATGGAGACGAGACACGTTTTGTCTGTAGCAATGAGCCACAATGGCTAGGAAAGCTGAGTGAATGAATGAATGAATAATAAGCAAGAGGAAGAAAAAGAAGAAGAAGGCGGAGGAGGAGGAGGAGGAAATCCGAGACCAAGACTGGTGTAACCAGTCTCAGCCGACTCCCTGGCCGCCTGTCTTGTCATCCTTGCTGATTGGATGTGTAATCTTTTGGTCTGAGATTTCCATGATCGAAGCCTTCATCCATTTCACGCTTCTTCCACTCATCGATTTCAATCACACCCTGCATCCCTTTTTATTGAATTTTTTCGCTACCCTCCTCCCCTTCTCCCTATCCTTCTCCCTTCCAAAATTTGTTACTTTTCCAGATATTCTTGTAACAAGAAGAGTGGTAGTCTTTGCTGCTGCCGACATTGTGGTGGCCTTGAAGCACGTGTATATCGGATAGGGAGTGGGCTACATTGGCCTCCAGACCTGGAGCTGGACGAAGAACCAGGTTCTTTTCCCCAGGGTTAGCTATTTTTTAAAGGGCCGCGGTGGTCCAGTGGTTAGTATACTAGCTGTCAACCAGAAGCACACTGGTTCGATTCCGCGCTGGGGTCGGAATTCTTTCAGACAGACCGGCCCCGGGGGAGGGGGGGGGGCAACCCAGCCTTTACAAAAAATGGGTACCTTGGGTTTCTTTAGAAAAACAAAGTTAGCGAGGGCAGGTGCTGGTAGCACCCCTACCTCAGATGATGTGAAGAAATGTGAAGACACTAACATGTCAGAACCCAATGTCATGCACATGTCAGGTGACATACCTTAATAACTAAACTACTCATGGCAACACCAAAGATGGCGTAAGATGGAGGGGCACGATCGCCAGCGATATCCGGCTGGGCACTTGGTGAGTGACAAAGTCCAACCCCCACCCCTGGATGAATAAAGTTGTGACATTATTATTAGCAATCTCAGCCTCCCTACCGATGCTGGGATTCGTGAATCCCTCTTTGTAGTTTCATTTTAGAAGATGATTCCTTCATCTTCCTTCTCTTGGACTGTAGAGTAGTTCCGACACCCTACCTGATTTCACCCTAACACCCGTTGCTTTGAACTCAAAACTTCAGATGAACTAGATGTACAACGAGCATTTTAAATGAATCGGATCGTCAAGCAGTAAAACAGTGCACTAAGAAACCAATCAGATCATGAGTCACACCCAACCATGCAGCAACGAACCAATAGGATCACGAGCCCACCACTTGTTTCACCAATAAACCAATCAGATCATGACCCAGCCACATAATGCATTAACAGGCCAATCAGATTATTAGCCACGCCACGCAATGCACTAATAAACCAATCAGAGACAAGCAAACAGTGCCTAACAAACCAGTCAATATGAAGAACTGCCTTCTTCATTTCGAGGCTTCTGTTATTTATGCCCAGTATCGTTATGTTTCATCTTGCCTTCTTCAGTTGCTTGAGATGGATGGACAGACGGATGGATGGGAGTATATGAGAGAGAGTGAAGAGTGTAAGAGTTAGAGAGTGCTCGGAAGTGCGTGAGAATGTGAGAGAGGGTGTGTGTGAAAGCGAGAGACTATGAGAGAGAGAGAGAGAGAGAGAGAGAGAGTTTGTGTGTTGTGTGAGAATGATAGCTTGAGTGTGGGGGACAGAGAATGAGTGTGATAGATTGTGGGTGAGAGAGAGAGAGAGAGACTGAGCGTGAGAGAGAAAGTTAGAGAGTACATCTGAGAGTGAGAGAGAGAGGGAATGTGAGTTTTAGAGAAAATGTGAATGAGAGAGTGTATCTGTCTGTGTATGTGTGTGTGTGAGAGAGAGAGAGAGAGAGGGATAGAGAGTGAGTGTTAGACAAAATGTAAACGAGAGAGTATTTATCTGTGTGTGTGAGAGAGAGAGAGAGGGAGAGAGTGAGTGTTAGAGAAAATGTGAACGAGAGATTATTCATTTGTCTCTATGTGTGTGAGAGAGAGTGTTAGACAAAATGTGAACGAGAGAGTATGTATCTGTGAGAGAGAGAGAGAGAGGGAGAGAGAGTGTTGTGTGAGAATGAGAACTTTAGTGTGTGAGAGAGAGTGTCTGTCTGAGAGAGAGAGAGAGAGAGTATTTGTGCGAATGTGAATATTTATGAGCGCAATTCTCACAGAAGATAAATCATGGCCACGAAATAAATCCCCCATACTTGAAGCATCAAAATAAATGGCTTGAACGACACAACAACCAACACCTTATTTCTGGCGCCCCTGCCCGAACCATCGCCCCTATAGACTTACACACATACGCGCACGCACAAAAGGCTTTCCAAGATTGGTTGTAACAGAAATAAATTGCCTTAAGGCCCCCCCCCCTTTTTTTTTCTCTCAATCAGATAAGAGTCACCAGGATAAGAGTCAATCAGAGAAAAGGGCCCCCACATAGCAGACATGGTTGCTCGATTTATCTTCCTAGAAGTTGATACATTGAAGAGTTTTTAGAGAGATATTTTGTTTTAAAATTAAAAGAAAAAACAGAGGGGCCCTTTTTTTTTCTCTCTCCTGTATTTTTTGATGCTCATTTGGAGCTAGCATATTGACAAGATTTAGACAAGTTTATCGATCTTCGCAGGTTCCTGTTCGCAGGTCGGCTGTTCCGGTAATTGTGCGTACCGCGCGATCTGTGGGCGCATTCTTTTTGGAGATTTCCGGTTGTTAATAAAACTGCACTTTGAGGGTTTATTATGTCATGTCACGGGACTTGTTCTTTCTTTCTTTCTTTCTTTCTTCTGTTTTTCTCTATCTCTCTTTTTCATTCCATGTCTTTCGGGCTCTTTTTATCTCTCCTCTCTATCTCTCTGATTTTCTTTCTCGGTCTCTCTCATTATTCCCCTCTTTTTCTTTTTTCACCCTCTCTCCACTTCTCCTTCTTTTACTCTTACACCTCCTCCCCATCTAAATCTCGATTTCTCCCTTTTACTCTTTCCCTCGATCTCTCTCTCTCTCTCTCTCTCTCTCTCTCTCAATTTCTCCCTCTTTTACTCTCTATCTCGCTCGCTCTCTTTTTTCCTATTTCTCCCTCTTTTACTCTTTCCATCTATCTCTCTCTGTTTCTCCCTCTTTTACTCTTTCCCTCTGTCTCTCTCTATTTCTCCCTCTTTTACTCTTTCCCTCTATCTCTCTCTCTCTTTCTCCCTCTCTTTTACTCTTTAATTTCTCTCTGTCTTTCTCTCTCTTTTACTCTCCCTCTTTTACTCTTTCACTTTGTCTTTCCCTCTCCTCATCTGCTTCCCCCCTCTCTCTCATTGCTTTCCACCTACGTCGTTCCTATATCTGTGCTATATCTATAATGAATATGTGATATCTGTGCTATATCTGTAATGAATATATGACACATCTGTGCTATATCTGTGATGTATCCGTGACATATCTGGGCTATATCTGTGATGCATCCGTGACATATCTGTGCTATATCTGTGATGTATATGTAATATATCTGTGCTATATCTCTGTTATATCTGTGAAATATATCTGTGCTTGAAAGAAACCCTGAACCATGAATCAAAATGTCTTTATTTTCAGGCTTTGTATTTAACCGCGAATAACCTTTCTCTTAATACACTGACATCTTCGTGTGCGAGAATCTGTAGTATGTCTTTCAGAGAGAGAGAGAGAGAGAGAGAGAAGAGAGAGAGAAGAGACAGACAGACAGACCTCCCCCTCCCCAGAGAGAGAGAGAGACCCCCCTCCCAAAACACACACACACGCACAGACAATGTTCTCAAAAGTAAGAATAGAAAAATAATATTTTGTTAGTATAAAGTAAAGGAGAAAAGTACAGGTCAGTGCCAAGATCCAGAAAGTCTTCTTCTTCTTCTTGGGGGTGAATACACTGCCCAATGAAGCAATCAGCGACCCATAGCTGACCAAGACCCTATCCCACCTCTCCGTTGGAACCCCCAGTAACAGGCCTAGCCTGGCTAACGGGGCAGGGATCACCATAGTCCCCAAGGTGGTGGAGTCTGATAAAGAAGCTTTGCCCACCTTTTTTAGCTGTAGGCCGGGACTGAAAAAGTATCTGCCATAACCTGCCCCTACACTGATAAGATGCTGTACCTCAACATCTTCACAGCATCGGCTGCAAATAACACCAGCTCGCTGTTACAGAGAGATGGCACAAGTACAAGACCTCTTCTTCTTCTTCTTCTTCTTATTCTATCCCGACAAGGAAACAGGTGAACCCGGTATGTCTCATAGTTAACAGAAGATCTGTTTTCATTGTCCCCAAAGTTTTCCTTCTGTGCTGTTGTTCTTGGGACTCTGGTTTCGGCAGAGTGCAGGTTTTGAGGATCAGTTCTTGGGGCAAGACACCATTTTGATTACACATCCAGCCAGGAAAGATGACAGACAGGAGTGTCGCTGACCCATTTTACAAACAGATGAAGCAACAAACGCCAAACAAAAGTAGATCACGATTGAGAATGTGTGAACAAAGATACAAGTAAACTTGAAGACTAACTGGAGTTTACCTGAGAAGGCACATGATGATGATGATGGCGCATATTCGTTACGTTATAAATGTTACTTTTCTCAACAGAAATAACCGTTTAGCCTATTTATAGTCTTATCTGTAATATTTTTGGAGTAATGGAGAAGTTGTCGGCCTTGTTAGCCACTTTCTGGCTCTGTTATCACTCGGCGGCCAGGCTGTTAGCGTTAGCACTGAGAGGAAGGGGGATGGCAGCAACTGCTCGAGTGGTGTCCCCCACCCCCACCCCCGACTGTCCGCCAGGCACTGTGGCTATGACCGGAAATTTAATATTCCTGGGGAGGGGAATTGACCGCTAGAAGCATTGCTAGCGGAGGGAAGAAACCTTTTAACAGATTTAAGACATGCGAGACAGAATGATCAAGACATGTGCGAGTCAGAGTGATTAAGACATGTGCGAGTCAGAGTGATTAAGACATGTGCGAGACAGAGTGATTAAGACATGTGCGAGACAGAGTGATTAAGGCATGTGCGAGACAGAATGATCAAGACATGTGCGAGTCAGAGTGATTAAGACATGTGCGAGACAGAATGATCAAGACATGTGCGAGTCAGAGTGATTAAGACATGTGCGAGACAGATTGATCAAGACATGTGCGAGTCAGAGTGATTAAGACATGTGCGAGACAGAGTGATTAAGGCATGTGCGAGACAGAATGATCAAGACATGTGCGAGTCAGAGTGATTAAGACATGTAAGAGACAGATTGATCAAGACATGTGCGAGTCAGAGTGATTAAGACATGTGCGAGACAGAGTGATTAAGGCATGTGCGAGACAGAGTGATTAAGACATGTGCGAGTCAGAGTGATTAAGACATGTGCGAGACAGATTGATCAAGACATGTGCGAGTCAGAGTGATTAAGACATGTAAGAGACAGAATGATTAAGACATGTAAAAGACAGTCATTAGACAAATTTGAGACAGAACGTCAGCCATAAGTTTTGTGTTGAAAAGAACGAAGAGCAAGTTGTGCATAATTAGATGGCATTAAGGGCTGGAAGTTTGGGCAACTTAACTTTGTTTGTTTGTTTCTTTCTTTTCTTTCTTTCTTTCTTTCTTTCTTTCTTTCTTTCTTTCTTTTCTTTCTTTCTTTCTTTCTTGCAGTCTCTTGCTCTCGGTCTGTCGCTCTCTCTCTCTCTCTTTCTCTGCCTGTTTTTTTCTGGCTCTCTCTCTCTCTCTCTCTCTCTCTCTCGTTCTCTGCCTGTTTTTTTTCTGGCTCTCTCTCTCTCTCTCTGCCTGTTTTTTTTCTGGCTCTCTCTCTCTCTCTTTCTTTCTCTGCCTGTTTTTTTCTGGCTCTCTCTCTCTCTCTCTCTCTCTCTCTCTGTGCCTATTTCTCACTTACACACGCTCTTTCTCTTCTTTCTCTATTTATCTGTTTCTCTCGATCTCTTTTTTTCCTCTTCCTTCTTTTGGTTTTTTTTTTTTACGTTGTCTGTCTCTTTTTCTCTTTGATTGAATGGTCCTCAGACAAGACCTTCTTCTTCTTCTTCTTCCTCTTCTTCTTCTTCATTGGTAGGGCGTGTAGCCGCCTAGGTACAAGAAGCAGCGCACATATTCGACCTTATTTGGAAAGTCCCAGGTAAATCTCCTGTCAGTATATTTCCCTCACGTCTGAAGGTGTTTCTCTACTATTTTTCCCACATGCTACTCACACATCGCTGTGCTAACTCACTTTAGATTTCTCTGAAACAGCCAAAGTTCCCAAGAAAGCAGTTATCCAGGAATCTGTTCCTACAATGTCTGTCTCGAACTTCTCATGACAGACTGTTTTAGCTTTAATGTTAACCCATTTTAGATTGTTTTAACGTTTTAAACCCACTTTAGATTGTTTCAGCGCTATTTTTTAAAACCCACATTAGACTGTTTTAACATTAATTTTAACTCTCTTTAGTCTGTTTTAACGTCAATTTTTAACAGTTTCATTTCTTTATGAAGGTTTGTTTGTATTATTTCCCACAATTCCCCGGCAGTTTATGAAAGGGATAAGGGATAACACTTGAGAATCTTCGGTGAGGGATTGATTAAGTTAAGATTATAATTGAATATTGTAATCGGGGCCGAGCCTTTCTCGGGGTGTCAGCTCTCGTATGAGTGACAGACGGGCAGTGGTTCACGTGAGAGATGTTCTTATCAGGGTATGGATAAGTGGTTTATCTACAGTGGTTCATTTTGATAGACGGTGGCTTCTTTTTTTTTGTTTGTTTGGACGGCTGGGATGATGCCGTGCTGAAGATGGTAGTGAGGTTCTGGTAAGAAGACCTCACGTGGGAGAATCGAAGGGGGGAAAGAGTGTGGGGGGGGGGAGGGATGGGCGGGGTTGCAGAACGAAGCATTTCTCAACACGGACATGCTCTGACCCCCGGGCCATCAATAACGCTTTGGAATATACGGAATGGACAGTTTCGGCTCCATTCGGATGCCAATGACTTTTTTCCCTCATCTCCTCTTTTGTGTGAGCATGTGTGTGTGTGTGTGGGGGGGGCCGTCTGTGTGTGAGTATATGTGCGTCTGTGTGTGAGGAAAGCAAAGGGCAGAGCACAGGAAAATCAGAGTAGAAATAGAGAGGGGAAGAGAGGGAGGGAAAAAAAACCTGAAGCTATAGATAAATATTAAGATGAAAGGTTAAAAAATAAAAGCGAGATGTATATTAAGATGAAAGATTAAGAAAAAAATAACCTAGCGGTTGAAGAGATGACGTGATGTATGTAGCCTGGAACAAATATCGCTCCCCTTTTAGTTCACAAATGGCTGTGTTAACGTAGATTATGAGGCCAAAACTGCATTAATTTACTCATTCTGGCCCCAGACACGGATTCTTTTCAGACCTCGACATCTCCTCATATTTTGTAGTAAAATGGCAATTTCGCCAACCATACTTTTTTTTTTTTATATTTTGCTTTGGGCGGAGCGTGGTTGGTTTTCGTCCCAGACTTAAGTGTTTCTGTTCTTCTGTCTGTATATTTCATGTAGGTCTTTACATTCATACCTTTTTTTTAAAAATATCCTCCGTTCTGCTCTGTGTTTATCTTCAATATCATCAGAAGACCCTTGTCAAAGCCAGGCAGCTTCTCCTAGCCAGATTGCCAGTAGATTTATTATTTCTATCTGTAGACGAGGCTCACTTGAAGTTTTCCAGCGAGTGGGGGAAATGCATTGCTGGGAAATTCGATCTTTTTCCTTTTTTTTTTTTCACCGGGTTGTTTAAAATGTTTGTGGGAGCTGGCGTGAAGAGTGAGCGGTCGACGTGAGGATATCTGAGACGTGGATAGACACGATGAGAGGAGGCTGGCCACAAAGAGGCGTTTGTTCGAGTCTCTTGTGAGAATGTTTGGGTGATTGAAGGTTTTCAGATTGTTCTAGTCTGTTGTGAGGATGGTTGGGTGATTGGAGGTTTGAAGTTTTTTGTGTGTATGCGTTTGTGTGTCTGTGTGTGCCAGAACGTCTATTTTAACTGAGACTTAAGAAGAAAGATCTGGAGTCTGGACTTGAAGCTTCACCAGAGACCCCACCCCCAACCCGACCTCTTCCCTTTCCCGTGATTGTGGGGAGCCTTTCTCGTGCAAGTGAAATCTCGAGTTCCTGGCTTTATAGAAACTTGGAGATTCTCTTTCTCTTTTAAGAAGCTTGTTCTATGTTCTATGTTCGTGGCGGTCTGTACGATGAAGATGTTGAAGAAGAAGAACTGGGTTACAGAGCTTGCTTGTCGTGGCGCTGTTTGTTCTGTCTTTCTAGAACCTCGGGCAGTGGATGCTCTTTGCAGTCGATGCAGTGAACGTCTTGAAACACACCATCGGTGTTGGATGAGGAGTGGGTTACGGCCGCTGGTTTGCATGCCCGGGGGGTGGAGTTTAAAAAAGCATGGAAAGTTCGAGTGCTTCACGACAGGATCCACCCCTTCTCATGTGGAGTGTGGAAACCTCTGCCCCGCAGGCCAAGTTGAACCTTTGATTGAGGACAGCAACAGAGAGGGCGTGGAACAGGGTCTTGGCCAGCCATCGTTCCGTATGTTTAGTTGACTGAGCTCCCATTGTGGCAGCTTTTCTTTTACACCTGCTCCAGACTGGTGCCTCCATAGTGTAGTGGTTAGTGCACTTGCTTGCTGATCAGTAGGTCCCTGGTTCGATTTCACACTCGGGAGGCAATTTTTTTCTGACTGACCGGCACAGGGTTCAACCCCGCCCAGCCCCACCCAACGCAGCCCAGCCCAACCCAAAAAAAATGAGTATCTGGTGTTTCACTAGGAATACAAGGGGAGCAAGGACAGGCGCTAAATCCCCGCCTTAAGTGGAGAGTATGAAGGCACTAACACTTCACACCGCGCTACAGCATGCAGATGCTACGGGACATAGATTCTCCAGACTCTGGTGAGTTTGTAACTTGGATTTCAGTTCAAATCCATCGAGCAATTTGATCATTTCTACTCAATCCAAGGAGATGGCAGTCAGTCCATATCCGACTCTACGGAGAAGAGTAATGTTGTTTTTTCTTCATTCGATTGCGAACATACGGGAATAATGACTTTGTTCTTTCGCTCTGGATGTTTGTGCAGACTGCAGGCACCAGACAGAGATCAGTTTCGATGAAGAGCACCCAGAACAATAAGGTTTGGCGCAACACAATCACCTGCAAACTCCATGGAAGATTTATCTAAACTTTGAAACCATTTATCAGGTTTTTGTTTGTTGTTGGAAACAACATCTTCAGAAGGAATGTTCCTTCAAGACAGATTTGATAGATTCGGTTCAGGTTTTGGAGAATTTTTGTTGTTGTTCCGGATCCAGTTACATGTAGGTTTTTGTGCGTCTGCTTGATATCACGTTGTGGACTTTGCAAAAGTTTTCAAACAGTCTTGTTTCCAAAATAAGGTGTGGCTTATTTGTCTGGATGAAGATGGAAGAAAAGTTACCCTCAATTCATCGAGGGATGGAGAGTCAAAAAAAGTGCATAAACATATTGTTTATGAAAGATTTTGCAAGTTGTCTGCCCTTTCCCCCACCCCAGATTACAGGTGAGACCTGTTGGCTTAAACAGGTCACACTAAAGACCTATTGGCTTTAACAGATCCCAGGAGAGATCTACTGACCTAAACAGGTCACAGGAGAGATCTACTGACTTAAACAGGTCACACTAAACACATATTGGCTTTAACAGATCCCATCAGAGATCTACTTTCTTAAACAGATCAGAGCCTAGACTTACGGGCTTAAACAAAACATAGAACGGACCTACTGGCTTAAACTGGTCACACTAGAGACCTCTTGGCTTAAACAGATCCCAGCAGTGACCTACTAAATCAAACAGATCATCACATTGACCTGCTCACTCAAACAGATCATCACATTGACCTGCTCACTCAAACAGATCGTAAGAGTGACCTACTAACTCAGACAGATCATAAGAGTAACCTACTAACTCAGACAGATCATAAGGTTGACCTACTAAGACAGATCATAAGAGTGACCTACTAACTCAGACAAATCATAAGATTGACCTACTAACTAAGACAGGTCATAAGAGTGACCTACTAACTGAAACAGATCATAAGAGTGACCTACTAACTCATGCAGATCATAAGAGTGACCTACTAACTGAAACAGATCATAAGAGTGACCTACTAACTCAGGCAGATCATAAGAGCGACCTGCTAACTTAGACAGATCATAAGAACGACCTGCTAACTCAGACAGATCATAAGAGCGACCTGCTAACTCAGGCAGATTATAAGAGTTACCTACTAACTCAGACAGATCATAAGAGTGACCTACTACCTCAGGCAGATCATAAGAGTGACCTACTACCTCAGGCAGATCATAAGAGTTACCTACTAACTCAAACAGATCACAAGAATGGTAACTTCTGAAGAACAGAGAAAAAAGGATGAGATAGATGACAGATATGATAAAATATCGATGAAATTAGTAGTGGAACACATTCATCTGTTGGGGCCCTCCATATAAAAGACCCCGAGATGTGGAGGTAGTTCGTCTGTGCCCTGCAGGACCCTCACAAGGCACAAAGACCTAATCGACAATTGTCCACGTATGCAAATGATTTGGCCTTGACATATTGGGCATAAAGGAAGGCGAAGCTGTCTAACTGTGTAGATATGATTTGTCAACCGCTTTAAGTAGAAATATTTCATACAATCTTTCTTTAGCAAATGTTGGTCGATTTGTAGAAATGTCGGTCGAATTGTGGAAACTATTTTTGCCTAAAATGGGATATTAGATGAAGGGGTAAGTATTTGAGCTGGCAGACATGTCTGGTCATCGATTCCAAAACTGCGGGTTTTAGAACTCGGGTTGTTTACGAAGGGTTATGTTGGGGGTTGTGTACTAGGTTGTGTTCAGGGTTCGCAAACGAGATTATGTTGGGGGTTCGTACATTAGGTTGTGTTCAGGGTTCGCCAGCGAGGGTATGTCCGGGGTTAGTACACTAGGTTATTTTCGGGGGTTAGTACACTAGGTTATGTTCGGGGTTAGTACACTAGGTTATGTTCAGGGTTAGTACACTAGGTTATGTTCAGGGTTAGTACACTAGGTTATGTTCAGGGTTAGTACACTAGTTTATGTTCAGGGTTAGTACACTAGGTTATGTTCAGGGTTAGTACTCTAGTTTATGTTCAGGGTTAGTACACTAGGTTATGTTCACGGTTAGTACACTAGGTTATGTTCGGGGCTCGTACACTAGGTTAAGTTCGGGGTTAGTACACTAGGTTATGTTCAGGGTTAGTACACTAGGTTATGTTCACGGTTAGTACACTAGGTTATGTTCGGGGCTCGTACACTAGGTTAAGTTCGGGGTTAGTACACTAGGTTAAGTTCGGGGTTAGTACACTAGGTTAAGTTCGGGGTTAGTACACTAGGTTGTGTTCAGGGTTAGTACACTAGGTTATGTTCACGGTTAGTACACTAGGTTATGTTCTGGGTTAGTACACTAGGTTATGTTCGGGGCTCGTACACTAGGTTATGTTCGGGGTTCGTACACTAGGTTAAGTTCGGGGTTAGTACACTAGGTTAAGTTCGGGGTTAGTACACTAGGTTAAGTTCGGGGTTAGTACACTAGGTTAAGTTCGGGGTTAGTACACTAGGTTAAGTTCGGGGTTAGTACACTAGGTTACGTTCGGGGTTAGTACACTAGGTTAAGTTCGGGGTTAGTACACTAGGTTAAGTTCGGGGTTAGTACACTAGGTTAAGTTCGGGGTTAGTACACTAGGTTAAGTTCGGGGTTAGTACACTAGGTTATGTTCGGGGCTCGTACACAAAGTCATGGTTTTAGATTTATTTATTTATTTCTACATGGCAAAGTTCCAAGAATTTATTTTCTGAAAATTCGCCATCCTACTCTTCATCCCATTCATCTTTATCCTCCTCCTCCTTCCTCTTCTTCCTCCCTCTTCTTCCTCCTCCTTCTTCCTCCCTCTTCTTCCTCCTCTTCCTTCCTCCTTCTTCTTCTTCCTCCCTCTTTTCCCTCCTCTTCCTTCTTCCTCCTCTTCTTCTTCATCCTCTTCCTTCCTCTTCTTCCTCCTCTTCCTTCTCCCTCCTCTTCTTCTTCCTCCTCTTCTTCTTCATCCTTGTCCTTCCTCTTCTTCCTTCCTCTACTTCCTCCTCTTCCTTCCTCTTCTTCCTCCTCTTCCTCTTTCATCTTCCTTTTCCTTCCTACTCCTCCTCCTTGTTGTTGTTGTTGTTCTTCTTCTTCTTCTTTCTCCCAGGAACTACGAGCTGCTGTTCTTTGAAATCAGTTCTGTGGAGATGTTTAGGCACAGCATCGTGTCGGATTGGGAGAGGGTTATGGCGGGTATTCTGGGCATTCTCTGAGTGGACCTAAAAGAGCAGCGAGTGTGAGTACCTCTTTAGCAGATTCTGCCATCATTGGGAACTCTAGCGGTCCCTGGCCAGTTAGCCACGCCAGTACTGTTACAGAGGGCACCAGTGGAGAGGTGGGATAGGGTCTTGGTCAGCTATGGCTCGGCCGCTCTGATGCTAGGCGTGGGTGGCTGACTGCCACACCGGACAGCCTGTCGCCGAAACAAGTTTCAGAACTACTGCCCCTCTTGAAAGCTTCAGAACCTGTCATTTTTCGAACTCACCTGGCCGTACTGAAAGTACACCTAGAATGTTTGTGGCAGATACTTCGTCGTCGAAGAAATGTTGGTAATTCAAAACTTGTTGCGGTTCTAAACTTGTCAGAGCTCGAATTTTGACGTAAAAATTTCTGTAAACAGGCAAACGTTTGGGGATATCTCAGCTCGTGTGTTTGTGAGTGTGTACTCGAGACCTCGGTTATTTTCGGAGACTTGGGGGTCGAGGGCTAATCTCTCAGTGTTTTTGCAAGCACGCTCATGCGCACGGGGCGCGTGTTTGTTGACGTGCTCAAGCATGCAAACATCATCTGCTCACACACAGAGAGAACGTGCTTAATTGCGTCCCCTGCATGTTATTCCAGTATTTCAGTTCTCTCCCCTGGACTCCGTGGGACCCCCCCAAAAAAGCTATTCATTTCCGCAATGCCGACGCCAAAAATCACAGCACATCTCACATCCTTGTCTTATAAATATAATGGGATATTGGGAAAATAATCCGAGTTTTTTGTCCGCTTGCGGAGATTCAAATCGGATAAAACTTGTCTGTTTAATATCGTGTTTAAGGGGCGCTTTTCACATCATGTTTTTATTTTTTCCTCTCTGTTATTTTCACTCAACTTTCTCGTGTCTTCGTGTGTGTCTATGTATGTATGTATGTATGTCTATGTATGTATGTATGTATATGTGTGTACGTACGTACGTATATATGTAATGTATGTACGAGGAGTGATTGATAAGTTCTCTGCCTAAGGTACATATACTTGAAACACACAGTTGATATTAAGTGCATTTGTAGATCAGGTTAATGTAAGATTAAACACCGAGTTTCAAGGAATTGCAACCAATTTTTTGTACAGCCTGTTGAAGTGGTAAGGCTGGCAGAAATTGAGAAAATGGATACAATTTCTCATCGAGCAGCCATTCGCTACTTGCATTATCATCGAAGGGGATCTATGAGGATATAGTGGAGACTCTAAGGGAGAGTGCCCCTTCTTACAGCACAGTGAAGAAATGGGCAGCTCAGTTCAAACATGGAAGGGAGAGTCTGGAAGATGAACCCCGTCCAGGAAGACCAAGAACGGTAACCACCGATGAAACCACCGGCAGAATCCATGACATGATAATGGAGGATGGACGACTAACTGAGCGGTACATTGCTTCTGAGTTGGGCATCTCTCAGGAATGTGTTCATGCCATTATTCACAATGATTTTCCTCTCCCATCTTTTTGGATTCAGAAGGTGTACTATTGATGGACTATCTTCATATGTGCAGAACTGTCACAGGGCGTATTACGCTAATCTTGTGAAGCAACTGCGGGTCAAATCGAAGGAAAAGCGTCGAGGAAAATTGACGAGAGGAGTCATCTTTCATCAAGACAATGCTCCAGTTCACAAGTCGGCGGTGGCAATGGCTGCCATTCATGAATGCGGCTTCCAGCTTCTTGGACATCCTCCTTATTCCCCAGATTTGGCCCCTTCGGACCATTACCTGTTTACCAAACTCAAAAATGAGCTCAGTGGTCGCAAATTTGCTTCGGATGATGACGTCATTCATGCTGTAGACCACTTTCTACTGGCACAAGATGCTGACTTTTACAAAGAAGGGATCCGTATGCTCCAGGATCGCTGGACTAAGTGCATAACCTTGCAAGGGGACTGTGTTGAGAAATAACTTAAAAAGTTGTCCACAAATAATCCGTTGTAGCTTATGCCGAGAATTTATCAATCACCCTTCGTATGTATGTATGTATGTATGTATGTATGTATGTATGTATGTATGTATGTATGTATGTATGTATGTATGTTTGTATGTTTGTATGTGCGTAATGTATGTATGTACGTATGTATGTATGTGTGTATGTGTTCATGTATGTATGTGTGATGTATGTGTGTATATGTGTATATACATGTTTGTGTGTTTGTGCGTGCGTGTATGCAGAGCCTTTGAGTGGAAATGTGTAAGATGTATCAGAACCATTTGTTCTTTTTTGTGTCCATGATATTTGAAGAACTCTTCTGTAGCATTTATATTCAAAGGTATTTATGTGTTTCTCAGCTGTTTTGTTAAGTGTCCAGGTCTCACAGGCATATGCTGCGATGGGAAAGATGCAAGCCCTTAAAAATCTTATTTTTGTAGTTCTGTCTGTTCCTCTCCACAGATTCTTTATTTGGTTAAACTTTCTGAAGAGCAATTTGTGTCCTCCTTTTAATCTCCCTCTTTGTATCTCTGTTATTAGCTAGTAATGATAAAAAATATACAGAACTCTTCATCTCTTCCAGTATTTCCTCATTTTTATAGAACTCGTCTGTTTTTATGTTCGGGATGCTGTTTTTATGTTCGGGATGTTGTTTTTATGTTCGGGATGCTGTTTTTATTTTCGGGATGTTGTTTTTATGTTCGGGATGTTGTTTTTATGTTCGGGATGTTGTTTTTATGTTCAGGATGCTGTTTTTATGTTCGGGATGTTGTTTTTATGTTCAGGATGCTGTTTTTATGTTCGGGATGCTGTTTTTATGTTCGGGATGCTGTTTTTATGTTCGGGATGCTGTTTTTGACGCTAGAAGTAGAATCTGGGATTCAGGTTTGCTGGTTATATGATTTCGGTTTCTCTTACTGGCGACATCTTCATTATCATTTATGCTTTTTTTAAAAATTCAAGTTCCAATATGTGTTTATTTGTTCTTTTTACTCATATGCTTATGTGTTCTGGCATAAATGAACGCCAACATACTTACAGGTTCATGTCCGGTTTAACAGTCAGTGACTCATAACTGATATCCTAGCGTCAAGGTTGGCAAAATGTTACTAATATCCCGGTATCAGGGTTAACAAAACGTAACGGATAAACTAGCATTAGGGCTGGCAAAACATAATTCATCAGGGTTGGCAAAACGTAACTGATATCCTAGCATCAGGGTTGGCACAGCGTAAGTGATATCCTAACATCAAGGGTGACAAAACGTAACTGATATCCAAGCATCAGGGCTGGCACAACGTAAGTGATATCCTAGCATCAAGGGTGACAAAACGTAACTGATATCCTAACATCAGGGATGGCAAAACGTAAATGATATTCCAGCGTCAGGGTTGGCAAAACATAACTAATATCCTAGCATCAGGGATGGCAAAACCTAAATGATATCCCAGCATCAGGGTTGGCAAAACGTAACTGATATTTTAGCGTAAAGGTTGACACAATGTTACTGATATTTCAGCCTCAGTGTTGGCACAGTGTAACTGTTATCCCAGCGTCAGGGTTGGCAAAACGTAACTGATTTCTCAGTATCAGGGTTGGCAAAACGTAACTATTATCCCAGTATCAGGGATGGCAAAACGTAACTACTATCCCAGTATCAGGGTTGGCAAAACGTAACTATTATCCCAGTATCAGGGTTGGCAAAACGTAACCGACGGAGATCTTATCACACCTCTCCGTTGGAACCCCAGTAACAAGCATAACCCATAAGGAGCCGCAGTGGTGTAGAGGTTAACGCTCTCGCCTGCCGATCAGAAGATTCTCAGTTCGATTTCGCACTCGCGCGGGATTTTTCTTTTTTC
This sequence comes from Achatina immaculata, assembly GCA_009760885.1. Taxonomy (NCBI): domain Eukaryota; kingdom Metazoa; phylum Mollusca; class Gastropoda; order Stylommatophora; family Achatinidae; genus Lissachatina; species Lissachatina immaculata. The sequence continues at coordinate 22,933,819 of CM019712.1, forward strand.
TTTCTTCTTAGAATCGACGGACACTGGGGGGTCAACCTAGCCTCCAAGAAATTGAGTACCTGGAGGTTGAAATAGGAAAGCAGAGGCAACGAAGCAAGGTTCTGGCATCACTACCTCAGATACTATGTAGGTCTACAGAGGTGAAGGCACTGACACATCACATCCCTGTAGCACGCAACTGCCACGGGGCATAGATTTCTTGTGTAGGTAACCCCTAATTACCTTCGAATTCCACATGTAAGGTTTATTCTTACAATCTCCCCCAGGGTTGTTCAGAATTCTAGAGTATTCTTTTAAGGTACCGTGTAGACTGTGTGTGTGTGTGTGTGTGTGGTTTTTTTTCCCCTTGTTTCCGAGGCATGGAAATGCCCCAGAACTTGATCAATGCCATTCTTAAACACGCTTTTTTTAGGGCAGTCAATTTGCAGATGATCCCAGATCACGTGATGAGCGTTGAGGGTTATAGGGCCCGCCACCTTCTTCTGACAGTGACTGATTAGGGCTTCTTTCAGCCTCTCCGTCCCGCGGGTGGTGGATACAGAGTGATGTCATCGGAGATAGATTCTCTCCTTCCTTCCGTCTCTCCTCTCTCATCTTCTCCTGTCCCTCATCTTTCCACTTCCCAAACGCTCTCCTCACTTGGTTCTTCCTCCTTCATCATTTTCCCGTCGCTCTCTGGTCCTTTACCCTTCCAACTTTTCCTCCTTTACCTTCTCATTCCTCCCTCTCTCCTTCTTTCGTCTTTTTCACGTTCCCTCCTCCAACTTCTCATCTCTCCCTGTCACTCCTCATTCTTTCCCACTTCTGCCCTCACCCACCCCCCTTTTCCTTCTCTGACTCACTCTCATTCACTCATTGTTTCTCCTGCTAACTCTATAACTCTCCCACTCATTGTTTCTCCTGCTAACTCTATAACTCTCCCACTCATTGTTTCTCCAGCTAACTCGATAACTCTCCCACTCATTGTTTCTCCTGCAAACTCGATAACTCTCCCACTCATTGTTTCTCCTGCTAACTCTATAACTCTCCCACTCATTGTTTCTCCTGCTAACTCAATAACTCTCCCACTCATTGTAGTAGCCATAGTTCGACTATCTTCTCACTCTGTGTAGTAGCCACAGTTCGACTATCTTCTCACTCTGTGTAGTAGCCACAGTTCGACTATCTTCTCACTCTATGTAGTAGCCACAGTTCGACTATCTTGTGTTCGCCTCATTTCTTATCTTTTATTACTACTAGCAAAAGCCACAAGAACCCTCGACTCCCCCCATCCTTCGGCTCCCCGTTAATCCCCCTCACATAACATCCTTCCTCGGGGATTTAGCCTCCCCATCTGTCTTTCTTTAAGCACGTACGGAGTACAGAAGCTTCGGCCATTTGACCTTGTTGGTCCGTGGATGATTTTAGGTCATTTCCGGTGTCAGACCCCCGAACAACGCCGGCCACTGGTAGCAGATTTAATGACCAGGGTTGTGCTGCCATTAAGTGTGCCCTAGTTTTGCTTGTGAGGAGTTTGGAGACAAAATATCTCAGAAGATGGCGTTTGTGGGCACGTAAATAGATCATTTTGTTGTTATTGATGTTGGTAATGGCGGCTGTCACCTGGTTGTTGCTGGCTTTTAATGTGGTTGTTGGTGGCTTTCATATGGTTGTTGGTGGCTTTCATATGGTTGTTGGTGACTTTCATGTGACCGTTGGTGGCTTTCATATGATTGTTGGTGGCTTTCATGTGGCCGTTGGTGGCTTTCATGTGGTTGTTGGTGGCTTTTATGTGGTTGTTGGTGGCTTTCATATGCTTGTTGGTGGCTTTACACGATCTCCCTGTAACTGGGAACTTTGTTTTCCTGTGCAGCCGATGCTGTGGCGATCATGTATATTTCTACGCTTAACTCACATCTAAACGCGTATACCTGACACGTCATGTTTTAGGCAGCCTTATAAACAGGAGAACATATCCGCAAGTCGTGACATATTTGAGTGCAATGTGTACATTTGCAGTATACTGAGACTCGTGAAGAAAATGGCAAGTAATCACTCTCTAGGGCATCACGTTCCACTGTGGGATACCAGACGGTGAGAAAGCTGACCGTCGGGCCAATGAAGGCACTGAAACAGAGGAACAAGACATTCCGGTCACCTGTAACCAGAAGAGAAGTGTGATAAAAACTTACAGGAAGCCACAAACACTCCCAGATAGCGACTATCGCATGCTGGACAGAAAAGAACAAGTCATTATTTTCAGCCTCGAAACAAGACACAACCGACTCTGAAGTCAGTGTATGCAGTCTAAAGTCAGTATATGCAATCTAAAGTCAGTATATGCAGTCTTTCATGTTGGCATCTCTCCTGTTTGTACATGTGGACAGACGCCACATGCTGTGAAACACCTCCTTCAGAACTGCACCAACTATGAGAGACACTTAACTGGCCTAGGGAAAGCACTGTAGAAATTAAGTTTTACAGTTGCATGCAAGAGCTAAAAAAAAAAAAAACTGATGTGCCCAAGGGACAGAACTGGAGATGATTAGACAAAGATGAGTACTACTACTACTACTACGAAGTTTTTTTGTTTTTAATGGTGTTTAATATTTATGGGCGTTTGAGTGGCGAAGTGGTTAGTGGACTGATCTCTCATAGAGAAGGTCGGGGGTTCGAATCCGTATGGAGGCGCCCTAGTCACCCAGTAGGGTACCTGACTTCTTATTGTGTTGGGGGAGGAAAGGCAGCCAGATGCAATTCTAACCACACCGCCCTCAAGGAAAATATGGGCACTAACGTCATATTCTTATGGGCCTCTAAGGCATGGCAGGGTCACCTTTACCTTAAATAATTCTAGTCAGAACTAGTCAGAATAAATCACCGATCATACAGCAGTATTCAGCACATAGGAGGAATACTTAAGTACCTTAATACTTAGTTTTCACTATTCGATTTGTCTTTCGAATACCAGTGTTCGAATTTTCTCGAGTTTTCTAACGAATACGAATCGACTGTTTTATACAACCCTACTGAAACGCATGCGTCTTGCTCCGTTGTGTGCCAGCTTTGGCACATACCGAAGATAAAGAAGATGGTCGAGCGGGGTGGGGTCGCTGTGGTAGGTTTCCCTGGATGTATCTCACCAGATGGTTCCGCTGATTCTTCGCCCGAAGAGTCATCTGTCAGGTGCCTATAAAAACACACTCAAAGCGTCGGTATTTAGGCAGCTCTGTTCGGGCCACACCTGGCCTTTGCCTTGTTTATTTATACGCTCATCTTACATCCCCCTTCGTCCGGGTTAGTCCTTGATAGCAAAAGCCCCACAGCACCAAAAGCTCGCCCATTTGATTCACTTTTCTGGTGAATCTATACTGTATCAACAGACATCCGGTACTTTTTTTTTCAAAGAACAAAGTGCACTGTATTCATACGCTTGGATTCTTACACCGCATAAGTTAATCCGACCAGTTTGT